>CAOKZL010001632.1:0-312746 GCA_948472985.1 Iguana delicatissima | reverse complement strand
GCAACAATGTCACAAGTCATTTCAGACTGAAAACAATACGTCCTGCCTTCCTCCTGAATCATCTACTTGCCAGCATTGTATAGCCCAGGGATGGGTAACTTGTGAAAGCCGTTCCACTTCTAAATCAGTGTCTGGCATCAGTGATGGACTGAATGAGGGCAAACAAATTAAAATTCAGTCCATACAAGACAGAGGTGTCCCTAGAAATCAAAAGTCAGATTAAAGAACAAGGATGCAACCTGTGCTGAATAGCGTTACAGTGCCCTGAAAACTCAGGTTTGTAGTTTGGATATACTCCTGGTCTCAGCCTTCAGCCTGGAGCCCCATGTTTTTGTGGTCAGGAGTGATTTTGCACCAAGTACGTCTACCCCTAGAGTCATGAGCTGGCCATGGTGACACATGCCTTAGTTTCATCCCATTTGGACTTCTCTATTAGACTATACTGGGGCTACCACTGAAGAGTATTCAGAAACTTCAGTTGGTAACAAACAGCAGCAGCCAGAGTGTTAATTGGGGCTGGTAACAGGGATCATATGATTTCCCTGCTCCAGCAGCTCCACTGGCTGCCATTCTGTTTCTGGGCTCAATTCAAAGTGCTGGTTATGACTTATATGGCTTAGGTTCAGGCTATCTAATAGCCATATCTACCCCTATGAGCCTGCCTAAGTCCTGAGATTCACAGATATGGTTGGTAGAAACATGAGACTGAGGAAATTTCTGCACTAGACTGTTATAATGCTATTATTCCACTTTCAACATCCTATGGAATCCTGGGGTTCGCCATTTAGGCAGGGACCTCAAAGGCCCCCTCCCTAAACAGCAAACCCCAGGATTCCATAGGATGTTGAAAGTAGAAAAATAGCACTATAACAGTCTAGCACGGAAATATCCAGAGTCTTATCAGTGGCTGCCCCTTAGACTTTGGAACTTCATTCTTAGGGAGGCTGGAATGCCCCCCCCTTGCTGTCCTTCAGGAGAAGACTTATTTATTTATTCTGATAGGCTTTAAGAATTTAAGGCTTTTAATGAAGGGGCTTGTTGTTTACTGCTTTTTGATAATTTTTAAATGTATGGTTTGAATTGTTGTAATATTTTTGATGGCTTAATTCTATTTTTGTTGACTTTTTTGTGGGGGTGTGTGTGACCAGCCAATCCACAATGAAAGAAGGTATCGTCTTCACTCTGAATGAGAATAGTGGCACTTTGACCAGTTTAAGGGGGCATTTTAGCGCAGTCTTATTTTGACAAAGTCCATGGCCATTTCTGCACTAGACTGTTACACTGTTGTTATTCCACTTTCACCAACGTGGGCTACATCACTTCAGACTGCAGACAGAGAATTGCATTTTTTGTGCTTCAGAGGTAAAAATAATACCTTGGAAGTAGAATACTCATCATAATAGGAAGAAGACTGTGCTTCATAATTTCTTTTTCATATGTTATTTTTCCAGATTAAGTGAATTGGCATGGGGAGGTTGAAGGTGTAATATGGGGGAGCATTCAAACCCAGAATGCCCCATTTGCAGTTTCAAATGGTACAATTTCTTTTACCAACTCTGGACTCCACCATTTAATTTTGGTAAAAGTGGTATCTGTACTATAGTTCCACAATGTCATCAGATATGCAATTTTTCTTCTTTTCACATTGTGTGTGTGTGTGTGATTATACTTGACTACAGACATTCAGTTTTTCATAGGGCTGCCCCTGGTGATATTCTGAAAGTTACAGCTCTTAGAAAACATGTCATTGTGCCTTCTGGTGCTGGTTGCTAGTGATACCACATTGTATCATTGCCACAAAATGTGGAATAATCTAAATTTGCAGGCACCAGAGATTTAGTGCTTTTTTCCCCCTTGCTGGGTACTTTCCCAGGCTGCACTGAGGTGGGAAGCACTGCCCTCGCACTTCTGGGGCTTCTGCAGGACAGGTAAGTGCAGGATGGTGGCGCAGTCGTGTGTCATTGATGGAGAAAACCTGTTAATGGTTTAATCTGTGATCACACCACCAGAGGATGGGAGAGAAGCAGGACCACAACAACATCATGCAGAAGCATTGTTGCAGTCCCACTCCTCCCCCATCCCCATGCCCGGATGGCAAGCTACTGCAGAAGGGGCCACTGATTAGGAAAAAAATCAAGGAAATTAAATTCAAAAGAGCAATATAGAATTAATCAGTAGAATAAAAAAATCAAACATCAAGCAATATTAAAATAATATGCAAAGGATTAAAAATCTTGGAAAAATAAAATGGCTTTGGAGGTTAATGGTTTCTATGTCAACAGAGTTGTGAATCTGCTCAGGGGTTTAGCCTGTATTTTAAGGGATTAATTCAAGGAGTTGAATCCTATTGTAATAAAAGGTTCAACACCTTGAGTAGTTGCCTTAAAGTTCAGGCTCAAGAAGCCTGGAGTGGATTCACCGCCCCACTGACATGGAAGTGACGAAGGTGCCACTATGGAAAGGCCTTTGCCTCTGCCAAAAAGACATTGGCTAGAGTCCTTTTGATTAGTCTCAACTAGAGTAAACCCACTAAATGAATTGTTGAATAGTTAGTCAATATGTAGGTAAATCCAATTGATTCAACAAGTCTACTTTAACTGGAACTAACAATAAGATTTAGGCCATTATTTTGCATTCAAGGTACTACCACTGAGTAGGCTTTTTCTCCCATAACTGCATGCCACATCCTAGATGGTAAGGGCACCTCTGTAGAAGATGTTGGCATATAGACAGCATATGAGAAGATAAGCGAGTAGGGCTTATGTGCTACCATGCCACATACTTGGTAGTATGCCACTACCAAGCCAGTAAGGACTTCAAAGATTAAAAGGAACCTTGATCTTAGAAAGAAACTAGCAGCCAGAGCAGTCAGCAGCACTGAGAAATAATGTGATCATAATGCCTACTTCTAGTTAACAGCCTTGCAGCTGTATTTTAGACTGGCTGCAGTTTATGAACTTTCCTCAAAGATTGTTGATGACTGGTGTTTCAGCCATTAGCATTGATTTATAAGACCTGAAATGCCTAGTGCCTTGTATACAAAGTCTAGGATTCACTCCATGGTGTGTGCAGGCACAGCCTCCAGCAATGATTATGCCTGCATTTTGGGGTGTTACCAAAGGAGGTACACAACAACATCCAGATGCTCATGAGCAGAAGATTGTCTCACTGCATTTTAAAAAGCAAAAGAATAATTATAAGTACAAACGTTGTTCAATTTTATATAATCAATTTTGTAGATTAGGAATAAGATTATTTAGTTATGTTATTGAAAGATATACTTTGAAGAAGTATATTAAGAAATTATAAATAACCTTTTTCTGGGGAGTTGGGAGTCATATGTGCATCCTTTTTACCCTTTTGATGCTTTTGTGTTTGTGTTAAGTTTTTTAGATAGTGTGTGGTGGGATGTTGTTTAGATAGCAGATGTGTATTTTTTTTCCTTATATGTTGTTTTATCTATTTTTAAAATCTGTTTTTAATCAAAAATATTTAAAAAAAATGAATACAGGATTGCCCCCTTAGCCATCATTTAGCAGCAGGGACGTGCCTGGGTATGTTCTAGCTAATTTCACACTCCTGAGGAAGAGAGAACAGACTTACACTGGGGATAGGGGATTCTCCTTTCGCAGGTGCCCAAGGGCAGCTGTAACATACCTGGACAAACCCGTGGGTCAAATCCGGCCCACCAGGCCATTTCATGTGGTCCTCACACCTCTTCTGAAGCTGTAGTGCTCCCCTATTCTGGCGAGCTTTGGGGCAGAAAGAGGCACAGAGGGGGTCTGCAGGCTGAAAGAGGTACAGAGAGGATCTGGGGGGCTGAAAGAGGCTCAGAGAGGGGCTGGGGGGCAGAAAGAGGCACAGAGTGGGTTTGGGGAGCAGCAAGTGGCACACTTTGGATATACTGACCACTTCTATGTCACTTTACAGAGGTATAGGGACCATAAACTACAAACAAATAGCCCCAAAATGTCCAAGAAAAGAAAAGTTGATGCAGAGGGAAGGTAATTTAAAAACCAGTAATAATCAAATGCAGAGGCAATTATTTAATATGATAAAAGAGTAGATACATTTATATAGTCTTACAGATTCAGCCGGCCCTTTGAGGGCAACCATAATGCTAATGTGGCCCAAGATGAAATTGAGTTTGACAACCCTGCTGTAGTCCATTGGTGGCTGATGGGACAAACCTACATGTACTGCTGTGCACTGGGAAGAATGTGGGAAAGAGTAAACAGTCTTACCCCTGCACTTCCAGAGTACAGCATAAATTCACTGGCAGAACCTTTCACTCCACCAACATCTTAGCCACAAACAGACTATGTCCCATAACTAGCTTTAAGTGTACACAGAGGGCTATTGATTATAACTTTCCTCACCTTCAAAGTATCATATGTATTATAGATGGTGATTATCATAGAACTTGGAAAAACTTTAGCAAGAGCTAGGATAGTAGGAAAATGATGGGATGGTAAAGCCCATTGGCAAAGGTAGTGTGGCAGCAGAATGTGAACTTAGCTTTATACATAAAGAGAGAAAACTGCCTTTGGCTTCTGGGCCTTTGAAAGACCTTACATGTTATAAGCTTTCCTACTTCAAGGGTTGAGAACTTTTCTTCTCTATTCCCCTCTCTGTATCCCAAGCTGCCAATATTTTATTGAATCATACCATGGCTAACCTTAGAAACAAGCAACTGGTCTTCATCACCACTCGTATTACTAAATGTCGTATTTCACTGGATGAAACAGTGTGGAGGAATTAATCTAATAGTGGCATAATGAGACAACTGAGGGTTATCCAGGGCTCTCTGTTAAGAATGATTAAAAGCTGTGAAATTGTGCTTAATAGTTATACTCCAAGTTTTAGCTCTAAGATTGTGTCCAATAATTCCTTTTGATTTTCTTTCCAATTTAACATTGCCTATTCTTCAAGGAACAGTGAAGCATAATTCTTGATGGTCGCTTTCTCCATTTCCCAACACATTATTATGCTGTGTGAAATAACTTTACTCACTAGAAAATTGTCCCATTTCTGTTTAGCTACTTCATTTCTGCCCTATGTCTTGGCTTCCACTAAGTGCCATAAATCTCCAAAGACTGCAACAAGAAATAAATTGTACCAATTTATAAAAATGAGTTACTGGGGAGATGTCCATCAAAGGATGGTCAGGGCTGGTCCTACTATTAGCTGAGTGAGATGACTGTCTGCAACTTCAGGTGCTGGGACAGAAGCCCTCCCCACATTACTCTTCCTGAGTTGCCCAACCATGTCACATCAGATGGAGGGCAGAGGTCTGTATACCGCATAGTTTGTTCTTTGCTCCCTAAGCCAGCCAGTGGAAGATCATATATAGTGGAAGATCCACAGTGAAGAGATAAATGTTGCTGTCAATTTAGACAGGAAGAGATTGGGTGTGCATGCATGGCATTGTTTCCTGCTCGGAAGATATCAAAGTGTCCTGGTCCAAGCCTGTTGTTGAGAGTGGGTATGGGAGGATACCCATAGAGATAGTCTGTAGAAGACTGCATGAGTCTGACACCCAGGTTCTCTTCCCAACTCTTACTCTAACCATCCTTTCCCTCAACTGCTGCTTTATAGTGTTTGTATCACTTGGAGGCACTCCTTTTTGGCTGTGCTTTCTCAAATTCTGGCGCTCTTATTTATGTTGACAATAGTGCCAGAGTTGGATTAAGCACAAGCTAAGCAAAGTTTATCATAGAACCACAGACTATACGGGTCTCTTAAAAAAATTACATTTTCCTTGACTGTATTTCAAGTTTTACACAATTAGTTGAAAATTAGGGCAACATGAGAAACACACTCTAAAATGGGTTAAATACTGTTACTATTAGATAGTATTCTTACTGTTAGATAGATATATAGGTAAATAAATAGATAGTGTAGTGGTTTCTTTTAAACTTAACTTGGTTTAAGGCCTCAGCCTGTTTCAATGTGGCCCTGAGTAGTGCCAAGGGAGCCTTAAAATGAGAATTCTAAGTGATGAAACATTTTTTTTCTGCTCCATGAAAAACAAAAACAAAACTGGCTGCTTAATGCCAGTTTCCTTTTCTTTTTTTCCTTTCATTCCTGTGGATCTCAGTCCCAATGCTATCTCAGACCACAAAACAGTAGTCTGTTACTTGTTTCCCATTTCCTCTTAATTCCTCAACATTTATTTCCATTTCCAATAAAGCACTGAATCCAATGATATTGCTGCTACACATATTTTGTTACACTAGACATTACTAAGAAGAAAGGAGTCAAGTACAGAAAAGGGGAATTTGAAGGGATCCTGCGTAGTATGATCTTAAAAAGCAGTTATAGAGTGAATTCATACTATACCTTCATAGAAATTTGATACCAATTTATCTGTTATATCTCCATCCTGGAGAATTCTGGGAATTGTAGTTTGATGAAATACTCTGAGAGACAGCTGAGTGGACTAGAGCTCTTTAGGAGAGACTTCTAAGTACACAACCAAACTGCACATCCTAGGGTTCCATAGCAAAGAACCAGAACATTTAAACTGGTATTAGCTGTGCAGTGTGGATAAATCCTTCGTTTGCATGTATGTTTTTCTTCTGTTCATTCACCATGCTGAAAATTCCCACTCTTTGCAGTCTCATCTTCTATGAAGTGTGTTCCACAGAGTTCTTGGAATTTGTATGGCTTTTCTATTCACCCTTTTAGCTCTGAACAAGCTACTTTACCTCAGTTCAACTTAAGGAAGTTGTTGGGCTGACAACAGGGCAAATGCATTCTTATTATGTGCCATAATGCACACTCCTTGGAGATGGAGATAACCAAAAATTCTTGCTACATCCTCAGGGCTATGTTAGAGGTCACTGATAATTAAATAATGATCATATTTTCCAAAGACTAATTGGATTGTCCTTAATAAGATTTCCACTGTCTTTTGAAGGCAATCCAGAAGGCTGGTCATCCTCTAAGAATTCCAAGCAAGTAGTGACCAAGATCAATTATCCAACTGGAAGAGGGAGTCAAGGAGGGAAGGACCTCAACCATTTAGAAAACCAGGTGCTCAGATAAATGGATCAGCTATTTATACAGGGGCTAACAATGGTAGAAGGAAATACATGACGATAACAAAGCGTTTCAAATAACAAGGGCAGTTTTCCAAAACAGCTGCAGCAGCTTGGCTTGTTTTGCCTGGCACTGAGTGAATCCTGTTGTCTGCCTAGTTGAAACTAAGGTGTTCCTAAAGAGATAGAGAGAAATGAGGGAGGGAGAGTAGTTGCAACCTGCATATTGATCTTGTCTGGCTCATCATGTGAAAGATTTATAGATACACAGATAAGCCAAAGAACAGATTGTTGCACAAAGCACAGGATAACAAGGTCTATCTCTTTTATAAAGCTTCCCCCCTGCATTTCAGTATAGCAGGAACTAAACTGTGCAATTTGTTAATATGGAAAGCTGCCCTAAGGGTAGGATGCTATTGCAGGAGCCTAGAAAAGCCAATGGATATGATGGCTGGGAGATTCTGGGAGCTGTAGTCCTCCAAAAGAGAGAAATTCTTAAGAGAATAGAGAGACCATTTTGCTGAAAGGGCCCCATTTATAGCCCTATGATTCCACTTTTGCTGCATATGGCTTTACCTTCTGAAATCCTGGGGTTTGTAGTTTGGTGACGCAGTAGAACATTCTGGCTGAGAATTCTGAGTAACCCTCCCTGAACTGTAAATCCCAGGGTTCCATAAGTTGGAACTATTGCAATTAAAGTGAAACCTTAGTGCTACAATTGTGCAATGTAAAATGGTCTGAAGTCATTTTGCAGTGGCTTGATTAGGCAGCACAAGGTTCAGTCTGATGTATTCTGGCGACGTTAAACCCACAGATACACAAATCACTTGGAAACCTAACATATAGCCCCTTGATTTTATAGCTGAGGTGTCTACCAAAAAAATCCTCCCACCCATACCAGAAGTGACCAAAAGTCAACCTCCAGTTTTGAAAAGCAGTTGTGTGTGTGTGTGTGTGTAAAACAATTCAGATATCCCTTGCAAACTAGTTAAAAGGGGGAATTGTTGCTCCTGAAGGGTTTCAGGAGAAGCCATTCACACTTTGTGACTAGAAAAAGAATGGCTGGGAGAGTCTGGAGGCTCAAAGGACTTCAAAAACAGCCTTGATAGAGCTCATGTTTTTCCCACCCTGTTTTTTAAATATAATTTTATTTTAAAAATACATACAAACAAGACAAAGAAGAAAAAAACTGAAATCAACAACAAACTGCAACAATAAGGAGATTTAAAAAGAGAATAAACAAAAATTATAGAAAAACAAGACTATTAAGTACTGTATACCTAATACTAAAAACTGGGTACAAAAATCTTTAAAAAAGTGGTTTCAAACTTTCCTAAAGCAGATTATAGATAAATCTATATAGAGGAAACTGCTCTAATTTAAAATACCACTCAAAAGCTTCAACTATTTATCCAAAAATACTAATTGTCAAATCCCATAGTTAACGTATTGTACTCTTTTTCTTGCAAAAGGAAAATTAAAGGTTTCCATTTTTTTTCCACAACACAACACAAAATCACTACTGGTTTTTGTCTTGTCAATGTCATCAATATGTCCATTTCATATAGGTCCAATGGTTTTATCAGCTGGTCCTCTTTCACTGGAGTGTCTATATTCTTCCATTTCTGTTCATATATTCGTTGCACTGTGGTAGTTGTATCTCCTAGTAGCTTACCATATTGTTTCTCAGGTGATCTTCTACTTATCTTAAAAAATATAATTCAAGTTTTAATTGAACATTAACTTTCAAAATTTGACACAACAGAGTGTATTTGATTCCAGATAAGTTTTTTTTTTTTGGCTTTTTCACATGTCTATCACATATGTTGCTCACATTTCCAGCATCTATTTGAAACTTCTTTATGCATTTTTGCCAGTTTTTCTGGTGTCGAATACCAACAATACATCATCTTATAAAAGTTATCTTTGAAATCATAATACAATGTAAATTTAACTCTCTCAAACCACATTTTCTCCTACTGCTTCAGGTGTATATTATGACCAATATTTTGTGCCCACTTTATTATATAATCTTTAAACAATTCTTATTCCATCTCTAACTAAAAAATATGCATCTAACTAATCAAATGTTCATCATTTGTGTACAACAGTTTTTCAAAATTAGATATAGTCAATGCAAAGTCATATTTTTAATCCGTTTTAGATCTCTCAACTGTTTGTAAGAGAACCATTGAAAGCTGTAACCTTCAGACCACAATCAATTTAATTCTGTGATGTTATTGTTCAATTTCTAGAACATTGTGCCAAGTTGCCCATTTTTCTTTTGTCTCCTTCTTATAAATTGCTTCTTGAGATGACACCCCCAAGGGTGTATTCAATCATACACCTATTCCATATTCTTAACAGATATTTCTCACGTAATGATTAAAATCCACATTCACTTTAATTTTTCATACCACAGTAACCCATGCCACCTAAATTTCAGTTCATGTCCTCCTCCTTGCAACATTCTCTTATTTGTCAGCATGATCCATGCTTTCAACCACGTTAGACAACATGCGGAAAAAATATAATTGAAAATCTGGCAGTCTCAGTGCTCCTTTTTCTATAGTATCTTGTAAATTTTTATACTTTAGGTTTCTTCTCTTGAAATATGAATTTCAGCATGTCACTAGGTCATTGTTTAAATAAAATAGCATTGGTCAGAATTGGTATCATCTTTCCCACCTCTGTTTTAAAGACCAGGGTCTTGTTTATTTTCTCAGGAAGCTACATGCAGTGAAAATCACATTTTTAGAGCTAGTGGTTATAGTGGTAAACTGGGCCATGGGGAATTCAGAAGTAGTACAGCGTGGCATAGGACATCTATTCCTCACTGAGTCACTGGTTAATCTTGGGCCAGTTACTTTCTCTTAGGGTTTTATGAAGAGAAAGTGGAGAGAAGAGAGTCTAAGGGCCTTATCACACTGAACTCTTAGAGTGCTATTATTCCACTTTAACTGCCATGGCAACATCCTATAGAATCCTGGAATTTGCAGTTCAGGGAGGGGCAGTTAGAATTCCCAGCCAGAAGACTCTTGGGCTTCACTAAACTGTAAATTCCAGAATTCCACAAAATGTTCCCATGGCAGTTAAAGCGGAATGATAGTGCTATCACAGCACAATGTGATAGAGCTATAAGCTATGTAGGCCACCTTGAAGTCACTGGTAAATTATAACAAGTTTAACAAACAAATAACAAACAATAAAAAAGAAACAGTACGGTTTAGGTAGCTTAAGCTGACAGAGAGTTAGTTTAAGCCTTAAGTAACTCTGTGACATCATGACTGAGTAAAGGCTCTCTTTTCCAAATTTTTCATATCTTACCAGCACTGTGCTATATGGAAGGACTGATACAATATTCTGTACGAGCCTATTTGGTGTAATTTGTATGTGTGTATTTCAAGCCATTTCTGCACTACGCTCTTATAGCGCGATTATTCCACTTTCACCATCCTATGGATCCTGGGGTTTGCAGTTTAGGGAGGGGCTGGCTGGCCCCTCCCTAAATTGCAAACCCCAGGATTCTATAGGATGGTGAAAGTGGAATAATCGCGCTATAAGAGTGTAGCGCGGAAATGGCCATAGTATGGTTTTCTTGGAAGATGCTAACCATATCTACCTCAGTTTGCAGTCATTTACCTTCATATGATTTGCTAAAACCTTTACAAAATTCATGCTGAGGAGAGCCTGAACTGGTTGAGGAATAGTTTTGCAACATAATCATTTAAAAACATTCCAGACTACCAACAGTAATTGATACACATTATGGATTAAAATTGCCTGCAATTTTTTTTATTGAACTCTGTAACAGAGCTATATTTCAGTTATAAGGAGGGAGGTGGAAATCTTACACAAGGATATTCTTTTTAACTCACAACCCCAAGGGGAGAAATGGATTTTTCAAGAACATGTTTTTAAGTAATTAGCTCCTGGACTGAGATATTTTTTCATCCCGCTGTGAATTTCTGATGAGAGTTCTACCACTAAACTGCTGAAAATACGGTTTTTCAGGAGAAGGGCTAATAGAATGTCCAGTGTAAGAATGCCAAATGTGTTGCTAGAGAAAGAACAGTAATGAAGCAAAAGACATTCATACAACCAAGAACTAAGTGTAAAACACTCCCTACTTGAGATTCTTCTGAAAAGTCCTCTACTACTCATGGGAAAAAACCTCAATATAAAGTCTTCTACATTTATATGATGTATGTGCATGTGTGTGGGGGGGATTTCCAGAAGCCCAAAAAATTCTTAGTATATAGTTGGGATGCATGTATACATGTGTGTATTTGGTAGAAAACAGTAAGAAAATATAAACTACTGACTTTGGACTGCAGGGATTTTTTTTTCTATTTAATCTCCTCCTGATAGCCTTTCACGTGTTTCCCCTCAATACATGAATGAGTCTCTCCCTCTCTTTCTCTCTCTGGTGTGCATATATGCAGGATTGTGAAATATGTGTTTAGGTTTGCCTCATTCACTCTTAACATATGGTACTGCTGCTGCTTTTCCTGCTATTGTTGCGCGTGTGTGTTGCCTGTTTATTTATTTATTTATATGTTGTTGATAAATCATGTTAAATCACATTTAATGTCATATTTATCACCTTTCTCTGCAGTATGTTTATATGTGTTTAACTAAATGGGGAACATGGAGGACCTACCATTACATACATGTACACTTGGTAAGACCTGCTATATGGGTTGAATGGAAACAGGTTACTGAGCTCTATTGGAACAGACATTTTTTCCCTTGAAGATTCATGTGTTAAATACCAGCAGTGCTCAGGACCAATTAACACAATGTTTGGAGATTCCAGATGTGTAAGTTGAAGATACCCTGAGGGAGGCTCAACTGCTCAAGTCTTGGTTTTTCAAAATGTGTGAAAATTTTTACCATCCTTCTAACATAGCCAACTGCCACTGATAATATGGGGAAAGGTTGGCCTCTGCTGAAAAATTATTCATCTCTACTTCATCATGGACTCAACTGCAGAGCACAGTTCAGCACACTTGTAGGTGTTGTGTATTTGTTGTGAAGAAATATATCTGCTAAGACACTTAGCACCATAGAAGGAAGCGTTTGCTTTCTGTGTAGCATGTTCATGTATTCATAGGTATGTGGAGTGTATTACAAATGAGGCCATAGTCTCTAGATTCCATATCTACTATGTCCCAATCTAGTTTTCCAAGTCTAGGAACCATAAATGAAATACAGGTTACACTTTGGTGCACCAGTGATTAATTTCTGCTGTGTGTTGATTTATATAGCAGTGTCACAGAAAGCCCAATAGCTAAATACAGACCTTTTCATGTGTTATGTTTTTCAAATAATTGCTGATGTGCTTTTATTCCATCTAGGTTAATGTGGCAGCTGAAATTCAATAACAATGCAATTCAGATAGCATGCCACAGTCCTATCGCCTCCAAATAATATTCTGATGCTGTACCAAGCACTGCAATGCCTTGTTTATTCCCCTGCACATTCATCCAGGAAGTTTTAGGTATTTTTGTTGAATTGCGGTCATTATCCTGCATTCTTTTAACATCAGTATGATCACGGGGCTCTTAAGAACCTTTTTCACCAAACCATACTGAGAACTTCTCTAGCTGAAGGACTGAGTTTTAGCCCTTTCTCTTGGAAGTCAGACTCCAAACCAATTCAGTGTGCCAGCTATAGATATATTTCCTTCGTAGGGTACCAGCCCCTCCTTCTCACTAAGAGGCTGGGTTTCTCTCTCTGGAGTAGCCATTCTGGTTGCCTGGCAACCTGTTGCTTCTCCAGGATAGCCACCCCTCCATGGTCCATCACACATATCTTAAACGTTATCTCATTTCATCAGAATTTGCAATATCATCTTTGGTGTCAAATCCTCCAAAATCATTTTGAAGATGCAATGTTCTTGAACCAAGGCCAGCTCTATGACTTTCCCCAAAAAATTCACTTTCCTCATAGGTACCTGTTTCATCTATTGGTATTCAAATTGATGGAATGTTTCAGCTGTAAAAGAAAAGAGAGAAACGAGCATTCAGGAAGAGAGGCAGGATATTTTTCATTTCAAAATATGAAAAAGTTTATTAATTAATAATTGCTAACTTAATACATACTACTTCAGAATATTCAATGAATACCTAAAATTTATTAATATATGCTTATTAGTATTAATTAATCCATTTAAAGAATTCATGCCCTACCCTGAATGCCAAGGGCATTCTTACATCTTACAAAAAGTTAAACTTGCAATAAAACAAACTAAAACAGAAACCTTAAATTGAACAAAGGCCTCCCTTTAGCTCCAGCAGAATGATCCACTGCTTTTCTTGTTCTTCCACCATAGCTGTTTGGATTGCAGAGAAAGCAAAAATGATACATTCTGGGATATGTCAGGGACAGGTGTCAGGGTCAGATCCATTCCTCTGATATACTTGACTTCTCCTAATACACCATTCCTTGAGCCAGCGTGCTCAAAGCTTGATTCCTACTGGTTTATCTCAGCTTTAGGAGATCCACTGACTCAAGCGCTGAATGGTGAGTCAATATGTAGCTAACTTCCATTGACTCAATGGTTCAGCTTTGGTAGGCACTAACTGTAGGATTTAGGTCTCAGTATCTCTCCTGTTTCTCCAGGTGGGAGGAAAACTGTGAGCAGTCAACAACAAACAACAACAACAACAGCAGTGTGAATGTTGTGCTCTGTACCTTCCATCCTGCCATGAGTCTAGTACGGCTGTGAATTCATTCACCACAGCCTCTCCATCCCCTGACCCAGAGGGATGCTTGCTTAAATCATCAAATTAGTACATCTCAGTATTTAAAGAGGCAAGAAAAAAAGGTGGACAGAATTAAAAATGAATGCAAAACAGCATAAAGGCAACATGCAGATGATTAAAAAGCCTGGGAATATAAAAGCTATTTGTAACAAAATAACATCAAGGTAGGCACCAGGTGCTTGTTTCTGAGGAGAGCATTACATAGCCCAAGTCCTATTCTGGCAAGAAAGTGGAAGAAGATCCCATACACACATAAGAATGTAAAAGTTGTGCTGTGTCAGACAAAAGTTCTGTCTAGTTCTATTTTCTGGTCACACAGTGGCCAGTTATTTGCCCATGAGAAGCCCATTGCCAGGAAATAAGTGCAACTGTCACTTCCATCTCATGCTCCTCAGCAACTGATACACAGAAGTGTACTTCCTCTCATATGGGAGCAGACATATGACCATCCTGACTAGTAGCCCTATATTCCATGTATTTATCTAATCCAATCCCCCTCTCAAGCCAATCAAGTTGGCTGCTATTACACTTAGCAACATCAGAGGCCTCCCAGTCTTGGGTTCTTTTGAGAAACTTAAAATAATGTTACTTTTTTAAAAAAATAGTTAACCACAGCAGGAACTAACTAACTAGCTATCTACCTTGGGGCCACCCCAAGGAACTATCAACTATCAACTAATTACTTTTAACAGCATTTTTCCCAGCTGGGCAGATAATGCTGTCTGTGACACATGATGTTGCTAAATGATACAGAGATATTGTAAGCAAGTTATCAAGGTCTGCCTGTGCCCAATGGCAGATATTTCTTTAGATGAGGGTAGTAGGAGATATGGATAGTGATAGACTGCATGTACAATGCATGTCCTATTCAGATAAAAAACATGATTGACTAAATGGTATGAAGGTTGAGTGGGATCACAATAGCTGGTCCTGTTACAAGCATTTCGTGAAGGTGAACTATGTACACATTGGTTGCACAATGTGTACATAGAAGCCCACCTCACCAATCATTTTGAGACAGCCTATTTGTTTACAAATTGTGCGTTGTCTGATCAGAACTAAGAAAACTATAGACAGCCCATGGACCAAGGGAAATGTTTCCCTCCTCCATTTTGGGGTGAGCCCTCTTGTTTGTCCATAAGCCACCAATGCTGAAAAAAAATCAGGCATCTGGAGGTTAGGTGGACAATAGTAGGATGTTAAGAGTGGCAATCCTACAAAATCTGGAAGGCAGTAGGTACAAATATTTTGGATCATGAAAAAAACTACAGAACTGAAGAGTTTGAGAAGGCCATCTGGTCCCTACTTTTGAAGACCATAAGCCTATAGAGTTAATTGAGAGGCAAATATGAAGGTAACAGGGATGCTATAAAATATTTGTCATCTACTGATATCCATACATCAAGACTGATGGGAGATACTGGTCCATCTACAACAATTTCAGGAAAGTAATGCAAAGAAATATATGCTGATATCCTAGATGAACTACTTAGTTATACCTTTGTAACTAACTAACAACAAGAATGCATGACCTAGAGCTATACACTTATGACTGTTTCATATTCATGACTTGGAGATTCACGAATTTCCACTTGGGAGCAGCCACTGTGATCAATGATGGTCTGTTCCCCTGTCAATTAGGGACCAGCTGGCTGATGGTCTCCCACCCCCCATGCAAGCAGTTTCTGGTACAAGGGGAAACTGTGACAAGAGGTCATGCTTCTGCCTGTCACACTGGAAATTACTTACACTAAGGGGTGGAAATGTCAGCCAGCTGCTTCCCAATAGACAGGAGAACAGACCCCCGCTGACCACAGTGGCTACTTCCTGGTAGGTGAGGATTGTGAGGGTGGGGATAATAGCACAGGAACTACAGTGTTTGAGCATACATAAATCCCTAACAAGTTTCTGGTCATCATTCCTGGCCCAACCCCAACCTCCAGCCCACCTTGACAACCAGAAACTGGATCAAGCAGAGAGAGACTGTACAGATTCCAACCAGGGTGCAAGGAGGAGAATGATTCCACTCTCGCCTCCCAATAATCAGGGCTGCAACAAGGACTTGCAACAGGGGTCCTGATTCTGATTGTTGCAGCTGTAACTATGGAGTCTTATTGAATACAGATCAAAAAGGGAGTAAGGGATGGCATGGGGTGGGGAAGAAATATAGCAACACCTTTAAAATGAACTTTTTAAAAAAAATTCATGAGCTTTTGTGGATATAAACCCACTCCTTGAAATAGCTCATGCAAAAATTAAAAAAAAAATCTTAAAGATGTCACTACGTTCCGTTTTTCCCTCCTCCCTTCCTCTTTTTTAAGCTGCAAGAGACTAGCACAGCTACTTCTTTGAAAACTGAATAATAGATCAGCTACAGATCCATAACTCTGGGTTATGAATTTGTAACTGCAATACTGGCTACCAGCCAGAGTTTTCCTTGGCTTGTTTAATTTGTTCATTGCAATAGGTAAACAAGTGAATAAATTCTTTCAGCAAAAGCAAGCACACACTTTAATATCACTACCATGAACTTGGTTTACTATTATAAGACTGTAAAGATCAATGACACCAAAACATACCTGACCCTAAAAATAAATTAGAACAAATCAGAATGTGTGAAATTATTTGATTAGTCAAGAAAACAACAACTGAATTCATGTTGCTGTAACCAGTTTAATTATGGTCATGATTAAATTTGTGGTAAATATATAATCTGCCCTGGAGAACAAAATTAATTTTTATAATATCAACATCTTCCACATAGACTTATTATTAGATTAAATTGTGTGATGTTAGGGAAAACATTTTTGGTGCTTATTTAAATTGATTTGCATGTGCACTGAAGAAATGATATTTTTTCTCCAGCTTGCATTATGAAAAGGTCAGTTGGCTGCACTCTTAAGACTCACTGAAAAAATAACATCTCAAATCTTTAAAGAAGCACGAGTTTGGACCTTTAAAATTATGTTCTCGTATAACCTATTAATTGACAATTTAGAGAAGGAAAATGGTTGCTTGCAGCTTTGCAGGATTTTCTGCTTCAATCATTATTCCAAACAATTATTCATGCAAACTGACAAGGTCACTGTACCAAAAAGTTTCCCTTTATCAACCAAAGTTCAGGAAGTTGCTGATCCCCTGGATTACCTCAGTCAGGAAACATTCCAAACTACTTGCCAAACTGATCTCAGAGCTACCTCACCCCAGACAAATGTCCTACACATCAGTATGCTTCAAGAAGGGATTTGTATGCAGAACCAGCCCAAAACGTTTTGCTGCCAGAGGCAAAGGACCTCCCTCTCCATATGACACTTCCCTTCCCAGTACAGATTCCATGTACAAAAGCTAACTAAACTGTCCAATGAATTTTACTTCAATACTGGTAACAGGCAATATAGTCCTTTGCTATGTCTGAGGGGCAGCAAGGTAGCTTTCGGCATGCTACCGAAGTTAAACCAATTCCTTGTCTCTCAACACTGCATCATCCACTCTGCCCAATGGTAGGGCTGGTCATGTATATATGCAGAGCATCATATCATCCGTATAGTTATTACATGCTGCGTACACACAAAGGCATAGTCATTGGGAAATCTGTAGCTACAGCACAAGCTACCCAAAACATTTACATAAGTTCCACCATGTTTCTAATAGCTCCCCAACTTACAGCAATAGCAATAGCATGTGTATTTCTATACTGCTTATCAGCTAAGTGCTCTCTAAGCAGTTTACAATGTGTTAGCTAATTGCCCCCAACAAGCTGGGTACTCATTTTACCGACCTGCGGAAGGATGGAAGGCTGAGTCAACCTGGAGCCTGGCAGGATTGAACTCACAACCTTGTGGCTGCAGTACCTACTGGCATTTAACCACTGTGCCACCAGGGCTCCTGTTTGTTTCCAGATGTTGTTGCACTGCAACTCCTAGAAACCCTAGCCAACACAGACCATTTTCAGAACTTCTCATGTTAATCCAGCAACACCTGGGGACCCAAGCTTGGGAATCCCTGGATGAAACACAGGTCATTTCCACACAAGAGGGGAAGAGCAGTTCACTGCGTGGCAAGAATGGTGTTTTTATACACTGATTCAGAAACTGAATTCAGAAATTCAGAAACTGTGCTGCCTGCCCCCCCTCCTCCATTTACATCGTACTACTGCGGAGAACGGTGGTTGCTGGATCTGCAACAGCAAGTCCCATTCCCATTCCCCTCCCTCACCCCACCCCACCCCACCATCACTCATTGGTCTGGTTTTTTAAAAAAAGCACACATTTTTAACACATTTCTGCATTGCTACATTTGTGCATAGGTATGTATGTTTGTTGATATGCGGAAAAAAACACGTCTTAACACTCCATTACCAGATCCACTCTCTTCCCACTGTCTGCTTAATGCATGAAGACAATAATGACAGCAGCCTGTACTTTGATGGGTGGAGAGAGATAGGGATGGAAATGACGGAAGTGACAGCATGGGAATGCCCATAGCCGGCCGCTTCTGCAATGTGAATTGATGCTACGCTTCTGCATGTAGGCAAAAACCGAAGCAGAACCAGTTTGAGAGATTTACATCAGAGTTTTTCTGTTTTTCACATATAGCAATTTCTCATCACAGTGAACCGCAGTGAACTGTTCTAGGAGCTCAAAACGTGCAGAACCACGAGGAAAACTACAAAGCTCAAATGGTTCAATGTGCAGACAGGAGGGTAAGAATTCAAGGTGACTATGATGTATTGACCTCATGTGGAAATAGCAAACATATTGTATAATCTGTGGCCATCTGACAATATGCCCTAGGGTGGTGGTGGTGTTTTTCAAAAAAGAATTAGCAACTGATGAGAGCAAGAATCTGGGCTGGGACTATGGAGCAGAGGGAAAAAATTTAATTTATTGGTCCTCTGCTATTTTCCTCAGAAATACCCCCTGAATGTGCTAGTTACAGCAAGAGGGAAGCTGAATTTTGTCCACTTCCATACAGCATCAAGAAACAACTTTAGTGGTGATGGTGAGAAGAACTGGGGTTTTTTGCTTTTTGATCTGTGAGGCTGTTCTGTGCCACAATTTTAAATAGTCACATTCACTGTTCCTTAAAAAATTATACTGACCATTAAACTTTAGCTTGAGTGGAAGCTTGACTTGATTGAGGAAGCAAAATGTTGTGGTGCTTTAACATGGCCCTTTCCAGCACACAGGAGCAGAAAGCAACAGTTCAAATGCTATTGCCAGTTTTTGAATTCTTTCTCATGAAGAGACAGGCTTGGATCAAATCCATGCAGCATGAAGAGCAGCAGAGGATAAACACATCTCTCATTCAAATGAATGCAATGACACAACAGCCTTTCCATGTGAATCATCTCTATTTGCACAGTTGGTGTGGTGTTCTTCTTGAGCTTGTCTTGTCTTGACTTGAGATCCAGGAACTTTCATGGGGACTGTTCAGTTGCTGAAACAGCCCTATTTTCCTCGTTTGCAAATGGTGAACTAACATTGATGGCAACTCCATTTGCTTGAACTAAAAACAAAGGAAATGCCACATGGTGTTACTGTGAATTACCAAATATCTTCTAGCTGGGGCTTCTGAAGAGAAGCTGTCTTTTAGGTTACAGTCCTATAGTGCCTAGAAGGACAACCCAAGTGCCTTAGGATGGTAGATTCTGCCCGTGGGGAAAAGATTGTGGATAGAGAAAGAGGTATTTATTTATTTAGACATCTATATCCTTTCCTTTATCATGGGATCTGCAGGAAGAATACAAATACTGTGCTGTAAACCATTTAAAATAATTGATCTAATTCCAGATTGAAACAGTACCATAATTAAAAGAAGATAAAATATATTAAAGAAGTCAGCTTAAAACAGCTTAAAAAGCTACAACAATTTGAGACCATGAACATGTACATCTAAAAGTAAATTAGACTCCACCCCAAAGGCATGGGTGTAAGTCTCTCTCTCCTCCATCATTGAGAGTATCAAAACCTTCCCAGGCCTTTCTGCTCTGTTTTTGCTTGTTAGTGAAACATTTTGGCAATTTCCGCACTATACAGTTATAGTGCTATTATTCCACTTTCCACATCAACACTTTCAACATCCTATGGAATCCTGGGACTTGCAATTTAGGGAGGGGGCATTCAGAATTCTCAGCCAAAGAGCTCTTTGGCCTCAGTAAACTACAAACCCCCGAATTCCACAGGATGTTGAACATGGAATAATAGCACTGTAACAGCGTTGTGTGGAAATGGCCCTACTTCCATGTGTCAATGGAAGATTTGGACAGGATTTAGATCCACTGAATTCAAAGCCCTTCCCTTTCCTTAATATAGCTCTGGAATAAGTTAAAGGGTATGACTGGAACTGACATATTTATCTTCCCTCACAGTGGGAAGGAAAAGCACAGAAATGACAAACTAGTGTGTGGAGTGGGAGAAGTTAAATTGGACAGAAAATGATGCCCTTGAAACACCCTTACTTGGCAGAGAGAGTCTGGGCTTGGATCTGGTGGTTTTCCCTGGGTTCTTTGTCTCTTGCCCAAAGTTTTGTTCTGCAAGTTCCCTTTTTCATCTAATGTTATACAAAAAACCAGACATGGGTACAAGGAGAGAGGGGTAACTGGAGACATGGAATGGGAAAGGAAAGATCCACATTAAAGAATCAGGAGGGGGAAAAGGAGATGTTTCCCAAGACCACTGTTTCAGAAGTTTTGAATATATTATATCGAGTATTCTATTAGAAAATAAGGGAATACTAGAAAGGAATCCACAAGCACCTGCAAGTAAATATAATGGAGTATTTTTTTTTAAAGAAACACAGATTTAATCTTGATTATGTGTTCAGAAGGAGATGACTTAAATAAGTTCATTTGCGATTTCAAACAGAATTCTATTCAACTTGAAGTTCAGATTACAATGGGAAGCTAGTCAATATCAGCCACTGAGTCATTCATGGCGTGGAGTGTAGCATTTCAAAAATGAATGCCAAATACAAAGATTAAGTCAGATAGCACCATAGATAACCAGAGATAAGTGATTATTAAACACTCAATAGGAAGAAACTGGTGGGAGATGGAGGCTGAGCGGCAGTATTGATTGTAAAGGTGAAGATGATAAAATTGAAGCAGTCATGGGATGGCATGACATATTGAAAAAGACAATAATGCTTGGTAGAGTAGAAAGAAGTAGGAAAAGAGGAAGACTGCATTACAGGTGGATTGATTCAATCAAAGACGCCAGAGCCCTGCATTTGCAAGACCTGATTAGGGCAGCTGATGACTGGGGATCCTGGAGATCTCTCATTCATCGGGTCATCATCAGCCAAAGTTGACTTGACAGCAAATAACAATGACAAGAAGTACCCATTGTCTAGTTCCAAATCCCTTGCCAAACTACAAATCCCTGGAATCTATAGGATCAAAATATGACCAGGAAAGTGGTACCAAGCTGCTGTTTAGGGTAGATACACACTATACTTGCCCTCAGAAAAGTAACTCTTTTAATGCATTCATTCTGGCCCCAAATCTAGATATGGTCATTAACGCCTTTGAACAAAGAGGTCTCTGCCTCAAGATACACACATATGATTATAAGGTAAAAAAAAAAATTACAAAAACAGGGGGGAAGAAAAAGGCAGCATGTTCCAAGAGCAACCAAGAATAATGTTGCATGTGTTGGCATTCTGCATAACAGAAGTAAGTAGCATGTGGTTCTCCAGATGTTGTTGGTAGTGAGGGCAGGGGGGAATGGAAATTTGATAATGTTACTAGGACCACAGCTTGCCCATCCTATGTTGTGTAGCCATTCTAACAAATATTCATACGCTGGGGGTGGAGATTGCCTGCCTGGCTGCTTCCCTTCACATAGTCTTTCTTTCCTGAATGGACACTTGAAAATGGCTGAAGCAGTGTTCCTTTGAATAGTGGACCTGTTCAACACACAGGCTGAAAACACAGAATGTACACCCTTGTGGTTCTACAGTATACACTTCAAAGAACTTAAAGATATATCTTTGAAGGCAGAATGTGTGAAGCAGCCTAATGTTCTGGTATTCATTTTGAACTGAGAAACATCATGCAGTTTCTGATGGTCCTGCATAAATTGTAGTTGTGTGTGTGTGTGTGTGTGTGTGTGTGTGTGTGTCATGGTGGGAGGAAGCAATGATATTATAATTAATGTTCTTTCTTCCTGTCTGCCTTTCTTTCATGAAGTGTGGTAATTCTGCATCTTTTCACATCACAGGTTCTGAACGATCTGGAAAAGAATGAATTCCATGTGTGTCTCATTCTGTCTTTCAAAAAAGAAAGAGGGGAGGAAATGAATAAAGGCCAGCACATTCCAAGTGTGTTCCATACACAAATATTTACTTTTTTGAACAAGGATTTAAATATCTGTGGTTAGACTCCTATGATCTCTTTTATTAGGATGGATTCAGATGACCCAGGCATGACCCATTCACATGGCAATTAAGATATCATGGCATGGGTTCATTCTCCACCCACTGTCACAGGAATGGCTTTGCATGTAATGAGAATGAGAAGACTATTAGGTGGAGAGTCAATGTATTGCGAGACAGAAGAATGGGACTACTATCATTATGCAACAAAAAATGTGATGCATTATAATTCTGCCTTTCAACTGTCAATGTTTTGAAGATACAGATCTGGGGTGGACACAAGGCCTTTCTAACAGTAAGATCATGGTATTAATTTCTATTGTGTCCAACATTTATTTTGTCTTGGTCTTTCTCTTTTACATTAGCTATCATTTTTAATGGAAGTTTCTAAAGAAGATCCATCTACAGTAGAGGTGGAAATCATGTGACTTTCCAAATGTTGCTGGACTGCAAGTTTCAGTAGCTCTAGCCAGCCTTTGCCAATGGCAAGAAATGCTGGGAGCTGCAATCTAGCAACATCTGGAGGACCATACAACTCTCATGCTTTATCTACAGCCTTATTGTAATGCTTTGGACCACAGGTATATGCAACAATGAAGCCGTGGAATACTGACCCCTGGGTATGAGAGAGTGAACTCTACTCAAAATAATGGTAGGGAAAACAAAGAAAAGGAATGAGCATACTCCTCTACATACTGTAAGTTTATGCAGTCAGCTCAAGCCACAGTCAATAGTGAAAATTCCCATAATTCATAGTGAGCATGTCCAGTTGTTGCAGATGATGGGCACTGTAGCGTGACATACTTGAAAAGTGTTAGATTGATTGACATAGGCTTATCTGAAAGCTTACATGAAAGTTGGCATAGGCTTATCTGGTTCTTTTAACTGGTCTTGCTCACTAGACTTCTTAGAACTTTTACATCAAGATTGTAGCTCCATTATATCATGGAAGGGGAAGGGGTGAATCAGGTAGCCGTTTAGGGATGACCAACAAAAAGGTAATGCATACTTACAATAGAGCATAACTATGCATATACTAATTTGTGTATAATTTAAATTTAGAAATAGTATAGTTTATGGGGAAATACAATACTTCTCACCACTGTGGGATAGACTGTGACCATATGACTTATAGCTGTGAAAACACAAGAAGCAGTGATAGATAAACTCAGACCACTAATCTATCTAGCCAAGTTCCATCTATTTAGCAACTGCTTTTCAGGCAGGGGTACTTTCAGAGCCCTGTATGGAAATATGATGGATTGAAACTGGAGCCTTTTGCATGCAAAGAATGTAATCCCTCCCCCTTCACTTTTGGGACAAAGTCACACATACACATGTAGATATGTGTGTGGACACAGGTATATGCATACACAAATGTGATTCTTACTAATATGGACCTTTGTTACCACAGCACAGGCTTCAACTCATACTTATTTGGAAACAAGTGTAACAGAACTCTCCCTAGAAGCCAAGATGACTAAACTGAGGCTGTTGTACTTTGGCCATATCATAAGTAAACATGACTCACTAGAAAAGACAATAATGCTTGGTAAGGTAGAAGGCAGTAGGAAAAGAGAAAGTCTGCATTACAGATGGATAGATTCAATCAAGGAAGATATGTCTCTGAATCTGCAAGACCTGAACAGGGCAGTTGATAACAGAGTGCTCTCATCCATGGGTCGCCAAAAGTCAAGGTCGATGTGAAAGACAGTTAACAACAACAGGAAAATATAACAGCTTCCAGACATGCTCAAGAGTATAAAGAACTGGAAATTTAAAGTTTAAATTCACTGTTTCCAAAACAGGGTATTTAATATTAAATGCCTTTAAATAACCCATATTTTGGAATCTTCTCTCTGATCCGGTTTGTAATGCAGAGCTGTGAACAGCAGCAGTCTTTTTGCTCAAGCTCAGCTGGTCAACTGGAATGTGGGGGAGAATAAGGATGGGGGCCACTGTCAAGGGCCATATATGGCCCAAGGGAGGCAGGTTGTGAATCTGTAAACAAAGAGGACTGTTTCTGACAGCCCTTCAAACAGAGGTCACACCATCACCCTAGCACTTAACTTGATAAAATGTGGTTTAAAGTCAACCAAATAATTTGAACTGAGCATGTCTTAGAAGAGCTCTATCTTTCTTTCCATTCACCTCCTTTTGAATTTTGAGTGTCCTAAGAAATCCTCTCTTCACCTTTCCAGTTTTTGCCAGTTTTGGAATAAAGACATGATCCAAAACCTTGACCCCAAAACAAGATGTTTGACCCTCTCCATGTTATGACCTGACCACAAATTTAACCTTTTTGGGCTTGCAATTCAAATTCTTAGGCATCTTGTTACACTGACTTATAGCTATATCCTAAGTCATTCCAGTCCAGCAAGGTTTATCAACACCATGTGTTGACAGATTGACAGGCTATTGGAACAGAAACAGCAACAGCTACCCCACCAGCACCAGTGTAAGCCACTACTGATGCTTAGTTACTCATCATGATTTTCCTTTCAAACTGTTTCTTCATTAAGAGGTATTTCGTGTTGAGTGAGGTGGGAGAGACTAGGTGTAATCTCTGTCCTTCAAAAACAAGCTCTTCTTTTACCCTGCTGGAAAAAGAAAGGTTCAGGCTACAATAAGACTAGCAGAAAATAACATATTGAATAGCAGCTGAAAAAAAATCTCTCCCTCCTAGGAACCATTTGTACACAGTCATACATATTGTATTTTCATCTGTTGAGGCATTGTTTACCTTTCTTTTCCACCCAACGAAGCAAAGGGGACTCCCGTGATTATTCTGCTATCTAGTGGCTAGCTCTGTAAAATACATTTAAGAGAGTCTTGATAATTCTGTAGCCCACCTTCCACCTCCACCTTTATCATATAACTTGTTCAATTATATTGTCTTTTCTTCTCTTGATTCCTATCTACAATTATACTTTTCCCAAAGCAACTATTGTATAACCTGTGGGTCTTGGATTAAGTTCACTAGTCAAGTTGACCCCAATCCTGACCTTCACTTAATTAAATACAGGATTAAACTAAAGAAGTCTGCAACTCAAAAATCTCAGGTTTAAGCAGAGACAGTTGTGGGGAGTGATGGAGGTGGGGTGGAGAGAGACACTGATGAACTGACTGATGTTCATGAATGAGCTCACCTGCCCTTGTAAAACAAAGGGAATTGCATGGCCAAGCTGGCTGTTCTTCGAAATGGAGCCCTTGTTATCTCTTCCATTGAAAACTGGGCCTATTGAAGAGAAATGGAATTATCCTGTAAGGAAGCCATTGCAATAATTCAAATCATGAACACATACATCTGAACACTGGTCTGAATCGGGTGGGTATATTACAGTATTGGCTTTGCTTTTTCCAGAGCTGCATGCAGGTTATGAGGGATGACAGACAAAAATCTTCCAGCTCCCAGCAGCCTGTTTCCCCAGTGCCTGACTAATTTCATGGTCACTTCAACCTTTTTCCTCCTCTTGTTGCCATTTACACCAGCATAGTTATGTTGGCTTAGGGCTCCAGCAGGCTTCTAGCTAATGTAGGAATTCAACAATATGAGGTATACCAATCTTGTCTCTCCCATTTTAACCCAAGCGAAATTGAAGATCTTTTTCACTACTTATTTACCTGCCATTCATCACCTAAAATTAGGAACAAATTCCTCTCAGGACTGCTACAAGATCAAATTTCTACCTTACAACAAAGATCCCATCATATTCAGAAGAGCTGCTGTTAAAGCACCATGCACCCCCCACAATTAGCATGGTTTAATTGGCAAATATTATGTGATTGGCACTATATTAATTGGCATTGATATAAATGATATCTGAGGTGACAGAAAGTCAATCTGGACGAGGCAAATTACTGACTCTAAACGTGAAATGGAAAGCAAGTCAGCTGCACCCACCTCTTAGGCAGGAACCGAGTCATTGTCAGGCTAACGGTGCAGGTGCTCCCGAGATAATAGGCTTATGCTAGCAAGCTGCACTCTTTGGAGTTAAATGGAGAAATTCCCACCAAATTGTGATTGTTTCAACCCTGGTCCCTAAACACCTGGATGTTTCTCTATTGTTTCCCCACTTCTCTACAATATTTGGCTATTACAACAGCCCTTATCCTTTCATCACCTAAACACTAAGACCATTAGCTCCGTCTGGACATCATTGTTTGTGTTCCAACTCCCATTGTCTGCTTGGCTGGGAGACTGATTTACACTCATACCTGCAGGATATTTTTTCAGGTATAAGAACCCCTGATTTCAGGCTGTCCATTGCAGTCTCTCACCATTCTGAACACCACACTGTCCTTCCAATTCCTGAATAAGAACTGTCCTTAGGTGCATACTTAAGCCACATCACCACTTCTCTTCACTGCTGTCTGGACCAGTAAATATTTCCCAAATCCCTCAAAGCCTTCTGTCACAACTTTCCTCTCTTTTCATTTGGTTAGTCCTTGTGGAAGTGTGTGTTTGAGCTTTTTGCATACTTGTATGAATCTTGTTAATAAAAACACATTTAGTCTACATTTTAAATCTCCATTTGTTTCTTTCCTGTATGATTCCATAAACATTGGTAGAAAAGATCCTGTTAAGTTTCTCCCCTTTTGCAGGCCTCTCATTTTTGAGCTAATTATTTCCCCACTTTCAAATGGGGGTACTGGTATTGTTGGTGGGCCCGTGTGGTACTCATGTTTCGAGGTAACACTGCAACTTTCCTAATGGCCTTATCCATGGCTTGGGCTGACTCCCCTGGCCAATGAAACATGAAGATAGAGCAGAAAGGTGAGAGAACTGGAATTAGAATTCGATCTGACGTAGATTCATATGAATCAAACCACCTACTACCACAGTGATAGGCACATATGTGATATTAACATCAAGGTTTAATGTTACTAGGCATTTACTAATGTCTTTATGCTATTGATTTCCTATTGTGTCTTTACACTATTTATTTCCAATATAATTTATGATGAATACAATATGAGGTAATATGCTCAAAGAAGATCATAGACCTCTGCGAATACTGGTTAAGCTTTCAAACCTCTGTATTATTATTAGAATTGTTATTGTTGGATAAGAATGGTAATCATGATGGCAAGAAAGCCAGCATGGTGTAGTGCTATCTGAGTGTTAGACTGCAACTCTGGAGACCAGGATTCAAATCCCCACTCAGCCATGGAAGCACACTGGGTGACCTTAGGTGAGACACATTCTCTCAGCCTCAGAGGAAGGCAAAGGCACCCCCCTGAACAGAACTTGCCAAGAAACACCCATGATAGGTTCACCTTACGGTTGCCATAAAGCAGAAGTGACTTGAAGGCACACAACAACAGGATGCCACTGACAGAGAGAAGTTCTTTCTAGTCACCATGTCTTTCCTCTTTGAAAACTGACTTATAGGCAAGCCTATTATAAGGGTTTTCCTGGCAAGATTTGTTGCCTTTGCCTTTCTCTTTCAACTAAGTCAGAAATGACTTGTAGGCACACAATAACAATCATGATGTTGATGGCAATAACAACTTATTTTGAGAATATTGTTGCTGTTGCTCTCATGATCATTGTAGTAGTTTATTTTTAAGATCTGGAGAGAAAATATTAGAGCATTCCCTACATTTCTGCTGGCTGGCAGGAATGTCAAGTCAAAGCAGTTTAATGCCAGCCAACAGTCCTGTTCAAGACTTATTCCACTTTTACAATTCCATACATTCCATATGGGAATCAAGTGGCTCTTCAGTATTTGTTCAATTCCCAGTATTGCTAGGGCTTTCTGGGATTTGCAATTTAACATCTGAAGGCTGAGGATTCCCACACCTGCTTGAAAATGAAGCTTGTCCAAGTTCTTTTTAGTGAGACTTTACTCAGTGATACTATCAAGGAATCAGTGTTTTGGAGACTACACTATAAAGGGTGCTTTGCTTCAAAGTCTATTGAAAGCTTATATTATTATGCATGTTTGTGTCATAAAACAATTTCAATAATGAAGAACATATTTTAGCCAATACCTCTACCGGGGCCAATCAAAATGCCTCAGGAGAGCTTGCAAACTTTCATGTTCACCAGAATTCTTCATCAGCTGTGGTGGGGCAAAAAACAAGAGAGTGAGGAACAGACAGATAGTGCCAAAACTTAAGCCCAGTGTTGTATCAATGAAATCAACATTTCAGGTGAGTCTCATTGTGGATATTTTCAATGAGTTTGCTTAACATGTTTATGAACATTTAAAAATAAAAACACAACTACAGGAACTTTTTATAACCTTACTCAGTTTTTGTTTGCCTGTAGCTGGTTTCAAGAGTAGGTTTAAAAGAAATAGATAATCAGATGGAATGCACTGATCACACAAGTTCTCACATCATCAGTCTTAATACCAGAGTGTTCTTTGTTAGTATAAATTGACCTGGAATTTGCTGTTCTTCAGCTAAAGGATTTCAAACTGAGCTTCCATGGTGAAATTTCTGAATTAAAATTTATTAAAAGATTTGATTCAAGTTGTTTAAGCACAAAAGGAAACAATTGTTGCTTGTTCTGTTACAGCTGGGCAAGTATAATAGCTCAGGTTTTGCATACAGGAGGTCTCAGGAGTGGCAACCAGTGGATCTTTTGCTACAGGAATGGTGAAACCAGTTTTGGATTTATGGTCACTTGCACTGCAGTTACTCAGAGCATTATGAGCCCTCTCTATGCTGAGATAAGATCCAACACTGGGGAAGATATAGGAAAAGTTGCTGTTAAAGTGGATTCATCCCACACACACTGCAGCAACAAGTCCACTAGCTGCCCCGGGGTCCCAGATTCCAAATATTCACTGGTATCACTAAATAGGGCAAGGACAACTTTTCTGAAACACTGGAGAATTGATGCAAGTAAAAGCTGAGCTAGATAGACTATTCATTTGCCTTGATAACCAACCCTCCACATGTGTGGATTTAGCATTCACAGATCTGATTACTCATGGATTACTGTGTGGAAGGTGATGGGATGGGGAGAGGGCGCACATAGACATTCATTTGTTCACTAGTGTGGGCAGGAGAGGGAAGGGGATGGGATGGGAGGAAGGAGGGTGCATGTGTTCACTCACCTGGTCATACATGTGGGTGGGAGGGGGAAGGGGATGGGATGAGAGGAAGGCTCATGTACGTTCACTCACTCATTCACTCATGTGGGCAAGAAGGAAAGAAGTGGTGGAGATGAGAGGAAGTGGAGTGCATGCATTCACTCACATGTGTGGGTGCAAGAAGGAAAGGGGATGGGACAGGACAGGAGGGAGGCATGCACACGTTTGCTTATTTACGTGTACAGGATAGGAGAAAGGGATGGGATGGAAGGAGTAAGAGTACGTGTGTTCACTCACTCACATGCAGGGTAAAGGGGTAAGGGGATGGGTGTTGCCTTTCTCCCTCCGCCTGCTCCCCCATCCCATACCCTCCCTCCCTCCCCTCCTCACACACAAGTGAGTGAGTGAGCAAGGGAAAGCGTATGTGGTTGAGTCCAGCCACACTACCAGTACAGGTACTTTTTTTTATGTGTGTTAAATATGGTTTGGGTGGCTCAAAAAATTCACTGAGGGTTTTTTTCACTTTTGCAGGGGATATGCACCCCAGCCCCTGCAAAAGTGAAGGTCCAACTGTAAAATCATAGAATCATGGAACCATAGAGCTGGAAGGGGCCTTGTGGGCCACTGAGTCCAACTCCCTGCTGAGTGAAGGAACTCCTGCTAGAGAATCCCCAACAGGCAGCTGTCCAGCCTCTTTTTGGACGCATCTAGAGAAGGAGACTCCACCACCACACTATGCAATTGGTTCCATTGCTGAACTGTCCTTACTGCCAAGAAGTTCCTTTGAATGTTCATCAAAATCTACCTTCCCGTAACTTCAAACCATTAGGCATAGTTCTACCCTCTGGGTAAGCAGAAAACAAACCTGCATTCTCCTCTCTGTGACAGCCCTTTAAATATTTAAAGAGTGCAATCATACTACCTTCAGTCTTCTCTTCACTGGGGTGAACGTGCTCACCTTCCTCAAGCTTTCTTAATTTTTTTCATTCTCCACATATGTTGTCCTTCTCTGAACCTCCTTGGGCTTCCCTATATCCTTCTTAAAATGAGGTGTCCAGAACTGAACACAGTACTTCAGATGGGGCCTAACTAATGCAGATTATAGTTGGACTGTTACTTCCTTTGGTTTGGAAACCATGGTTAATAGAAGCGTTATTATTACTATTATTAAACCATTGTTCATATTACTATATCTATTAATACTATGGGTCTGTTCATATAAGGGACTAGATTAACTTTCCAATCAGAGCTGCATCAAACCCATTGAAGCACTAGGACCTATGTAAGTATTGACTTACCATTCAGCAATTGATTCAATGTACTTGGTTGAGATTAGCAATTGGACTTTGGCCAAGCTGTCTTATGTGCTGAGTGAAAATATTAAAAAAGATTATTCTATTATTGATAGTATACAATCAAGTATAACTGTTGCAAATGTGTGTTTCTATGAAAGTATCTGTGCAAACCTGCACTTTTTATTTATACCGATTATTTTAAATGGGTGTATTGTACTTTTAAATATACTCTATCCAGCATGGAATGGCTGAGGGTGGGCTGCAGCTGGTTTATGGTAAGTCCAGGTGGTGGTCAAAGGCTAGCTCTAGTGTAGTTCCACTACTCCACTACACTGAGCCATACTGGTTTCTGGTCTTGATCTCTAACCACTACACCACGACTGGCTCACATGCATACACTTGTTGAGTGATAGTATTTTCTGGGCCTGATAAGGTAGGTGAAAAATCCACGTCACTTCCTGTTTACTTGGTTCCTCCTGTGGATCTAGCTGTCATTATCTTCATAAGTACAAGAGAAATGGAGTTTATTCACTCAGACATGGAAAGTAAATAGACAACAAAAGCCAAACAGAGAAATAGCAAAAGGCCCCCTCCTTGGGCAGAGGTACTAACATATGCCTGATATTCCTGTTGATCCCCGATCCAGTTTTATACCTTGCAACTGTCCCAAATTGGCAGGGACAATCCCAATTAATCCTCTATCATCCCAGTTTTTCAGCTTCCTTCAAAATGTTCTAGTTTCTCTCTCATCAGCCCACTTTCTTTCCTTGTCCTCAACTTATTTCCTTTTCTACAAACTGAATTCGAAGTGCAAAAAAGTAGTTTGCACTCATTTAACTCAGTGGGGTGAGAGGAGAGGAGGGGGCAGAGTCCTGCCCTTCTCATTAGGCTGAAGAAAAACCAAACTTCTGTAGCCACTCATAACATGTATGTTCTTACTTATTAATAATTTTTATATCTTCACCACACAGAGGAAAATCTAGGGTGGGGCAAGTAGGGTATGTGCCATGGGTGCCAATATCAGGGGAACAAAACAATCCATGCATGTAGGGGTAGGAGGTGGGGTTAGAGGTAAGAAGATTGGGGCACAACTTCCATGCTTGCCCTAGGCACTGGTTGCACTAGATATGCCACTATCACCACACTCTGATATTGCTTGTCCACATGTGTCCTGGTTTTCATCTGTGAAATATTAAAGGGTATGTTCTATCAAAAATTAGGCCATGGCTTTAATTTGCCAGGATACCACAACTACAGCTAGATTCAGTGGCCATTTGTTTATCTCCTTCTGGCAGCCACTTGAGTCATGAGCCATGCTCCATCAATTAATTTCAGGCCTTCTTGTTGTGTTTTGTTTTGTTTTAGAAAACAGGTTGGAATTTGAGCCTAAGCACTAGGTTTACTAATGAGGTATTATACTCATACATCTTGATCCAACTGTAAATGTATCAGAACAGAGATTTGGCTGCCCAGGGACATCACAACATAACCATGAGCAAAGAGAAGGCACCCCTGAAGTGTGCAGCAGCAGATTTCCAGCTGTTGTTCTTCTGTCATCAGGTATTCACCTTTGTTGGAGGACAGAACAGTGTGTACCACAGCATTCTAATCTTTCCACAAAATAGAGGGTGGACAGCTCATGGCTCTCCAGATATTGTTGGACTGCAGATTCAGTCAGCCTTTGTTAGCATAGCCAATAGAGAGAAATGTCTGGAGTTGCAGACCCGCAACATTTGGATGGCTACTAGTTTCGCATTCTTGAGGCAGAAGAATCTTAAGGCAACTGAGCCTACCAGAATCTTCACCTTCCATCGTCACTGTGGCTTTATTAGACTTCAATCCCATACTAACTTACCTAGGAGTAAACCCAACTGAACTCTATGGAATTTACATTTGAGCAAACAAGTGTGTATGTGTGTGTGTGTGTGTGTGTGTGTGTGTGTGGGAGAGGGAGAGAGATACTAGTCTGACCAATCACTGCCTGTGTTGCCATGAATGAAAGTATAGCAAGTTTAAAATGTTCAGCCATAACACTAAATCGTATTCAGATTTTCACTAATAATATTTGACGTATATGTAAATTTTAGAACCTGAAAGCATTCAACGGTAAAGGTACTTATTTAAAAAATGATTTGAAACTGATGGCCAATATAGAACTCAAATAGACTACATAATTGGAAGCAGAAGATGAAGCTCCATTCTCTCTGCAAAAACAAGACCAGGAGCACTTCTGGCACCATCCATGAATTGCTAATATCAAATTAGAGTAAAGCTAAAGAAGAAATCTAAATCAATAATTGTGCCAAAATGCAACCTGAAGATCATCCCTGTAGAATATAAAGACAGTGTAAAAAACAGTTTTACACTATTAAGCCTAATTCACTGGGAGCCAGAGGTACACTGAACTGAAGCCAAGGATGTGGTGAAGGAAGAATGCAAAAATACTATCTGTAGCCAAAAAGAAAGAAAAGCAACATTGGACAATAGCTTACATTCTTCAAATATTTAAGGGTAGACAAGAAGAAAAGTAAAAGGTGACAGAAATAAAATCAGAATCTTGAATGCAAATGTTTAGTATTTTGTGCACAGGGGCAAAGATAAGCACTATAATACTCAATGAAAGAAATAGAAGACCACAAAAAGATGTAACAAGAGGGCTGTTCTTCAAGATCTGAGAAGTCAAATCAAAATTAAATCAAGAGTGGAAGTTCTATATGAATAGCAGTAGAACATACTAAATGATCAAGAAGAAGCAAAAAGGAGAACGGAAACAGTACACTGAAGAAGTATAGAAATGAGATGAATGGATGACAGATTCATTCAAAGAAGAAACATTTGAAGATGAGCCCACAAGTTTAGAAAGAGAAATGGAAGCTGCACTCAAAGCACTTGGGAGGAATAAATTACCAGAAAGAGATGACATATCAATTGATCTGTTTCAAGCTACAGAAACAGAAGAAGAAACACCAAGATAAGAGAAGATAGGACATTACTAGCAAACACAAACAATGGTACGTTAAAGGACTGCAATGCAGACAACCATAACTTCTTTTGCTGCAGTTGTAGTTCTTCACAGCTCCTGTGTCTTGGCACCATTTTCTAGTCCTTTGTTTACAGATGCTAACATTAAAAGGCAACTTACATGCAAAATGCTGTTGTTCCTAATAGAATGTGTGTATTACTTTCAAAATAAATATTTAGCCATTTCAAAATAAATATGTAATATTTTAACAACTTTTTTGGTATCCTATTTCATAGTCTTTTAAAATTGGCTTAACGTTGGTTCTTTTAAATTTAGAACAATAGTTTCAAATCGTTTTTTGACATCAATGACATCAATGCATATGGTTGTTTCTTTGGCTGCCTGAAGAATGTGTTTGCAACAAATAAAATCTTGGCCTCACAAAATTCAATCGGTTTTTCTCTTGTTTCATTTCCTGATCGTAGGCAGTGGTGCAAGGACGGGAGGGGGGTGAGGAGGCAGTGTGCCCTGGGCGGCATTTTGGGGGGCACCGCCACTCCTTGCCTTCCCCCTATGTGCTGTCACCTTGTGAGCCATCACCCCACCCCTGCATGCCATTGCCCTGTCTCTGCACACGGTTGCCCCACTCAGCCCTCCGCCCCTCCCCTGCTTGCACCAAGCTATGCCATTGATCCTAGGTCAAATTGCCCAACAATTTTTGGTTCTGCTCTGTTTCCTACTTTTGCATTCCAATCACCTATGATTATCAGTATATCTTGTTTGGGTGTATGATCATTTCCCATACAGAATCATTCACTTTCTCCTTCCTCTGCCCCTGTAGGTAGGGGATAATCTTAGATTATGGTTATATTGTTCTTACTTTTTTAAAAAACATGAAATTTTAGAATCTTAGCTAGCTAAGACCCCAACAGGTACCAGATAGCATATCTAGAATCTGGATTTAATCCTGCCAATACATTCATATGGGCGCCCTATAATATGAGCCTTGGATAATAACTCCCTCACACTGGAAAAAAAAATCTATTGAAATCTCCACTATACTTACCATTCTGTAGAGAAGAAAGGATGCTGACCAAGGAAAATTATAACTCTCATTTGAGGACCAATGAAAAGGAAAAGGGAGGGGGAAACAAGTCTATAGCCCCTTTAAGACTGATTTATATTTTATCACGAGCATTTGTGGATATCAATTCTCTTCTTCAGTAACTGCATCTGAGAAAGTGGATTGATATCCACAAATGCTCATGCTAAAATATAAATCAGTTAATCATAAAGGGACTGCTAGATTCCTTTCTTCATCCCCCTCCATTTTAACTTCTGCTGCACCACAGACTAGTAGGACTACTTGTTTTTTATGGTTTAATTTCCAAAAGGAAGTGGAACCTGCCATCATCACGATTTCCTCCCTTCTTTTCAGCCCTACTCAAAGAAATCCCAAGGAAATGGGGAGAAAAAGGGAGGAGATCAGTTTGCCTTGAGGCAGATTGCAAGGGTCTGCTGTTCAATTCTCGTACCTCAGAGCCCTTCTTCCCTTCTCTATCACCTTAGTAAGGGAGGGAGAGTGAGAAGCTGCTGTTGCACCCCTTATGTTTTGCCCCTGAGGAGGAGTGCAGCCCCCATCTCCTTTTCATTCTCCACTGGAATTAGGCTACCTCAGCCTATTTGGGTTTGTGGTGATATTGGCAGTACTTATCAGGGGTGTGGTACTAGAGTTTTCCACTAGTCCATTACCATATAGCACTTGAAGATTCGTAACCATCTACAATTAAAGCAGCAGAGGCATTTGCAGGATGAGATGGCTTTTCACAGAAATGACAGCAATGTATATATTATTGTCAAGAATCAGCCAGCTTTAGACCACTGAAAGCTTGTCAATTCCTGTCTGTCTCTGCCCCTGCATTTTTTCCAGAAAGGGGAAAAACTCTATCAGTTTTTGAAGTTTGGAAAAGTAACCTTTTTAGCCTCACTGGCCAGGACATTTTAGCAGCTGTAATCCAAAAAAGCAACTTGTCCAAACTCTTATCTTTTCAATTCTCGTACCTCAGAGCCCTTCTGAGGCTGAAATTGTTTGCACTTCACAGGGGTTCAACTACCATCAGTTGTCAATTTTTGGATTTTTTTTTAAACCTACTTTCTTAAATTGTAGCAGTTTAGTGCTTGTGACCAAGGCCATTGCAAAGTACACCAAATAATGATACAAAAATGCAAAGAAAATAAATAGTATATACATACACATACATACATATATACATACAGGATGCATAAGATGAATATACAATGTAGAAGTATTACCAATGTTTGCTTCCAGCATCCCAAAAACACTGGTGATTCAGGGGACTTTAGAACAAGCTCCTACCAAATTTAGAATGTGCATTCTGATTTACAAGTTTGCACAAAGCTCCCATGAACCTTCCTTGCTTCAAGCACAAAGCAAGCAGCATTATGAGAGACCCAACTGTCAACATCCCTCAGTAAGAAGCATTCTTAATTGCATCTTAGCTTGGGAGAGATGATGACTACTCCAATCATCTTGCTGATACACTGGGTTTAGACAAGCTGATCTCTGAGCACCAAACACCAAGAAGCTCAATGCAATTGTTCACAATACTGAAATGGGTTTGTGAGCTTTTCCTTCCGCTGTTCCCACCTCACAAGTAATGGGAGGTAAACGGCAGCAGAAAAGAGCATGATCTTTTTGGCTGTTACTCTGACTTTTCCTTAAAGGAGATACCTAGTAAGAAGTAGGGATGTAAAGAATATTAGCAGGTTTTCTCATTGTTGACAAAAAAAAGCAGGGGAGGGGAGTGTCTTGACACTTCAGAACATCTCAGTGAAAAACTGATCAACAGTCATGAGATTTTTCACGTCAGGACTTTTTGTGACATCTCCCAAAAATATATTGTATATTCACAGAAAACAATTTTGTGCAAAATTTTCACAAAACCATTTTTTTTTTGCACAAACATAATTTTTCAAAAACCCCCCAAATCTCCCCCACACCAAAAATCATACAAATGTACAAATAACTCTATTGATATAAGTGGATTTACACCAATAACGAATAGAGTTCCCCAAACATTTACAGTGGTCAGCTGGCTATCATGTGATGCCAAATAACTCAAAGACCGTTTTTCCCCCTACCCAACTGTACTTCACAAGGTACAAGCATGACATTTGAGGCATGAGATTCAAGGCAGCACTTCCAACCATACAGAGGCATGAAAATCCCTGCCAACATACCTTAGCATAGTAATCCTCAAAATGGTGGTCCATGAGTGGTGCTGTTCCATGAATTATTTGCTGCCAGTCTGTGGTGAATTTCCAAGAAATAAAGGGACAGTTGCACTCAATGGGCACAAATATGATAGTAGTCTGTGGCACATTGGAGAAAAACCCTTACTAGTCCTCCACATCAAGAAGAGAAACAAGCAGAGCTTTAGCAGATGGAGATTGTGTAAGGTATGACTCAATGAAAGTCAATCAAAGTTGGTCTGGTCAGGGATGGATGGAAGGCTGTACATTCTCTTGATCAGACTGATACTGTAACATTTGAACAGAGGTACTCATCTAATCAAGCATCTCTTAATGAACCAGAAAATTACAGTATGGAATAAATGCAACGAGTCAGTCTAAACTCCTTTGTGTAGGTCCTTGTTTCAAATATCCCATACACAAACCACTAGCCATTGTATAGCCATGGATGGGGCAAAGGGATTAGTTTTCTGTATATTTTGACATGGAATATAACCATTCTCTCAGACTGACCATTTCTTGGTTTATATCCATAAAGGCATGAAAATAAGATATCTGAGATCACAACTGAAATTTACCAACACTTTTTAAAAAAACAACAACGGTAAGCCTTATAGAAGGACCTTACAAAGGGACTGAGAATAAGATATTCAGCCATGCAGGCTGCATCACTGAAGAAGATTCAGCACATGTGGCCGATGGTGTAAGAAGATTTGCAAACATATTATTAGAGGTGTCTTGTATCATCTCTATATTGTATATTGACATTTTCTTGACTCCTTCTGCTTTACAAATGTCATGTCACACAGGATAAAATGAAAAGTGGCACCAAGGAAGCCCTGTAATCTGACTGGGTCATGGATTGTAGCTCTCATGAAAACCACATGAGAACCCTCAAGGTGAACTTGGACAAGCAATCAGTCTGATGGCACTTCAGGGTTGTTGTTGTGTGTATATTTCTTTTTTAAAGAAGTACCCCACAGTTTTAAACCATAGAGCATTTGCCTACAATGACCATTATGAGCAAGAACAGAATGTGTTTGTTTTTAATATCTTTTACCAATCTATGGGGCCATTGCTGCTTTTGACAGCATTTTGTTTTATCTTCCACTCTCCTCAACACCCTCCAAGATTAATTTGTAAGAGCAAAGAAGCTTGACACCTTACACAATATGGAATAAAAAACTTTGCAGATGAATAAAAAGCAACCCCATGACTAATACTTTGCCCATGTTGAAGGCACTGTGGCTTAGTGCAACTGCCATTTCATAGGGAAAATTTTTTTTGCAGAGATTGCCTCTTTTGTCAGTTTGGGAGATAAAATCCTATTCTTTGTAATCCCTGAAGAAACAAATCAAATAAGCTCTGGCTGAGCTAACCATTTTCAATCCATCAAAGCAATCAAATTCTGTTTACCTGAATCAGAATGATTTCTAAAATGTTATTAAAAAGTAAAATGGAGTTTAACTATTCCAAAAAACGGAAAATGATGTGCAAACACAAAAGGGATAAGATTTCAGTAATTATGTAGACACAAAGTCGGTACCATCATTTGTACCAGAATACAATGTAGCTATGGCACATAAAGATAAAGCTGCCTTTGTCTAACATTACTGCTGCAAGCGATGCATAAACATAATTAATGTAAGAAGTCTTCAAAAGGGTGAATATTCATTTAGTTAGTTTTATTGCTCTTTCAAGCAAACAAAGATTTTATAATTTAATAAACCAATTAACCGATTATATAATTCATCCAAAATATTTGTATATCATACATTACTATCATTTGTCAAATCACCCCCTGCTTTGCTTCTATAACCACATAGCAGAACTGGTGCATTAAAAGAAATATTTCTTAGCATATCTGAGTTTCTTAGGAAAGCCTGAACATTTCAAAAAAGCACTATAATATTTATGTGTTACTCTCCTCCCCTCCATGCTGAACTGTATGGCATTAAACCCCTTATTTAATCACGAATGCTTTGGTATCATTTGCAATCATTTAAGAAAACAAAAATCAATATGCACAAAGAAACCTTTGAAAAGCTTGCCAGTGGTACCACTACCCTGCCCTTTCCTCTTTATTCTGGATTTGATTCTTTACAGTTGCAATGTGTTATTTATCAAACAACATTGGCCATACAATATTGTTCAAGAATCAGGAAGACTGCACCATTCTAATGACTTGCAAATCTATAGCTGATTTGAAAAAAATATACATTGTCTTCCCTCTGCATGTGACAAGATGACAACAACTATCCATATAATATGCAGCTGTACAATTTTTATTAAGACATGGCATAGTAACAAAGAGCCAGTGTGAGTAGTGGTTTGAGTGTTGGACTGTGACCCTAGAGACTAGGGTTGAATTCCTTATTCAGCCATGGAAACCCACTCAGTGACCTTTGGTGAGTCACACACTCTCAGCCCCAGGGAAAAAAACATGATAGGATCATGTAAGGGTTGCCATAAGTCAGAAACAACTTGAAGGCAAACAACAACAATACTAACAATGGGATCATATTAACAGTCAACTGAAGAAAATTTTTAAGTTTTCACTATAAAACAGATAATGATACACTGCAGAGATAGGAACTATTGAAAAGCAATTAAGTTATCAATTTAACTGGAAATTTTCTAGCAAAAAAGGGGGCAATGGTCCTGTTCAAGGGTAACAAGTGCCAAGGGGAGAATCAAGAGGAAATTAAAAGGGTCATGCATGGAGAGTCAGCAAGAACAGAAGCATGGTCAAGGCAGTTTTGGCTGAAGCATAACAGGTAGCCTGAGAGTAACTAAGGTCCTATGCCTGTTAGCTGGTAACTAAGGAGAGTAATCTAAGGAGAAAGCCAAACTCCAGAAAGCAATAGATCAAGGAGCACCAAACAATGCCACATGGAGATTTGGGGGCTATATACAACAAAAGAACAATCATGGCCATGTTAATTTATAGATAGCTGTAATTCAGGACAGTTCTAATTCAAGACAGTTGTCCTAATCACCTGAAAGTGTTCCTTTTAAGGCTGTTCCAGGATTTTTCATCTGTTTTGTAGTTGGTGTTTACTCTACAGTGTTTAGAAGGATGAAGTTTCTCTTCATCTACAGGAGCCACATGGGATTGGCCAGATTTTGCTTGAAATAGGGTAGGGCTTCCAGACTTCTATACATCTCACTGGAACCATCCTCATGACAGCAACATGATCACTTTTTAAAATGAAAGACAAGGCAATGCTTGGTTTAAGCTGTCCACTTATTTTAATTTGTGATCACAGTGTGATGGTTTAGCTAATTTGACAGTTGTGGTCTAGAATGCATGACCCCAACTATGCAAGTACAACATAGAGTTACACATTCATAACTGATTAGTATTCACAAACCCTTTGTATTCAATAGTGACCTAAATACCCTGAAGGCACAAGATCTCATCTGATCTTGGAAGCTAAGCATGGAAGCTAAGCATGGCCCTGGTTAGTACTTGGATGGGAGACCACCAACCAATACCAGATGCTGTAGGCTACATATCAGAGAAAGGAACTGACAAAATCACTTCTGAGTATTCCTTGCAAGAGGAAAAACCTTATGATATTCATGGGGTCTCCATAAGTTGACAGGCGACTTGAAGATGACTACAAACACAGGGAATTAATGGGGATTGTACAAATCAAGCAGTCCTGACCTATTGAGCAGCAGCCCCTGTGCCCTGATCAACAGGACAACAGACTGTCATCACTCACAGAGGTTGCTGTCTGGTAAGTCAGGATGCAGAGGTGGGGCATCAGATCAGGAGACACTACCTAGCTAAGTACAGTTGGCTCTCCACATTTGTTGGTTTGGCTTTAAGGGACTTGATTTGATTTCATTAATATGTTCTCTCTAGAAATCTCTAGGTCCTCCAGTGCAATTCTATGGTCAACTTCTGCCAGAAGTTAACCATAGACTCATGCTGGAAGACACAGAGGTTTCTAAAGAAAACATCTAGGTGTTTTCTCTAGAAATCTCTAGGTCTTCCAGAACAATTCTATGGTCAACTTCCAACAGAAGTTCAACACAGAGTCACACTGGAGGACCTAGAGATTTCTAGAGAAGTGTTCTCTCAGGTTAAAAGAAAATGACATTCATAATTTTTATTTATATTCATGGTTTTTCCACTCTCACAAGGGTCTTATTCCCTTAACCTTCACAAAAGTGGAGGGTTGACTGTATATATAACTAAGTAGCTGATCTGGAATCCTGGCCATTAAAAAAAAAAACCTAAATGGTTTGGGCACCTTCGAAGGGAATGGTCTTTTCTGCATAGAAATTATCCTCCTGTGTTCTACGCTGGATACCACATAGATGCTCCTCATTAGTCCCAGGAACTGAATGCTGAAGCTCTTACCTCTAGGACTATTGCTAGGATTCACATGGGAATAAGTAAACTAACAAGAATGGGGTGAAAACATTATATTATAAGGGAAGAAGCAGGAGGAAGCAAGGGGCTGGATGAAAAATGGGGATTTCAAAAATTCACGGAGCTATTTCAATCACCCCTGGGCTCAAAACAGAGAGGGAATGGGAGAAAAAAAATGGATGGGATTTTCAACTTCATACCAGTAAGCTTTTACTGTAGGCATTTAACTTAAATTTAAGTAGCAATTTTACATCTGCTAAATAGCTAAATTTCCGTCCTTCTCATGTTAATATAATTGAGTCGAGGTAGCCTTTTTTTTTCTTTTAGTTTATTGATTAAACAACATCAACTCCCTTATACTAACTTTCCTTTTCTCTTGTGCAGGAAACAAATGCAATAGAACATTCCTCAGTGCCTTTCAACATTTTCCTTCTCCTTTCTTCCTTGGTTTTGCCATAATACAAATGATTGTTGTAGTCATCATCCATATATCTATTTCTTAACATCTAAATTATCTCTCAGGCTGGAAATTTATGGATGGTAAGGTATGAGATCCAAGTTATAATTTACCCCCTTGGGGTCACTCAGCATACTTGTGACTTAGCAAAACTGATTTAAAAGTACTACACACTTTATGTGAACAGCTACATTAGAAAACCTCAACATAGTTTCACCATTTCAACCATGCATCTTTACAGTGCCAAGAACTAAATAGCAAGGAACCATATTCAAGGGGTAGCCATGTTGGCCATGCAGCAAAATGCCACAAAATCCACAAAAGAATGACAACTTTATTGTTCAACCAAAATGCATAAACTACATCATACACATGTTCCGAACTTCACTGGTTTCTTCATCAGGCAAAGATGTTAAAAATCACACAGGAGAAGAAAAGCAATGATGTTAGAGTCACAGACCTATAAAGTAGGCCCTTCACATTTGTGGGGGATAGGGACACAGAACCCCCACAAAAGTGAAAAAAAGTGAATAATCTTCCCTGCACTCTCTGCTCTCCTGTTGTTCCCCTCAGGCTGATGGTGGGGTGGACAGTACAGGTGGGGAGATCTCTCCTCTCCTTCTCCTTCCCAGCCACTGGGGTGACTGTGCCCCGAGCAGAAGGCAGAAATGGGGCGGTCTCAGAGGAGATCTTCTCCTCCCCTTCACCTTCCCACCTGCCACTGGGGTGATCACACCGCAAGCGGCAGGCAGGAGATGGGGAGGAGGAGGAGGAGGAGATCTTTCCTCCCCTTTACCCTCACTCGCTGCCTGCCAGGGAATGGGAAGGGGAGAATGGGGGGAGGCAAGCGGCACACGAATGATCAAAGTCGTGAGAGTCAAAGCCGCGAATGTGAAGGGAGAACTGTATTTTATCTCAGATGTTACTTCTGTTGCCAGTTAAGATGATCTGGAGGGATCTCAAAACAAGCAGAGGCCACTCCCTTCTTGCCATGTGAGGCCTAGGGACAAGGGGTGAAAAAAAGACAGATCTAATAAAATTTCAGCTCCATTAGGAATAGAAACGTAACTTCTTACAGATTAGTGCACTTAAGTTTTCTTTGTTTGTTTTTTCCCCTGGGATTTTGTTGATTGTTGATTTGTTGTTTTTAAAAACTAGAGCAACAAATACCACAATATCCTGACACATTTGACACAATATCCTGACACATTTGCCCCTCCTGGAGGAGCCCAATGGCTCTGCTATGCCCTAAAAAAGGCCATTTAATTGCCCAGTTTTGGCATCTGCCTTGCTGTCTTAGGCCATTTCCACCCAACACTGTTACAGTGCTATTGTTCCACTTTCAACATCCTATGGAATCCTGGGGTTTGCAGTTTAGGGAGGGACCTTTAGAATTCTCAGCCAAGAGCTCTTTGGCCTCAGTAAACTACAAACTCCAGAATTCCACAGGATCTTGAAAGTGGAATAATAGCACTATAACAGTGTAGTGGGGAAATGGCCTAAGTTCACTACATCATCACCAAGGAAACTTATGACTCATTAAATAATAGCAAGTTTTATTTGGCATAAGTTTCTGTGAACTGCAGCCCACTTCATCAGATACATAATCACCTCAGCAGGTATGTGGGACTAATAACATGAAAGATTCTGCTTTCTGTCAGATCTGGCTAAAGATGAAAACAATTTAGCACAGAATGAAGACAGAAATATTCATTATCAAACTAGAAAAATATCCAAAAACTCTGGCTCATCCCTGGAACTGAGAGGTGGGGTTATGGCAAACAATATCTTCATACATTGCACCTTTAGCCTACGTAGTTCATTGCCATATAGAAGGCTGTAAAGAGCTACTGGTCAGGGTAGCTAAAATCAATCAGTGTTTAAGAGCTACCATGGAAGCCACCAGTCCTTCAGGGCAATCAGTCACAATACGTAATTGTAGTACTCTACTAGTAACTAATAGCCATAGAAAAAATCATTTTAGCAACAATTATATATCAATGATTGCTAGCAGTGCAAGTTATGTTGGAAACAAATTGCTAATCTATATAAACTGCTTGTGCAATTCACATTTCAAAGGTGCAACCAGCATTTCTGAGGCAATATTATGGCCCTTTCTTCATGGGGGGGCCCCCGAAACGGGGCAGCGCATGCAGGGGCGGAGCTTACCTCGTATTGGGTTGCTCCATCCCTGTGGGGAGCGCAGATTAACCGTTCTAAGCGCCGCTTAATTTCGGCGGCGTTTGGCAGCACTCAGCGGCGCCCAAAATGGCAGCCGGCGGCTGCCGGCGGCGCTCCGCCAATCAGGTCAGCACACCAACCGGAAGCCCACCCCCAGGCAGATCTGCAGGGATGCACTACCGTGTCTCTGCAGTTCTTCACCTGGGGGCTGCCACGGAGCAGCGCGGGCGGGTTTCGTAAAAACCACTTGCGAAGGTGGTTTTTATAAAACTTGCAGTGCCACCCCCGCGGCTGTGCTAGAGCAGTTTGAGGTGCAGAGCCTCACTTTTTCAAACTGCTCTAGTGCACCCTGCGGTGAAGAAGACCTCCTGGAGAGGTCGCCCTAGCGTGAGCAATATGCCCGTGTGGAAAGGGCAAATGTTGACTCCTGGATACAGGTTTTAATAACAGAGATTGGATCTTGCCATCATGGATCTTGCCACTTGTGAATTTATTTAAATATCTGGTTGCTGGATAAAAAAAAGACTATTGACCTACCGAACAGGACAAATAGGAATTTCTGTGGCAATGCTTAATTTGTGACTTGTTCCTTAACAGAGGTGGACTGAATGCAACTATTTGTATAAGTAAAATTGATGCTAGAAGTCCATCCTCTATCTGATATCAAACCATAGCAAATCTCACGTTGACTGTCATGTGGAAATGTTTTGCCCATCTAGTTTAATACTGTACACAATCTGGAAGCAGCTTTTTTAAAAAAAAATTATTCAAAAGTCTACTCCAGATCTCTCTGAAGATGTAACCTGGCACTTTTTGTGTACAAAATATATACTCAACCACCCAAGCAAGAATCAACTTCTTTCAATCACTGGCAAATGATGAGACAACAGCAGTGACACTGTTTTTCAATTTGATTTACTTGAGGAATCATTGAACACTGAGTGCTGGGCCCAGCTAGGACTCATTTTGAAGACACAAAACAGCAGAACATTAACAAAAGGGGCTCATTATGAAGTTTCATTCCCCAATGCCCAACATTAATTGATGTTTAGATGTTGTTGCTATTTTGGAATTCCATGTGTGGGTGAAATTTCATACAGGATAGAGGCAAAAATTAAACTCAGCTTTTACACTGCTGTTTTTCAGCTGTCATTTCTCTGCATGGTGGTGGGAATGAAGAAAAGACTCAAGTGAGAAGACAATATAGGCTGCTCATATGTTGAAGACTACACCTTGTCCTGCAGGTCTCTCTATAACCCTGAAACATCTCAATTTGCTTAACAAAACAGTGAAAAGTCCTGCTGGGGAGGGAATGACCTTCTTTAGCATTATTATTATTATTGTTCACCATATTTCCCCTTTATATTCTATATTCATTAATATTAAGCAAGCAGAACAGTGAGTGTGCTGTTTCTGCTCTCTCTCCCTCTCCTTTTCTTACACTGACAGCCACACACACACACACACACACACACACACACACTACTCAGAACATTAAAGAAAGCTGTTAAGCTAATCTAGTGCATCTAAATGGGCAATATATATTGAATCCATGCTCCATTGATCATAATTATTGTGGTGCCCTTTATCAAGTAACCATCTTAAACCATTATTTAGAGATCATTTTGCTTTCCATTACTGTCAGTATATTGCAGACGTCGTTGGGAATTGGCCGTTGAGCGATAGAGGGGTGTGCAGCTGTATTAGACTGGAATCTGCTCGTGTTATCCACCAATGTTTCTGAAATGAGTGACTTAGCAATGTTGTATTTGCAGAGCTCTCAAACAGGCTTCAAATAACTTCAGAATTATTTTGGGGTCTTTATTGTTGTTGTTGTTTTTGTAATATTACTAACCCCCAGTTTTTTATTAGACCTCTTTTCTAAAATATTCAACTATCCTCCTAAAGAACTTATCATATGCAAAAACATGGCCAGCTTGAATTGCAAAATGAATTACAGAATTGTTTTTAAAATGACTGCATTTCTTAGCACAGTATAAGTTCTAAGCCAAAACTCTTTTCCTAGCTCCAAAAATTCATACAGAAGATTCCATAATTTGTTCTCCAGTATCTGGTATAGATCCTACAGAACTTTGTTGTTATTGTTGTGTGCCTTCAAGTTGTTTCCAACTTATGGCAACCCTAAGATGAACCTATCACGGGGTTTTCTGAGAGTGTGTGATGTGCCCAAGGTCACCCAGCAGGTTTCCATGGCCAAACTGGGAATAAAATCTTGGTCTCCAAGGTCGTAGTCCAACACTCAAGTCCCTACACCATACTGGCTCTCTCCTATAGAACTTAGTGGGACTTTAATTTGTGCAAACATGCCTAGGATCATTTTACAGTGCTGCATGGGCTTATGATCTGCAAATGTTTTGAGCAGTGTTTTTCCTATATGCACTTTCTATATTACAGTTTTCTATATACACTTTCCAAATATCACATTTTGGGAAAATGTCTCCACAACCAGCTGTCAACACACAGATTCTGCATGCCATATTGTGTCCACCCTGCAGACAGTCTGGAAAGTGTGGACTCAGACAAACCTATTGAATGACAGACTGAATCTGGACTCCTCTCGCATCCCTAATTGTAGCGCTACATGGAGTTCACATCCATTAAGCAAATATCCAGTTTTCTAAAACTATTTAGAAGAATGGGCCTTCATTTCCAGGTACAGACATCTCTGGAACTATGACCACAGCAAAGGTTCCCAGATCTCAAGGTCTGGCCTGAGTTGCAGGGCATGGCCCATCTGATCTAGTTTTCAAGCGGAGTGGGAGGAATCTTATTGTTTCTTGCTTAATGAGATCACCAGAGGCTCCCCATTGTAACATCACAGGACCCAACTCTTTTCGCATCACAAGAAGTCATTCTGAAGTCTCAGGTTTTGGAACTGAAATCATGGCCCACAAAAGTCTTGATCTGGAAACTTCTAACTACAACTTACCTTTAGATACTCTTTTTTGGTCAAGTCTTTCAGCATTAAATCAGTAAAGAAACCATGTGCCCCTCCAAGGTTGTTGGGCTATTATTTCCCACATATCTAGCTAGCACAACCAATGGTAAGGAATGCTGGGAGCTGCAGTCCAAAAGCACCTGGAGGGACACACAATTGCTGCCCGTATTTCTTGCTTTGGTTGCATAAGCAAACAGACAAACAAGCATAAACAGACTTGTCCTTCCCAGAGTAGTTCTTCTTAAATGTTCCTTGCAATGGAACACCTTTATTTTGCCCTTTGAGACATAGATGGAGGCTTCTGTAGCCTTGATAGGGTACAGGCTGGAACTGGACTTATTTGTTTAAGAGATATTTATGGCAATGTTGTCTCAAACATGGCTTAAAGAAAAAAAATTGTAAACAACATAATAAAATCTCCAGTCATTAAAATAATAAGCCATTTTTAAAAACATCTATACCCTTAACATATTTCTTTTAAAAATAGCATAAAACATACCAAATATCAAATCATTAGCCAAACCAAAGACCCTTTCCACACCCTACCTTCTCCTGAAGTCTTCTGGTTGTGATCCCAGCAGCACCTTTGCTGGGGAGGGAGTGCGAGAGGAACACTCCCCTCTGCACTAGACAGGTTCCTTGCGGAAGAGAGCACAAGGAATGTGCCTCTTCCTTCTGCGGCACATCTGGGCTCTTTCACATGCTGTGCTGGGGCAGGAAGTGCTTCCATCATGCTTCCCGGCCTTCCACGGGGCAAGTAAGTGTGGGACCATCACGCGATCAGGGGTCATTGATGGGGAAATCCCATCAATGATTTACTCTGCAATCACACCAGCTGGCGACAGGAGAAGGGCGGGACTGTGACAACATCTTGTGGAAGTGTCATCATGATCCCATTCCCCTCACGTTCCCATGTCGAGACACAGATCTATGGAAAGGGCCAGAGGAAAAGGAAGAAAAAGAAAAAGAAAAACCAACACCAAAGGCACACTGAAACACAAATGTCTTTGAGGTCTTTCTGAGGGAGAACAAGCAGAGATTGTATCTTTTTAGAGGAGAAGTTCCAGTGCACAAGGGAACACTGCTAAAAGGGCTGTGACTGTCTCACATCCTTGCCAATCTCATAGCACACAGTGATGGAAATATGAGTGCTGCAACAGACCCATAGGTAGAATCAAGGGCAAGCCAACTTCTACAGCAGGGTTGAGGATAATGTGGCCCTCCAGATTTTGTTGGAGTGCTGCTTCCAACACTCTGTACATTTAGCTATGTTGGATAGTGCTGTTGGGAGTTGCAGGTCAACATGTGGAGGGCCACATGAGTCCCCTCTCTGATCTAGTAACACAGAGACATTCCAGTCTGGGAAACATGTGCTAAGAACTAACTGCAGCTGGAACCAGAAATGTAATCAATATCAGAATCAAAATCACAGGCCTTTTCACGCTACACTGTTATAACACTACAATTCCACTTTAACTTCCACAGCTGCATTCTATAGAATTGTGGAATTTGTAGTTTGGAGAGGTATTTCTGGCTGAGAATTCTAAACATCTCTCCCTCAACCGTACATCTCAGGATTCCGTAGGATAGAACCATGACAATTAAAGCGCCATTAAGCACAATAATCATACAGTGTGGAAGGCCCAAAGAAAGCCATGGTCAATAGTCAATAGTTTGTCCAAAATGCTGGCCATGGGAATAAGAGAACACTGGGTGCAATAGCAGTTAAAAATCTTACTTTTTTGGAGTGCAACACCCAGAATCTCCCAGTAAGTATGGCCAACCACTGGGCTGTGGTTCATGCCCCACAGGGCATGAAGTGCAAACTCACAACCACAAGTGCTGTTTCTTAAGCCACTGGATGGAAACCCTATGAATGTGAAGCCCTCTTGGTACTTGCAAAGTTCTATCTCCTCATCTTCAGTGTCTTAGCTCGGCACTAGGAAAATCAGCAAACCAGCCTCAGTGAACCCAGCTGAATCTGAGAGGACCTTTAAGAAATGGCATTGGAAGACTTGTGTAAGGTGTATCATTCAATTTATTAGTGGGCCAAGATCAGACTGACAGGAGATTGGCTTCTTCCAAGGCCCTTTCCAGATGTGGGGAAGAAGCCGCGTGAAAACGGGACTCACCGGATTTCCTGAGCGTCCGGGTGAGTCCATCGGGATGAGGAGCAGTGCGAGCTCATTGCTCTGTGCTGCTCCGGCGTCCAAAATTGCAGTTTCCGGTTGGTTGAGGCTCTCCACCAACCGGAGAAGCTTGCCAGCCGAAAGCCCGCCTCTGGAAGATCTGCAGGCATGCACTTGTGCGCACCTGCAAATCTGCTCTGGAGTGCAGGGACGGAGCGACACGGAGTCACACACTCTGTGCTTTTTAAAAACCTCTAAAAAGAGTTTTTAAAAAAGCATGCTGCATGCACTCCGAACTGGACTGAGGTACGGAACTACAAAAAGTAGTCCGCCCCAGTCCACTCTACGATGCAGAAGACCTCCGTCGGAGATTGCTCTGCACCGTTTTACTAGCCCGGTGCAGAAATGGCCCAAGTTTTGCTTTGAACCTTTTTTTAAAAAAAATAGTCTTGGGCAGGAGCATGTTAGCACTCAGAGTTGGATGCTGACTATGCATTCCTAAAAACAGTGGTAACAGAGGTTGTAGTGTCTCTCTTAATAGCTTCAGATCAGTACATCTGATAGCTAGTCAGTGTACGTCTCTCAGAGAGGGCTCACCACTAATAACCTTGGCAACGGATGCATAACTTCTGAGTCGGACACAATGGTAGAGAAACGACAGGAAGAGATCAGTTAAGCAAGTTCATGCATCTAAGATGCTAGCTATCTGTCTTGGTTGAAGAGACTCTTCCCAAAAAGCCTGTGGCAGCTTAATCTGGGATCTAATCCAACATGAAATGATCCATTGTTGCGACAGGCTAATTTATTCCAAACTTCCTTTACAACCAGAGCTCTTTGATATTTTCTTTATACCTATTTTGTTTTGTTTTGTTCTGTGCATGGAGGGGGAGGGCAGATGCAGGGACATTTTGCCTTGAAACCTAATTAGAAGGATAGCCAATCCTCAGTGTAAAATGATGCACAGGGGGAAAAAAACCCCAAAGCGAAATGAAGCAGAGCAAAAATAATTAAACATACACAGTACTGGATGCTGCATTAAGACAACATACAGTTTTAAAATAGCAGAAAACCTTAGGGTGTTTTCCAGAGCTTGGAAAAGTGACTTGTTTGGACTGCATCTCCTAAAATTCCACAGCCAGCTGATCAAATTTGCGCATGATACCAAATTGGGAGGGGTTCCTAATACCCCAGAGGACAGGATTGTCATTCAAAATGACTTTAACAAATTGGAGATATGGGCAAAAGCTCACAATGTGAATTTCAACAGCAAGAAACGTAAGGTCCTACAAACTAAGCAGAAAAAAAATGAAATGCACAAGGACAGGATTGGAGACACCTGGTTGGACTACAGTACATGTGAAAGTGATCTAGTAGTCTTAGTAGACCACAAGCTGAACATGAGTTAGTGGTGTGATGTGGCAGCCAAGAAAGTGAACATGATTCTTGGTTGAATCAATAGGAATATGGTGTCCAGACTGAGGAAAGTAATAGTACCACTTTATTCTGATTTAGTCAGACCTCATCTGGAATACTGTGTCCAGTTCTGGACACCTCATTTCAGGAAGGATATTGACAAGCTAGAATGATGAAGGATCTGGAAGCCATGGCCTATGAGGAGCAGCTTAGGGAGCTGGGTATGTTTAGTCTGCAGAAGAGAAGGTTAAGAGGAGACATGACAGCCATGTTTAAATATTTGAAGGGATGTCATGTTGAGGAGGGAGCGGGCTTGTTCTCTGCTGCTCCAGAGACTAGGACAAGAAGCAATGGATTCAAACTACAGGAAAAGAGATTCCACCTGAACCTCAGTCAGAGATGTTCAGCAGTGGAATATGCTGCCTCTGTGTGTGGTGGAATTTCTTTCTTTGGAGGTTTTTAAACAAAGGTTGGATGGCCATCTGTTGGGAATACTTTGATGTGTATTCCTGCATAGTGCGGCGTTGGACTGGATGGCCCCTGTGGTCTTTTTCAACTCTATGATTCTGTAATTCTGTTCCCCTAAAGTAACTATTCTAAGCTATAGTATTTTCATGTACATATATTGCTTAAACTGGTCTTTGCTTAAAAACATAATGGAGATGTAAAACTATAGCACTGGCTATAATTATTCCATTTTAAAATTATTATTGTTTGCTTTCCAGCTCACATTAACCATCTGTAGCTTCTATAGCTCAAACAGAAGAGGAAATCACATTTTTCAGAATTAGATGCGAACTGCCCTTTGACTCATGCTCATGTTGGTGCTTAGATCATTTCCCTTTGTGGGGAAAGAAAATGGATTTCTAGCTTGGATGGGAATCCCATTCCACTGCAGGCGTGCTTTCACAGTGATGATGTGCCAGTTACACAACTGCTAAATAAGACAATGGCTTGAATCTAATTGCTTGGCCCCAACTGGAGTAGACACACTGAATCAATCACTGATTGGTAAGTTAAGGCATAGGTAAATCCAATAGATCCAATGGATCTTTCCTAGTTAGGACTAAGGATATAGAGCTATGACTGCAACTCAGTACATGCTTCTCTAGGAGTATGTAATATGCCCTCCAGCATTTCACAAATGAAAACTAGGACACAATTGACCAAGCAACATCACAGTGTGGTTGAGATCGCAAAAGTTATTAATGACAAGAAACACACAAGCTAAGAAAAGCTGCAGTAGTTTGTTTTTGCCTAAGCCTACTGGGAAGGGAGAGATTCTCCCCCTCTTCTCCTATCATAGCTCTACATTAATTAGTACAAACTACTTTTGCATTTTGAACTCAGTTTGCAGCAAATGAAATAAACTGGATGAATGGGGAATGCTGGGGGAGCAGAGAGAAATTGGAATATTTTTAAAAGCAGCTGAAAAAGTAGGATGACAAAGGATTAATCAGACCTCTCCCTGCCAAATCAGGAGAGTTTGAGATTAGTGCAAGGGACCTACTTTTGAGCAGATGAGCAAGGAATTCTGCTGTAGAACTCATTAGCTCTCTTAAAAACAAAAGCTAGAAAGTATTGTGGACCAGCGGTCTGAACAGGGGCACCTTGCCCTGCAAGGTTAATGTGAATCCATTCTCTTGAACCACAGGCTTCCATTGCTGGGAGGATTAGTCCAAGAGAGCCATTTTCTAAGGCTCTCATATACTGCAGGAAAGGATGGCTAACTCCAAGAGAGAGAAAAGAAGTAAAATAGAACCAGGAAGATGTTTGAAGGAAAGTATCAGATTGTAATTTGATGGTAAGAATGACTGAGAAGTTCAGCAAATCTGATAAGGGCAGAGATTCAAATGGGAAATATTTGTGTTCTCAATGAGTCACTGACAGGTTTTCCTGGGTTGTCCATTTTAATCTTTGAAGATGCTTTCATGGAGCCACTATCAGATGAGATGCTGTATCTCTCTGTGATACAGGAGAAACCATATTGACTAAAATCAGATCAGTAGGTGCTTGGCCATCTTATCAGTGCACTGAAGATTTGGGGATGAGATGGGTGGGAGCAAGGACTTCTAACCTTGTAATCTGTTTTCTTCTTGTTGATAATTAAATATTTTCTGTTCACATGAGAATGAAGCATGTCAGAAGAAAATGCCTATTTACTTGAAACTATGAGAACTGATTTTTAACCCAGATTCACTTGTAGAATAGACAGATCTAGGGATAAGCAATAAACAAGGCTTTAAAATGGCAGCTGAGGCCTGTAGGCAAGGGATGATGATGTGATCCTCCAAACTTCAGCTTCCAAGATCTTCACTGTTGACTAGGGTGATGAGAACTGCAATCCAACAATATCACACCCTCCAACTGTCTGACTTTAGCAGGATAGATCCCGATTAATCTTCTGTCCTCCCACTTTTTCAGCTGTTTTTAAAATGTCCTGGTTTCTGTCTGGTCCTCCTCCTTTCCTCTTTGTCCCCACCTAACTTCAGTTGCTGCAAATTGTGTTCAAAGTGCAAAGATCATCTGCACTCAACTCAGGCATGAGGAGAAGAGGGAAGGAGGTAGAATCTTGCCCTTCCCTCTTGCTGGGAGAGACCTTTCTCAACTGTGGTACCCCAGAGCTGGAGTGTCCTCCCTTTGGAAGCTTGATTGGCACCAACTTTGTTCCTGGTCCTAGTTAAAAGATCTTGACTTTTTATTAACACTTTCAGGACCTAATGATTTAATCCAAATGTGTTATGTATAAATGATTTTAAAATGTTCTAACTTTATAAATTCAGTTACCAATAAAGTTACCTTTATTGTTTTAAATTTTAAATTGTTTCAACTGATTTTATTCAAAGTCATCTGTATACCTTATGATATAGAGTGGAACATAAATATTTTAGAGATCCATCATGGTGTAGTGGTTTGGGGGTTGGATGAAGACTTCGGAGACTAGGTTCAAATTCCCGCTCAGCCCTGGAAACTGGCAGGGTGACCTTGGACAAGTCACACTCTCTCAGCCTCAGGGGACAGCAAAAGCAAACCTCCTTTGAAGAAATCTTGACAAGAAAATCATGTGATAGGTTTGCCTTAGGGTTGTCATAAGTCAGAAATGCCTTGAAGGCACACAGCAGCAACAACAACAAAATATTAAAATAATACACATTAAATATGCATTATTCTTTATTAATAAATGAATACTTGGTAAGAATTTAATAACTAAATAGCAGTACAATTCTATACATATGACATCTGTTCAGACAGATGAACATATGGGGAACTAAAAATGTGTCAACCTGAGGGTACAATCCTGATATGACTTCCCCCTCCCTTGCATTCATTGAGCATCTGACAAGAACCGGAATTGTTCTGAATGCAAAATGTGGACTTCTTAGTGTTTTTTTCCCCAAAATATGTGTGTCATTAAGTTAGCTTATGGTGGGAATGACAGGAAAATAAAGCATGGCAAAACACCATAAATCTAGACTGCAGGAAAGACAGCCTGGGAGCTTGTAAAAATCTCTCCTCCTATGCAGAGCCTTTCCCTGTTCTCATTTAGTGGAACTGCAAAACAATTATGTAGTGGCACAAAGAGGAGTCTGTCGCATTTTGCTGTCATTGTCGGTAATTTGTCCCTTAGGGTGTTAGCATTCATACATAATTGCACATTGTCTTTCTCCTTAACATTTCCTACTTTCTTTCTGTGTTCGAACAACATAAGAATGATTGCATCCACGGGTTTTAGCAAATTATCCAGCTAACTCGATTTACATTTTATTCCCAAACAGCATGCAGGGGGAAGACACATCTGGGGAGTGTGTGTGTGTGTGTGTGTACATGTGTAATTTCCCCCTTTCTCTCATATTTGGTCCTAAGTTGCTGTATTATCAGCAGAACAGGCTATTTCTCTGCTCTTTTGTACAATGATCTAAATTATATTTTCAGCAAAAAATAGGGATGAATGAGATACAAAACAGATAGTAACCTACCTACGTTATCTCTATGTTAAAAAAAAAAAATTAGTACAATCAGCTCTCCACATCTGTGGGTTTAACTTTCATGGATTTGAAGCCCCCTCCCCGGAGCTTCTTTTCCAGGGAAACATACCTTCCCTCTCAGGATCTCTGATCAGGCCATGGAGTCCTTTAAAAAAACACCACTGGTCCTCCCCTTTTTCCACCAGCTGCTGCCTGGCCAGATAAAAATGATTCACAGTCCAGTTTCTCAGCACCACAAACAATGTCTTGATGTCCCTCACACAAGGAGACCAGTGACAGAGAGTGCCACCATGCCGTCCTGTTACACCCCAGAGTGACCCTAAGAGAGGGCCCCTAAATTGGCAAGACTTCCTCCATATTGGATATTGGTTAGCAAAGGTCAGTTGCAGTTAAAAACAACCTTGGTGTTGAATGGGAAATCCTTAACAATCAGACTGTCTCCATCTGCTGTATGGGAACGTAGACAACATCCTTTAGGCTAAAAGACTGACCTATTGTTCTGAGTCACGTATCTCTAGGCAGGCAATAGACTCGCTCCTGGACACTGTCACACCCTGAGCTACGTTGATGAACTGTGCGTAGACAAACAACACCCATCAATTTGGAATTTTAAACCTATCACGCACCTGAACTTCCCAGTAAGGAACAATACCGAAGAGAGGTTGTGATATTTGCCTAACATTATATTCTGCAGTCACCACCAATTAATGCCACTTTGCTAGCCAATACCTGGCCTGAAGACAGAAACTGGCTATAAAAAATCCTCACTTTTTGAGCCTCTTTGGAGAGCCTCCCAGACTGGACAAGGGCCCATTTCGCTGCTACCGAGGTGTCCCACTCAAGCCTCTCAGGCGCTGCTGAGAGCTAAACACAACTCGCGTCTCTGACCCGCTGTGAAACCTCGCTGCTTCCAGCCTTCCAGCCCCGGGATCCAGCCTCCCTTCAGTGCTTTACACTGAGCCTTTGTTAATCTCCTCCTTCTCCAGGACACCTAGACTAAGGTCCATATGCCCTCTATCCCCACTGTCTCCTATTTCCAACTTCATTTCTGTAGCCCTTGTATGATTGTAGGATTATTTGTTAATGTGTGTTGCAACTTCCTTTGTTAGTTTTAATAAAGTTACTTTAGACTATTCCTCTGACTCTTGCATGGTTCTGACCCCGTAGACATAGGGTTAAATATCCCTTGCCCTGACCTCTCGCAAGCTTTGACTTTCTCTGTTAATTCCCTTAATTTGAAGTCTGTTTGGGTGTCCTCAAGATACCCCCAATTTTCAGGGTAACAGTCCCACGCCATTTCCCTGACATGGGCCATTTCCACACTAGCCTGTTATAGCACTGTGATTCCACTTTCAACATCCTATGGAATCCTGGGGTTTGCAGTTTCGGCCCCTCTCTAAACTGCAAACCCCAAGATTCCATAGGATGTTGAAAGTGGAATCATAGCGCTATAACAGGCTAGTGCGGAAATGGCCATGGTTTGGACCCTGCGTGCCTGTTCTCCCCACCATGCCTCTCCCCACTTCCCACACACACATACACATACATTTGATATGTGCAATTTTTTCTATTTTTGCAGAGATCTTGCACTCGTAACCCTAGTAAATGTGGAGGGCCAACTGTAATGCAGTATCTTCTTGGGCTGTTTGGACCATTGTTTGTTTGTTTTGGATTTTTCTGTTTTGTTTGCATATTATTTCAGAATGGGGAGCCTGGAAGGTTTATAAGCTGGGCTTGAACTCCCCATCCTGCCATAATCATCTGCTAATCAGAAGTATACATGCACCATTCTAACACTGAAGTTTCTTAGCACCATTTCCTTGTGTCCCACTTTCTTGGTACTGACTGTACAACCTGGTCTATATCACATGTATACAGAAACAGTCGACGTATCCACTAGTTTCTAATTACAGCATATCAGCTTTGCATTGGATTGCAATCACTCAAGGGAAGACTAGTTTCTGTTATTACTCACACGCTTTGTAATGCATATGTCCCAAAGATTACTTTTCTCATAATCTCTGCCTTACAATAATCTCCCTAGCTCTCTCCTCTGCGCTCAATTTGTGTGCATGTAGTATATCCAGAAACTCTTATTTATTTTATTCAGTTTCTTAAAATATTTTTATCCTTACCCCATCATGAAATCTGAGGCTGGCAGGCAATTTAAACAAGATAAACAATTTAAAACAATCTAATAAATAAAAGTCAAAGTTTGTTTGTTTATCTGTGTCAAGAGAAGACCTCATATGATTGACTGTGTCAGGCAAAGACCTCCTATGACTGGTTGCCTAAAAAGATTCTATGGAATCCTGGGATTTGCAGTTTAGGCAGGCACCTTTAGAATTCTCAACCAGAGAACTCTGAATAGGCTGGTTGCTATGGTGATGAGGCCTAGCAGCAAGGAGGGGGGCAGTGTTTTCCTTCAGGAACCCAGCCCTTGTAGATTAATGACTCTGAATACAGATTGGATTGAGGAATATGGGGAGAAGTTACAGGTACTGGACAAGACAGTTTGGAGAATTAGAGACACAGGATCTCAAATCTTTCTAACAAGTATTACCTATGAGAAAATAAAATCATGAGCAACACCAGGTATATACACTGGTATTACATAAAGCAACACGCCCAGCTTGGAATCATTGAAATTTAGTCTATATATGCTAGTTCCAGATAAAAACAATAAAATAATTTAAATGGTATAAAATCAAACACTTGTGTATCTCTACACACACATACTTGTATATCTTTAATTGTACATCTAAATGCCTATTTTTCTGTTACCGCCTATTCATGAACTCTCATCGTATGAACATGTATGAATATTAGGGCATTACATAAAGGTGGCTGCAGTATTTCTAAAGCAGGCGCCCTAACCTCTAGCTGTCCTCACTTGGCAAGGACAATCCCAATCAATTCTCTTTCCTCCCATTTTTTCAGCTGCTTTTAAAATGTCCCAGTTTCTCTCTCCTCCTTCCACTGTTCCCTCCTACATCCTCATTTTGCTTCTTTTGTGGCAAACAAAAGTTCAAAGTGCAAAAGTAGTTTGCACTTAGTTAACTGGGAGAGGAAGAAGAAAAATGAGAGTGGAGTCTGACCTTTCCTTGTAGACTCAGGCCAAAGCAAATTGCCACAGCCTCTCCTCCCTTGTGTGTTCTTCCTCATAATACCCTTACCACCTTGACCACATTCCCATGTGGCTTAGCTCCAGGCATCCTCATTTTTATCTGTGAAACAATGGAGGCCAGGGGCACACAAAGGGTAGTGGTGTCACTTAAGTTGGTCCTCTCTGAGTGGCACAATGCCAAACATGTGTTAACCTCCCTTGCCACTTAGACGAGCCAGCCCAGAGCAGAGACAGGGCCTTATTCCTGAAGGAAATGATTCTATTATGTTTTATTTCAGGACGTCAGTCAGCCAGCCCCTCTAGGCAGGCAGACTTACAGATCACATGTACCTTGTCAATCTCCCTTGCACATCCAGAAAAGTTCAGAGCAGATTAAGTATATGTTCCTTTGAAACTCTCCGTATAGTTTGGAGGTATTTTGTCTTTAGGCCCTTCCTTTTAATGAAACAAAAATAACTTTTTCAAAGAAATGAAAGTGACTTCCCTGTATGGGAGGGCAAGAATGCTAATGTTCAGAGGAACACAGCAGGAAGGGCCAGATTTTTAAAGACAGAAGTGTTTTCCGGTCATTTATCTTTCTATATTCTGCTTTCAAAATGATAGCTGTGACAGGCTGTTGCAGCATAAATAGGGGCCTTTCTGCACTACACTGTTATAGTGCTATTATTCCACTTTCAACTTCCTATGGAAGTCTGTGCTTTGTAGTTTACTGAGACCAAAGAGTTCTCTGGCTGAGAATTCTAAAGGCCCCTCCCTAAACTGCAAACCTAAGGATTCTACAGGATGTTGAAAGTGGAATAATAGCACTATGACATGTAGTGTGGAAAGGCCCTAAGGAATCTGGTAGCAGAGTTAGGATTAATTGCTAATCTCAACTAGAGTAGACCCACTGAATCAATGCAGTGTCATCAGGCTGACCTTGGCTTGTGGCAGCCCTGTGAATTAGAGATTTCCAAGATCTTTGTTCATCAACCACTCCACTCAGGTCTTGCAAACTCAGGGCTTCCTTGATTGAATCAATCCACCTGTAGTATGGTCTCCCTCTCTTCCTATTGATTTCCACTTTAATAAGCATTATTGTCTTTTTTTACTGAGCCATGTGATCTCATATTATGTCTAAGGTAGTGCAACCTCAGTTTAGTCATCTTCACTTCTAGTGAGAGTTTAGGTTTAATTTGCTTGATGGCTCATTCCTTTGTCTTTTTAAGATCAAGAATTAGGCCTAGCGTATTTTTAGCTAGCATCCAGTTAATGACTTCTGCATTGGGTTAACTCTCTTTTTGCACAGTGTGAAGAAGGCTACTCTCTTGGCTTTCTGGTCCATTCAAAAACCTCCCACCACCTCAGCAGCTGGCAAGGCCCCAGCAATGAAGCTGAGAGAGGATGAGGCAATTCAGACCATGAAGATTCAGCTGCTCTGGACTAGGGAATGGGGAATGAAAATAGAGAAGCAGTTGGTCTCAGCTCACTCAGAGAAAAGAAATGAAGGTGCGTTCCACTTGAGAGCAGACCTTAATTTCCTTCCCCTGAATGAGCTGAGACCAGATGCTTCTCCATGGTCTGAATTGCCTCTTTCTTTCCTCCACTGGGGAGCAACAGCAGCAGCAACTCCTCCAGAGCTTGAAAACTACCAGACAATGCTGGAATTGCACATATCTACAGGATCTACATACGGATATATAGGATCTCAGCCCTGGTGTCATAATGTGTTGTAAACAAGGATCCACTGTATCTGATGAAATGGATTTAAGTCAACAAAAAGTTTAGCTACATGACTATGTTCACATTGGGCTATATCCAGTTATTCAATTCCAACTGAAATAGCACCATTGAATCAATGGGAACTTGCTAAATGAACATTTAAGTAAATTCCATTGATCTATTAGGTTTGCTTTAATTGGGACAACCAAGTAGATCTAGAGCTCTGTTAACTCTTGTCTTGCTTAACAAATTTGAAGTTGACCTTCTGCAAAGCTTACCTTGACTTGAACAGTTCCATTCTTGTTTTAATCTTTGCTACATAAAACTGTTATTCTCCATCTGTAAACCAACTGAGTGTGAAATAAGTGAGATAGCATAATGTACTGGTAAAGCCATGTTATCCTATTAATCTAGTTCAGAAAGCTCATCCCAAATCATATTCCCTTTCTCATATGAAAAGCGGTGGAAATTTTTAAAGCTTCCATGCCACTTCACCAGTCCCTTGCAACCTAGTTCTGATGTGCCTGGCTTTTCCCCTAATAATAAGAAGCAGACAATCAAATCCCCTTATTATTCTTGTAATTTTTTTAAAAAAAAGAATGTATGTTGATGATTGATCTAAATAAAGCCACCATCAGATAGTCTTCACTGAGGCGTTTTAGAATACAGCTCAGTGGTATTTTAAAACCCTCTGGCATTTCAATGACCTTTTAGAAGGCATAACGACTAATTTATTTCATGATTCTCTAATAGTATCCAAAAGAAAAAAAAATGTTAACCAAAAGACAGGTGCCCAGATCTGAGTTGCATATTACATTTCAAAATACATTGACTCAATGCTAATTCAAACTATTTGCATGAGACTTTTTCCTCCTATCACTCCTATCATAGTATCAATGTCAGCTCAATTTTCTGAGCAGCAGCAACTCAAACATTGACCTGCTGCCTATTACAGTAGTGTCATGAAGTGCAATGGATGCATAATTATGGTATATTACCCTGTATCAAGTAACATGCAGCCTTCAGTTATCACAATGGAATGCCAGTTCCTGTTCAAAATGATCTGGCCACAAAGTTGATTTAAGGGTGTCATTAAAAATTACTTAGTGAGCCTGGAGAAAAATGTTCTATTTATACCCAAGAGAACATTTCACATTGCCATTGCAAACCTCTCATAGTTATTGCAAAAAGGAATTCATTTCTAACAACGGAATGAAGAGTTCCATCTAGGGGTCAGCTATCAACAAGTGACTGGATATTTAATTTTAATATTTTTTAAAATGGTTGATTACTGCAGGGGACTGTAGTCATGACTTTAGTGTGTCTTGCAACAGCACCCTACCAACTTGCTCAGGAAATACCACACTTTCTTTTATTACACTTAGGAACAACCAAGGCAGGAAACCCAACACTCTGGCTGTCTGCAGGATCCTAAAAATTGTTAATTATATCTCCTCTTGGTGGACAAAATGAGCAGGCTCCTGATGTGCTGGACCAGTGGTTCTTAACCTGGGGTCCAGGAACCCCTGGGGGTCTGCAGAGCCCTCATAGGGGGTCCACAAAGCCCTAATGCTGGGTACCAACAGCAGCTGCAGCAACAGCAGAGGCATGGCAGCAGGGTCTGTGTGGATACCGAGGGGGCAGTTTCAACAAGGGAGCAGTTCCAGCACTCACACCCTTTGGTGTGCATTCCTGACCAAAGGGGCACAGCAGCAGGGTTTGAATCCCCATTCAGCCATAGAAACCCACTGGGTGACCTCAGGCAATTCACATTCTCTCAGCCTCACAGAAAGGCAAAGGCAACAAATCTTGCCAGGAAAACCACCATGATAGGTTCACCATAGGGTCACCATAAGTCAGCTGTCAAAGAGGAATCTTCCCCTGTCAGTGGCACTTTGTTGCTGTGTGCCTTCAAGTCATTTCTGCCTTATGGCACCCCTAAGGTGAACATATCACAGGTTTTTTTGGAGGCAAGATTCCTTCAGATGAGGTTTGCCTTTGCTTTCCTTAGATGCTGAGAGAATGTGACCTGCCCATAGTCACCCAGTGTCTGTGCAGGAGTTTGAATCCTAGTCTCCAGAAGCCTTTAATAAATAAATAAATATTTGAATATTTTTTTAAAAATTGAATGTTTGAATCTTGAGTTAAGTCTTGGGGGTCCCCAACAACAAATTATATTTACAGGGGTCCCTGGTAAAGAAAAAGTTAAGAACCACAGTGTTGGACAATCAAAAGCACCACAGAAGAGTATGACATGCCTTCAATTTGTACCTGTAAACCTAGCCGCCATAGGAACAGACTGCTGCTGCTGCTTGTGGGACTAGTAGTAACACTGCTTATAGATGGGTGGGACTTGGGCCATTAATATTTGTGGAGTCAGAAGGGCTGGGAAATGGTCAGAAGCCGTGGCATTTTACTGCTTGGGCTGAAGGACAAAATTATGCCCCATCTTCCATTCCAAACATGTTCAGATATGGCAGACTGGCAATTCAATCTCACTTCACCACTGACAACGGGAGCATGTCATCCAGTACACCTGAGGCATCATTTCAACTTATGGACCACTGTCTGGTACAGGAGTAACTCCTAGAGGCATCTGCCATCTGAAAGAATTGCTTCATTCTGCTTAATGATAGGACCAGCTCTAGCAGTGAGTTAGGGACAGGGTAGGATGAATCAGTGGAAGCTGGTAGTTCTCATGCCAGTGGGGAAGTAAAACTGCCCTAGGTTTTAGTTTAAACTTTAAAGGAGGTATCCAAGCAATTGAACCTGTTTTGGTGATCATCATTTTACTAAGGTGGGGTGGAGAATACAAGAAGCAAAGAAAGTACTCCAGCATACATCCTGCTATTCATTTTATTGTTTATCAAGTACTTGCCACATATGAAGCTTCTCATCAGCCCTTCTGATTAGGATGGTATCTAGCTGGTAGCTAAGCTAGGTCTAATTAAAATGTGGGCTCCTATGTGAGTTCCTGCAGTTTAGGTCCTTGAGTTTTGCCAGGTTTTACTTGTTGTTGTCGTCTCTGTAGCCACTTGTTCCTTTCTTTGTGGGGGTTGTCTGAAACAATTTATTGGATCTGCTGGAGGGCTCCTGAAGATTTTTTTTAAAAAAAATCTGGAAAATAGTTTGCTGAGGTAGTTCTATGGTTTCAAAGGCAAATTTTCTCCTCTTTGATACTACTACTGCTGCTGCTGCTGCTGTTGTTATTATTATTGGAGTAATAGAGTTGTAATGGAAAAGTGCTGTTTCACTGATGCACTTGTTGTGTGTTTCAATTCATTTCTGACTAATGGCAGCCTTATGTGAACCTCTAAGAGGGTTTCTCTCAGCAACATTTGTTCAAAGGGGGAGTTGCCATTGCCTTCCTCACAGGCTGAGGGAGAGTGACTTGCCCAAAGTCACTCAGTAGATGTTCACAGACTAACAGATCTCCCAGAATCCTAGTCTCTCTTGTGGCTGTTGAGATGATGTTGGACTAGGAGGGATGATATCAGCTTCTATCATTCTTTTACCTTTAAAAAGTAACCCATCTATTTCAGTCATTTTTGAGAACTGGGAAAGTAAAGAATTACTCTTTAAAATCAGTAACAATAATTTCAACTAACTACTTTTGGAAGCTAGAATTCTAATGGTAGCTAATTACTTTTAAAATATGTATTCACAATCTTTCTCTATACGTCACTTTAATTTAAATCATCATGCACAGAACAATATCTATTAGTTATATATATCAGTTATATATATCAATCTAATAAACAGCCACAGTTTCTGATTCATTGAAAGCAATTCATTTGGCAAATAATTTTCACAGCCAGTTTTGAGGAGAGAGAAACACAATCTGTTTGTGGGCAGCTTGTAAGAAGAAAAATGTCTACATTAATCTTTAATAACGTCTCATTTTCTGCTTTTCTTTCCAGCATTACCTTAGATCTTAAAGTATAAAAGTATATAAGAAAGTATCTGCAAAAAAAATTACCCTAGATTCTAACATTCTTTTTTAAATGTTTCCTAACATAGTTACCTTCCATCCTCTCTCACTCTGAATTTACTGAAAGACCTATTTCCCATACCTCCTTGTGTAAATTAGAAATGCTCATTTGTACTTTTATTATGGCAATCAAATTAAATGTGATGATTTTGTGTGTATTACTATGCACAAAGTTCTGTTGCTGAATTTTAATAGCAATCTATTTGTCAGTGGCAAAATGGCAATGAAAACAAAGTATTCTCATTTGAAAAACAAAGTTCATCCAGCAAACTTTATTCAGAAAGTGCTTTCCACATCACAAATAATTGGATTCTAAAACAAAAGTATAATGCTCAGCAGAACTGAAGGACAGCTACCTAGACTATTTACACTTTGTGCAAAGGAGACTGGGGCCATTTCTGCACTAGACTATTATAGCGCTATTGTTCCACTTGCAACATCCTTTGGAATCCTGGCTGGCCCCTCCCGAAACTGCAACCCCCAGGATTCCATAGGATGTTGCAAGTGGAATAATAGCGCTATGACAGTCTAGTGCAGAAATGGCCTTAGTGTGAAGGAACATGGGAACTAGTCTGGATCAGACCATATACTTATCTAAATCCATCTATTTATATATCAGCCAAGCAATTGTCCACAAGGAGTCTAGGAGAAGGATATGAGCACAGCATCACTCTCCAGCTCATGTTTCCCAGAAAGATATATACAGATGTAGATTGCCATTGGTTCTGAGGGAATATATAAGCATCATAATGATCAAGGACTAGTCTTGTTTTATCTAAGAAAATCCTACAGTTTGTCCAACCATGGAAGAATTATGTCCTTGCACCTATTAGCTAACACTGGGCTTTTCCGCACTTTGAGGGGGAAACGGGGCAGTCCGTTACTCATCGAACTGGCACGCTCCCCCTGACGAGCCATGATGATCCAGAGCAGCGCACACCCGCGCTACATCCTCTCCGGAGACAAAAGTGGAGGCTTCCGGTTGGTGGAGGCTCTCCACCAACCGGAGAAGCTCGCCAGCCAGAAGCCCGCCCCCGGAAGATCTGTAGTTTCGTGCTGGCGCAAGCCTGCAAATCTACACTTAGGGCAGCGACGGACTGGGGTGCACCAGGCTATTGAAAGTCCTCTTTTAATCGGTCTTTCAATAGCATGGGGAGCCACCGGTTCTGGGTGTTCCGGAGCGGGCTGAAGTCCAGACAAACATTAAGTAGTCCGGACCCAGTTCGCCCCCAAGTGTAAACGTCCTCGCTGGAGGATGCGCCGCCCCATTTTAAATATAAAATGTGGAAAAGGCCTCTGTTTTAGATGGTTGAAAACTTAAAAGTCCAGTAAATCTGAGAGTTGATCTATCAAAAGGCTTTATTTTGTTTTGTTTCAATTCACTTGTTACTTTGCTTGACCTACCAACTCGTTCTAGGCCAGGATATCTGAAAGATCATGTCCATGTATATGAGCCTTTCCAAAATTTCAGACATCCAGTTGGGTCTCTGTTGTATGTCTCATCATTCCAAGAGGCTCGGCTAGTGAGTCCATAAGACAGGCCTTGCTCTGTAGCGGCATTTTAGCTGTGGGACTCCATCTCAAGGGAAGCTAAGTTGGCTAGCGTTTGTTGTTTGCGTTTTTGTTTTTTAAAAATGATTTTAATCCTGCTTTTAATGCTAGATACTGGTAGCTAAAATAATATATTATTATATTAATAATAATGCCTAATAACACAACAACATGTAATAATACTAGTAATACAGATATCAATAATTCTGTCAGGCTATGTCCTGCCCTATTGTAGCCCTGTTCCTCATTTCTAGTCATTCCCCCTCCCACCTGTTTTTAAAACACTTGGCAACCTTCCCACTGATTTAAGATGCATGGTTCTGAACAGGTATCTGCATTAAGAAACTGACTGGCTTTGGTCAGTCTATTGCCATTTCTTCCCACCACTATCTTTTAATATAAAATACTTGGTCGAATGGTACAGTCCTTAAAAAATAAACTTTAACAAGCCAATTCCAAAGTTTATTGGACTCAGATCTCCCCTTCCCAGCCTATGGCATTTTTTGTTGGGCTAGCTGACAACTCTGTTCAGAGCTCTGAATTATATTGGCAGAATTTAGAGGTGTAAAGAATATTTATAAATGTTCTCATCCTGAGTGAGAAAATAATGTTTTGATAGGTGAAAGCACCCTTCAAAAAAAAATTGTTAGCCACTGTGAGGTCTTTTTGCCCCATGTCTGAATTTTCTTTGTTAGTAGAAGCTATACTCCAAGAAAAATTTGGGGGCGGGGTGGAATTGTGAAGAAAATGTCTGGTTTTGCTCAAGACAGGGTATAAACCTTTTTTATATAATTAAACCTTCACAAAAATTTTCATTAAAAAGTCTAAGAGTCATTGGAAAATGCTCCAAAACTTCCATATTCTCACACAAACTGGGGAAAACTTTTGTAATTGTACAAAGTCTTCAAGATTTATTTAATTTTTGTGCAAGGACAACATAAGCAGAAATCTATAGGCTTCATAAGATTGTGCATGTTGCAGAAGCCACCTTGAATTCTACACTGGAAGAAAGGCAGGACATAAAGGAAGGAAGGAAGGAAGGAAGGAAGGGGAAGGAAGGAAGGAAGGAAGGAAGGAGGGAAGGAAGGTGATCACACCATGCCTTGAAAAGTGCATTCTTGTTTACTTTATATTCATTTTTAATCTGATCTCTCTCTGCATCTATTTCTCTCTCTGCCCCTCTGTCTGTCCGTCTGCCTCTCTCTTGTTCATGCTCTCATGCTTGCCAATGCTTAGACATCCAACACAGTCTGTGTTGCTTGAATTTGGGGACTGGGATCTGATATGTGTTTGTTCAAATTCTGAATAAAATTATAGCATGCTTACTTGGAACACATTTGATTACTTTGTTAATCACAATACTTCTATGTTTGCTGAGGAACAGCAAAAGAACAAAGCAGAAACTGTGCTATTCTGCATCTGTATGCTAAAGAGTTAACTTGGGTGTTGATGAGGCACAACAGTTCTTTCCAAAGTCAGTCAGTATATTGCCTGCAGGAACCTTGTAATGTGGCTCAGGATAAAAGTAATTCAAAATAACCAATATGGGCTTTTGCTTACTGGATAGTAGCCCACAATACAAATAGTGAAGTTATAGGATCTCTTCCTCTTCTGACCTATTCTCACTTCTCAGATATGCCATATTTCTATAAGCCATATGCAATTAGGCCTGAGAGCTGCATTAAGCTAGGTTCCTCATCTGTTATTTAGGATACCCCCAAATAATGTAGCAAGGATTAGTAGTGACCACAGATGATTTACATAACTTTAAGGTTGACAATAGACATTGAAATAGTTCAAGATTTTCCATACCTTGAGTCAATTGTTAATCAGAATGGCGACTGCAATCAAAACATCAGAAGAAGACTAGGACTTGGAAGGGTAGCTACAGAGGAACTACACAAGATCCTGAAGTGTCAAGATATTAGACAAATTCCTGAAATGTAAACTACTAAAATTAAGATTGTCCATGCCATTGTATTTCCAGTTTCTATTGTTGTGAAAGCTGGATAGTGAAGAAAGATGATACCAAGAAATCAACTCATTTGAAATGTGGTGCTGGAGAAGAGTTCTACAGATATTCTGGACTGCTAAAAAGACAAAGAAATGGGTCCTAGAGCAAATCAAGCCTGAACTCACCCTAGAAGCCAAGATGGCTAAACTATGGCTATTATACTTTGGGCATATCATGAGAAGGCCTGATTTATTAGAAAAGACAGTAATGCTTGGTAAGGTGGAAAGCAGTAGGAAAAGAAGAAGACCACATTACACATGGATAGATCCAATCAAGGAATCTCTGAATCTGTATGACCTAAGCAGGACTGTTGATGACAGGTGCCATTTCTGCACTGGACTGTTATAGCGCTGTTATTCCACTTTCAACATCCTATGGAATCCTAGAGTTTGCAGTTTAGGGAGGGGCCTCAAAAGCCTCAAAGGTCCCTCCCTCAATTGCAAACCCCAGGATTCCATAGGATGTTGAAAATGGAATAATAGCGCTATAACAGTCTAGTGCAGAAATGCCCAGGGTAATTTTGAGTTTTCTTATTCATAGGGTTACCATATGTTGAGGTCGACTTGACAGCAGTTAACAACAACAAGGTATGCTGTTTCAGTTGGACATACTCCTATGTAAGACTGCACAAAATTCTCCCCTCCAGTTCCTATTCCCCTTTAATGCATAACGCAAAATAATGCAGGACAAACTCCAAAACGGCTTTTGGTATCGTTTTGACGAAGTTGAAGAAGATTGATTAGAATCATCAAACTGATTTTGTGAACTGTGGAGTTCATATGACTTGCTTCCTTATCCACAAAAATAGCAATGATGCTGAGTAGAGGGTAGTTTGTATACAGCCTTGTGCATTTGTCAGAAAAATATAATTATCTTCCAGCTGTTCTCATTTGCCAGGCAGTCTCAATTAATCCTCTGTTGTCTCATATTTTCAGCTGCTGTTAAAATGTCCCAATTCCTGTCTCTTCTTCCCACTTTCCCCCCTTTTTCTCTGCTTACTTTAATTGCTGCAAATTGAGTTCAAAGTGCACAAATAATTTTCACTTAGTTAACTCACCAAAGGGAAAGGATCTTGCTCTTCCCAGAAAGTTTAGGCAAAAGCAAATGTCTTCAGCCTCTCTTGGCTTGACTGTTCCTACTCATTAATAACTTTTGTCATGTAGATCACATTCTAATGTTGCTTGGCTTCACATTTCCTGCTTTTCATCTGTGAAATGTTAGAGGGTATGATATAAGTTGCACCTGAGGCTCCAAGCAGATGGAAAATTTGTGGTGCAATTTGCCCTATCATGCAGGTTTTTAAAAAAAGCAGCAGTAGCTAGAGTTGAGTCCAAATCCAAATCAGAACTTTGGCTTGGACAAGAGGGCTTTCACTTTTTACCAGTCTCTTATGGTTCCAGTCCAAATGGTGCCTTACACATTTTTTAATTGCCAACAGGATTGGGGAGAAGAGCTTCTGTTAGTTCCAGATGGGAATTTCTCCACTTCCATATAGATGGAGGAAAGCTCAAAGCAGTGCCACGATAGGACATAAAGTGTAAAGGAAAAACTCTTACCCCCTCCTACTTACCCATATTAGGGTAATGATTCAGACTGGGTTCCTCATGTTGAGTTTTCTTTCAGTGCCCACACTCTATGACTAATGACGTGACAAATGTCATGTCTAGCTTGGCCCAGAGAACTTATAAATAGATCAAAGGCCAAGGAATAAAACAAATTATATGAGTCCCCTGTGTGTGCATGAATGCAGGCAGCCACGTGCTTGAACAGCCACACATACTTTGTCAAATGAGGCATGAGTTGGAACAGAGGCACATCAGAATATGTTAACATATGTCAGCAGGCATTTATTTATGTAACTCTATGACAGGAATAGAAAATGTTCTGTGTTTATCAGTAGAAAAATATATTCCTATCACTTTCTTTGGGTGATGCTTTCTACCGTATTTTGGGCAACGATGCCTGCTGAACTATCATGCTAACACCATCTGTTCATCATCATAAATATAAATGAAGTGATAATGAAAATCTTCCAAGGAACTATCAAGATGATTACACTTCAACTCCAATTACTTAATTTGGATCCTTGTAATCTGCAAATAAACAAACAGAAAGAAAGGGAAAAAAATGCAGTAAACATCAATGGAATTACATACAGCTATTTTATGACAGGTGTTTGGATAAGAGTCAAAATGAATGGCAGCTCTATTGACAACTTAGATGTTCAGTTGTGATAGAGGTGCTAAAACATTGTGTATGCCGGGGCGCAATCTATGGCTCTCCAGATATTATTATTGGCTGGCATCCTGGTCATGACTTATAATGATGTAAGTTGGATTTGTGCCACCACAATTCACTTTTTTTTTTTTTTTTTTTTGGCATTTTGCAGTTTGGAATTTGTCCTGTTGTCAGAGAGTGGTGGGGATGGGGGGACACATCCAGTTATTTTCCTGTTGCTTGATGTACTGCAACAGGCATCTGCAAAGACCTCTGTGGCTCTTCAGGACATCCATATGGATGATGTCTTTATGGTGTATCAAGTTATAGAAAACCACTGGATACTTCCCACTGATCCCCCTACTCTCCGACAACACAGAAATGACCATACCAGGTGGGGGGGCTGTTCTGCTTACAAGGTTTTAGAGGGGATTTTGGTTGTTGTGTGGTCAGAACAGAATACCAACCTTTGCAACAAGCAAAAAAAAAAAAAAGACTAGCAATGTCATTAAGTCCAACTTACACCATCATAATGCACAAACAGGATGTCAGCCGTAGTTATACTCTTGTTGCCCAAGAGTAACTCCTTAGCTCTATCTATCTTACTTGCAAGCATTACTTCCAAACTCTACTGAAAGCCTCTCAACCACTGGGTGAGCTGCTGTCAGTATTCTTTTCCTGAGACCTTCTCACTCAGCAGCTAGAATGCTTGTCAGTAGTCTGTGGTAGCATTAGTAGTTCACCATTATAGCAGTGGCTACCACAGAACACACTGGCCCTAGAAAAAAGCAACCACTTAAGTGTATTTGCAATCAATCAAGGCTGGGCCGTCTTTCACCTGAACCACCTTCAGGCGTAGGAAAAAACTGAATCTTTTCATCTCAGTGAAATCAAGAGAACCCACTTTGATAGCAGCAGGTCAGAAAGAATGGAATTTCTGCAACTGAAAATCAACCTATTGATAATATTTCTAAGTGAATTTATTTAGGAACATGGTATTAATTTCAGTTTTTGCACAACAGAAAGGAGGGAGAAACCATTTCCTTTTAATATGGAGTGTTTCACGTGTTCCTGACTCCCTACTGCTTCTATCTCATTATCGCTCTGCTTAGGATAACACTTTCACTAATAAATGGGAAACCACTTCTGTTTCCAAGAGTGTGTTTTAATGACGATGGAACAGAATAAGTGCAGTTGTTAGAAGCCACTTAATACAACTTATTTACATTATGTTCTCAAATAAGGAGAGGGAACTTATCACCTCTCCATAAAGCAAAAGAACAATCAGTGAAAAGAGAAGAGCAGCCATGAAGAATTTCTTTTGATGACCAACCATGAAATAGTGAGACCAAATGTAGAAAATTGGGTTAAATAAGGGCCACTTTATTTGACCTAACCTATTTGTGTTCGCCTGGAAATGGAGCTAGAGGGGGAAGCAACCTTATGTGGGTCCAGCCAAGGCCAGGTTTCAGCCCCTGACAACCTCCTCAGCCTTCCCTTGGATGAAACACCTCAGCCTCGATGGCAATCCAAATATTTGCGTTGCTTCCCAGCTGACCATAATTGGAAGGTAACCCAGAGAACTCCCATCCAAGCTGCAGATGTCTACAAGCAAGAGCCCAAATCCCAGGTTAGCCTCAAGTATAGCTTTCTTCCTCACCCCCTCGGACACAAGACCCTAAAGAGAGAGTTCCAAAATGCCAAAGATGTACAAAGGTGTATACCAAAGTCTTGTATTCTCCCCTTCCCCTGCTACCTGCAAGATGACAGCCAATTGTCCAAGTCCCACAGATATCGTATGGGGTAGGCAAACAAAATAAAAACAAAATCACCAGATGGCATGTGAAGGAGTGATCAGGTTTAAATAGCCTACAGCCCTGTCCTGTCATTGGTTATCTGGCACCAAACATCAGTCACAGAACACCCTGATCTCTTTCATCAAGGCCATCAAATTATCACCCTCCCCTGCAGTGTCGTTTGCCACACAGGTGCAGGTAGGGATTGATCTAACGCTTCTGAAGATCAAATGTGCCAAGGATGCAAGAACCTCTTGCAGATTGGGAAACTCAGTTCAAGAATCAGATTATTGAAAACAAGATTATTTCTTGTTATTAATCCTTCCTACTTTTCTAATCTTCTGGCACTCTACTTTATGTATCTGCAGCTGCAGACACACATCACAGCAAACATCAGTCTTTGCTGTGCAATACACTCATACCTTCCAACTGTCTGATCTAGCAGGGACAGTCCTGATTCATCCTTCGCCCTCCCCTTTTCAGCTGTTTTTAAAATGTCCCAGTTTCTTTCTCCTCCTTCCACTTTCCCCCTTTGTCCTCAGCTTATTTCAGTTGCTACAACTTGAGCTCAAAGTGCAAACACAGTTTGGATTCAAGTAACTCAGGAGAGGGAAGCAAGGGGGCTCAAAATTTTGCCCACTCCAGTTGGCTCAAGCAGAAGCAAACTGCTGCAATCTCTCCTAGCTTGTCTGTTCTTCCTCATTAATAAATTTTGCCATTTTCACTGCACACTGATGTTGCTTGGCCACAGGTGTCCCAGTTTTCAACTGTTTTCAACTGTGAAATATTTTGTGTACTTTTCTCTGCTGCTTTCAATGGGGGCTGTGCTCCTTCTTCTTCTTCCGTGAGGGGCATCCAATACAGATCCCCTATGAGGAACAGAAAGCCTGGACAATACCCTATTTCATGTCATGTCTTTCAGATTGTAAACCTGAGGACAGGACTGACCAACTGTCCTATTGTGAACATTGTTCTATTATAAACATTGCCCTATTATTTTGATTGTGCCTCAATGGCTGACAGAGTTGGAAGGCACCACAAGGGCCATTTAGCCCAACTCCCTGCCATGCAGGAATACACATCTACAACATTCTTGAATGACAGCCATCCAATCTCTGTTTAAAGCCCTCCCCCTCAAAAAATTCAAAAAAGTTTTTTTTTATTTATTTATACATATTTATTATATAACTAGTATCTTATAATAAATAACAGAATTTAGGATGTTCATGAAAATCTAAATTTAAATAGTAACAAGATCAGATGGGAAATGTACAAACTAGATACCTAGGACATTGAAGATGGCATTGTATATATTATATATGTGTGTATATAAATTCTTGTAGGAAAAGGGGAATATTTGTATAATTACTAAAAAATATATGAAAAAAATTCAAACAGGTTTAAATCAACCTTCTCTCTGTTACCATCCAGATGTTTTGAACTACAGTTCCCACAGTCTGCATCAGTCATACTAGTTATGAGCGTTATTAGAGCTGTAGTCAACAACATCTGGAAGGCAGCTGGCTATGGGAGGTTCTCTCAACATTCCCAGTGAGGTTTCTAAATTTGTATAACTTCAGTCTGTTGTTAGGAATCTATCACTTTTGAATGCCCATCTACATTAAAATATATCTAGGGGTAGAAAACCTGGGCCAGAATCCTTGTGTGGCTTCACGCTGGTATAAATGCTGTTATGCTGTTACAATGTCCGTTGTTGTCCTTTCTCAGAGGTCATACTCATTTGGTTTCCTACACAGGGGTGCTGTGAGCCCTATTAAACCAATCTCAGCTGTTGAGCCAATGACTGCACTGTCCAGGAGGGTCCATCACTATAGTCCTCTATGTTGGGTGAGAAGCTGGATTGCCTATTGCTCAACGGGAGAGCGTAGAATCATGCTTGTTACCATTGCTGTTGTTGATGTGTGCCTTCAAGTAATTTCCAACTTACAAAGACCCTAAGGAGAACCTATCACAGAAGAAAAATGTTTGTGAACAGGTGCTACTGTGTTCATTGAATGGTGTTTTGGCTCCAATATACTTTGGCAGCAGAAACCAATAGAATATCCTGTTGTTGTATACCTTAAAGGGTTTTTTTTTTTTTTTTCCAATTTATGGCAACCCTGAGGTGACCCTGTTACTGGGTTTTCTTGGCAAGATTTGTTCAGAGAAGGTTTTCCATTTGCCATCTCTCAGGCTGAGAGGGTGTGACTTGCTTAAGGTCACCCAGCAGGTTTCCATGGCTGAGCAAGGATTCAAATGGCTGACAGAGTCTCCAGAGTCCTAGTCCAATGTTCAAACCACTGTACCACACTGGATTTCATAATCATACTACCTATTGCATAATTGGTTGTACTACAGTGCACTCTGGTAACTTCCATGAGGTTATGCTGGCACATTTTAAGCTACACAATTGCTAGGCTAGCTGTACTGGGGAATTCAGTACAATACAACAGAGAGAGGGCTGAACTGTGACCTTTCTCCTTGTTCTTTAAATGAATGAGCAAATAAGCAAACTTCAGGGGCTTTCTTTGTACTGTAGCTGTTGCTGGGTTTTTTTTAGTTGGCAAATTCTTAATACATCAGAGCCAATCCAAAAATAGTCAGGGGGAACCAGGATGAGGAAAGCTGCTTTAAATATTACATAAAGCAACATGCTCAGCTTGGAATCACTGGAGTTTAGTCTAAAATGTGAAATTGGAGCTATTAGGAGAAATATTTGTTGTTGCTGTTGGGTACCTTTAAGTCAACTATGATTTATGTTAACCCTGACTTGACCCTATCATAGAGCTTTTCTTGCCTGACTTGCTCAGAGAGAGTTTGTTATTGCCTTCTTCTGAGGCTCAGAGAGTGTGACTGGCCTAATATCACCCAATAGGCTTCCATGGCTGTGTGAGGATTTGAACGCTGAGCCATTTCCACACTAGACTGTTATAGCACTATTATTCCACTTTCAACATCCCATGGAATCCTGGGGTTTGCGGTTTCAGGAGGGGCCAGCCAGACAAAGTGGATCTCTGGAGATGCACACAGAGATGCACACATAGACACACAAAAGTACATTTTAAATGATGACAATGACAACCACTTGAGTACTACAGCAAATATGACTTAATTAAATGGAAAAGTGGGTAAAGTTTTTAATCATAAGAAAATGACTGGAATGATAAAGTAAAAATATTTACAACCATGTCATTTATTCTTTACTGTTGAGGTAGTTACCAAAGACGAGTATGGTAAGTGAACCACTGATTGACATAGTTAAGGCCATTTCTGCACTAGCCTGTTATAGTGGTATTATTCCACTTTCAACATCCTATGGAATCCTGGGGTTGGCAGTTTGGGAGCCCCTTTGAGGCCTAAGATCTTTCCTCTGTTCCTTGAAAAATGCATACACTGTCCTCCATCAAATAGGCACCAGGGTAATAAAAAAACATGTCAGAACAAACAAAAATATATAACAAAATCAAAATGTTCATAATAAAAATGAGGCAGCAACTAAACAAATTAGAATGCCCCCCAAAATAAAACTGATGAAACTGGCTTAAGTTGATGCTGAAAATAAAGTAATGTGGGTATAAGGCACACCTCTTTTAAAAAAGCATTCCACAGCCAAGGGGCCACTGCTAAGAAAGCTCTCTACACTGTTGCTGAACTTCTAATAAAGAACATGGCTGGAGAAGCACTTTAGCAGACATCCGAAATGAAAGAAGGTTGCTACAGGAAGCTCCTTCAAGTAGTTGGGTCTGAGGTAATTAGGGCTGTGGCAGCTGGTGGCTTCCATGGAAGAAGAGTGAGGAAACCATTCCAGCACTTAGTGCTGGGACAGAGTGGAAGAGAAATTTCCTCAAAAAGTCCAAGCTACTTTCCTCCCATCCTTCACTGAGAAGCAAGATACACCAAGCTGACAGAAAGAAAACTTGTTTATTTTATGAACGTATTTTGGACTCCTTTACAATACAAGAGTGCAGGTAAAGAGGAAGACCAGGACACTTTGGGCCTTTCTGCACTACACTGTTATACTTCTATTATTCCGCTTTCAACATCCTGTGGAATCCTGGGCTTTGCAGTTGAGGGAGGGGCATTTAGAATTCTCAGCCAGGGAGCTCTTTGGCCTCAGTAAACTACAAGCCCCAGAATTCCACAGGATGTAGAAAGTGGAATAATAACACTATAACAGTATAGTGTGGAATGATCCTTTATATAGTTTTTTCTCAAACCTTTAGACAAGGAAAATCAGACTATGCATATCTGATTCATTGTAACATGTTCTCCAAGCTTCTTGTACTAAAAGTAAGGCTAGGGATAAATTCCATTCTTCTGTTTAGGAAGAGGTTTCTCTGCAAAATTTCCATCAAGGGTGGCACCTCATTTAGGCCTTTGCTTTGGCTACAACTGGCAATTGAGAAGGCATGATTTTTGGGCCAGATCTTTCTCTTTTCAGAGCTCAGAACCTTGGACAGCTCATTTAATGGCTGATCCAAAACCCAGAATGGATTCACCACCCTGGTAACACGGAATCTACCACCTATCCCTATATTTAGACCTCTGAAGATAAGAATTGATGCCAAAACTGAATTTGGAATCTTTTCTGCTAGTAGGTGCCCTAGCCACTAGCAAAACAGGTTTATTCTTCAGGTCAGAATCACTGAGAAATATCCTTATGCCTAGCTTTTCTGCCACTTTTCTCACATAACACAATCTAAGCATGGAATGTGCTTGCAAGATGCTTCTGTTAATTGTAACGCTGATTGCTAACCACTAAAGGTTGCATTCCAAATATAGGCCACATCTATGATTTCTTCATTGCATTAAAAAAAAATGAAAACCCCACAGTCTGGGATTACGGCCTAGCAGCATAACTTTTAAGTATCATGTACTGGACTGACAAGCTTTTTTTTTTAAAGGCTAATTTCAGCCAAACTCGTTCTTTAAATTATTAATCTTGCCTCATGCATAAATTCAGAGGGGAAAAACTTCAAAAGTCACCAAGTCGTCTGTGCAGATCAGAACCATAGAAGGTTTCTTTTTAACATGCTATCAGAAAGTTGGATTAAGATTCGCTCCTTTGATATGCTACTGATTACTTTTTTATTTATATAAAAAAAGAAATTCCTGTTTCCTGCAATTAACTCTATTTTTGAAGAACAACAGGCCTAGAGAAATCACATATCTTTGGTGACTCCTTTCAAAGAAAACAATTAGCATCCATATCAAAAAGCTAATTCAGAGAAATTAAAGAACACATACATCAGTAAAATATAATATTTCCTTTTTAGCACATCTCATTGAGTACAGTGTGTCACTGTAAAATTGTTGGACTCACAGATAATGAAGAGTGACAGTTGAAGGGTGCAGGGCTTCATATAAGACTTTTGGGTATGTAAAGATTTTAATTACACATAATTATGAATGGAAAAGTGGAACGATTTAATTTTTTTTAGCTTTCATGCTATTAGAAGGCTAATAGAACCAATATCAAAATGAGTTAGTTACAGCAGAATTACCAGAAGAAATGACTTTTTTTCCCCCATTTGGAAATTTAAATTGAATCAAAACAAAAAAAAATGAATAGTTGACATGTTCATTTCTTATTTTACATGTACAGAGTGGTAACAAGATAACTAGTGTATGTCATTAGCAAAGATGCAACAAATAGGGCTAATAAGATTAAACTGTCGCAGAACAATGCAAGTGAGGCTGTACTGCCTCTAGTATGAAGCAGAGACCCACAGCAGGATAGAGGAAACAACAGAACAAGCTTTGTTCTACATGCAGTGTAAAGAGACCAAACCTTTCAAAGGACCAGCATTCTCCAACAGTAAGTCTATTACCCTCAATAGGACTTACATCATTTTATATAGGCAAAGGGCTTCACTGCAAGTAGGGTTGCCAGATGGAAAACTGGACATGGCTCTTGTACATTTAATGGTTGGGTTGTTGCTGCTGTTGTGTGCTTTCAAGTCATTTCTGACTTATCACAATCCTAAGGTGAATTTATCATGGGGTTTTCTGGGGCTGAGAGCATGTGATGCTACCAAGGTCACCCAGTGGGTTTATATGGCTGAGCAGGGAACCCATCCCAGGTCTCCTCAAATCACTAAACCTTGCTGGCCCTCAACAGTTGGAATAGAAGAGCTAATTGCAGCAGGTGCTGTTTGGTGTGCAGCCAGGTAATATGCAAATCCTTCTGAAATTCCCTTTTCTACACAATCATTACAGATACTGGAGCCCTCTTCCGTTTTTACTTTGTCAACCCTATTTGCGCCCATGCAATGTGCCTTCCATGAGCCTCAGGAGCAGCTCAGGATCTGGAAAAAATCTGCACATGTGGTGCTGTAGGTAAAGCCACATACATTGCAAGTCTTAGGAGGAATGGCTACAACCCCTAGAAGTCTTGCCTGTTCTGTAGTCAAGAAAAGATACCCTCATGGCCCAGATCTGGATTTTCGTGTCATCTGGCTATTTGGGTTTCACCAAGCTTCTCCACCCATATGCCCATGTTGCGCTCATATCTTTTACAACAGTGGTTCTCAACCTGTGGGTCCCCAGATGTTTTTGGACTTCAGCTCCCGGAAACCCCAGCCACTATGGTCAATGCTCAGGGCTCCTGGGAGCTGAAGTTCAAAAACATCTGGGGACCCACAGGTTGAGAACCACTGTTTTACAATCAGCTGACCTGAAATCAGTTCTTGCACATCTGGCAACCCTTATTCTTTTCACACTCTCCAACATTTCACAGACAAAAAACCAGGACACATGTGGCCAAACAACAGCAGAGTGTGGTCAAGATGGCAAAAGTTATTAATGAGGGATAACAGACAAGCTAGAAAAGGCTGGAACAGTTTAGTTTTGCTTGCGCCACCTGAGAAGGCAAGTTTCTACCTGCTGCTGAGTTAACAGAGAGAAAACTACTCTTGTGCTTTGGACTCAATTTATCACTACCAAACAAAGCCAATGACAAAGGGGGAAAGTAGAAGAGAGAGAAACTGGGACATTTTAAAAGTGGCTGGAAAAGTAGAACGATGGAGGATTAATTAGGAATTTCCCTGACAAATTGGAACAGTTGCACGGTATGTCCACTGTTTCTGCAACATCACAAGGACCCTTCCCTATGATATCACAAAACCTATTCCTCCCTCCCCTTCTTAGATTTTAGCCCTGGAATCTGAAATAATGGAATGCCCTTCATCTGGCAACCCTGAACCACAATTACTTTTAAAAATACACACACACTGTAAAGAAAAAAACAATGAATAGATTACTTTTAAAGAGTAATGGGTATATATATTTAAAGTAGCATTCTTAACTCTTTACAAGCCACTTTTCTTGGGTTTGGAAGAAGATTCCAAGCAGGCTATGAGCAGCCATTGCCCTAACTGGTAGTGGGATAAGGGCCAATTCATCAAGAAAGAGCAGCCAAAAAAAGAGCCAGGGCTCTAGAACTCTCAAGTCACCGTCTGTTTTATGAAACAATATTTTCTCTTCTTGTTGCAACAGTGAGAAAAAAGCATAAAACTATGTAGGAGAAAAAACAGAATTTGATATATTCTAATCCATATAGCGTTTCACTGGGATCTTTTTTTCTTTCCTTAAGCCCACATTCTTGTATTTTGCTTTAGTTAACATGCCTGCCTCGGTTTTCCTCGCCTTAAATAACCTATTTATATCTCTCTCCCTCTTATCTTCAATTAGAAGTTTGATGATGTTAGGATCTCTTTGAAGATCTTAGACCTTTTCAATTAATTTTAATCTGGCTCGTTAACACTTTTCTAATGTGTAAGAAATGGGCAAAGATGTAACTGAAGAGCCATTTACCTTTTTTAACGAAGGTAACAAATATACAATTATAAAGCTTCATCTTTCAGAGACTTTGCAATAAATTAACTTGTTTTGTCATTGCTGTGCCTGTGGAATGTCAGTTTCTCTGGAATTTTGACAGTAAAATTCTTTTTTGCTTTGGCAGAATTAGCAAATAATATTAAGATCTAGGAAATGACAATTAGTTTGTGAATTAGGTGGGGACATACAATGTGTTAATTACTGAGGGAGCAGACTTCATGCAATTAAAATTTAGCATCAAGATAAGGATAATGTATTAGGAGGACCTGGCGTATTTAATGAAGTTGAAAATGATTACCCAGACATAGAAATTAATTCTGAGTTTTCCTAACTATTCAGAGATTCCCCCCTCCCCCATGCTGAGAGTTATCATAATGGGCTATTATTGTTTGCAAATAGAATAAAATTGGAATTTAGGAAATAAGGTTGTAATAGTTGGTTTTATTTTATTAATTTATGTATTTAGGAAATGTTAGCTGGCTGGCTGGCTTAGAACACCATATGCTGTTGTTCGTCAGAAAGCCTAGCACTGATAGCAGTGCCAAGCCAAGTAGCTGCCTTGAAATCTGTGCTTTCTTCTACCTCATTGTGCCTCTAGTTCCTGAGATAGCACTCAGAAGCACTAGAAGAAATAACAATTGTCGCCAGGTCTCAAGGGGCTGGCTGAAGACTCAAGGAATTGTTGGGCTTCTCCAGCTCTTCTAAATAGGAGGACTAGAGCACCAGAGAAGAAGAAGGTTTGATTCTTATGTGTGCATTGTGTGTGTGAACTGCCTGGACATCCATCCTTATCCATTCCCAGCTGGTGCTAGGCCTCTCTGCTTCAGCATGAAATTGTTTATATGTATGTTGGACTTAAACAAAACAGTCAAGAGCAAGGAACTGGGGAGGTATGGTAGATGCACACATGTGGGCCCACCATGCCAACTGGAACAAAGAAGGGATGGGGTGCCAATGTTGTACAAGTTCTAGCAGCAATGGCACAGGGCCTAGTGGAAAATCCTGTTGTAGGGCAGTGAGCAGCAGCCTAAAGTGGGGAAAATTCCTCATGTGCCAAGTGTACTGTAGACAGGGGTGACGGAATGGCATAAGTGCTGCAGCTACTGGGCACAGTTGAGGGCCTGGGGGTGTCATGAGTCATGAGACATTGCAGTGAGACAGTGAGTCAGAGCATGTCATTTGGATAATGGACGCAAAGCCTAACAAGCGAGAAAATATTTCTCTGGTTGGAAATTAAATTTCTCTGCATTAAATCAGGGAAGGGAGGATTTTTTCCAGCTCTGTTTTTTCACATTTTTTAAGAACTTCTGTTAACAACACATGACAGTTTTAGTCCAACCAATGCAGCTTTTTGAAGCAAAAAAAGAAAGTTTCCAAATTTTTAATGGAATGTTTCTGTTCACCCATATACCTCACTGGTTTTCTTTTCAGCCAAGTTGTGGAATCCTCTGTCATTTGCTACTGTCATCAGATAATTTGGCATGATGATGATGATGACCACAATGACAGGGTAATAGAGACCAACAAGATTATCTATGCACCTCTACTCTGAAGCAAGTCCTACTAAGTTTAACAAAACTTAACCAGCTTTAAAATGCTGAGAATCAAACACATCTCAGCTATTGTTTCAGCGTTCTCTTGCAGGAGGGGGGAAAGGTAAAGGAGAAAGAGCTAGAGAAATAGAGAGGAAAAGAGGAAGAAGGAAGATGATGGCGCAGGAGTGGAAGTAAATTGAGGATGAGAAAGAGAGGGAAAGGGATGGGGAGGGAAAGAAAAGACAAACATAGCCAGGAGAATTGGGGAGGGGAACAAGAAAGAGAGAAGGAGAGAGGGGGACTAGAGAGAAAGACAGAAGATGGATGGAGCCAGTAGATTTGGGAAGTGGGGAAAGGGAGAAAGGAAGTATGAGACAGATGGGAAGTGGAAGGCATTTCACCAGGAGTAACAAGTGAGGAAGAGAGCCAGCATGATGTAGTAGTTTGAGTGTTGGAATGAGACTCTGGAGACCATGATTCAAATCCTGCTCAGCCATGAAAACCTACTGGCTGACTTTGGGAAACTCACACTCTCTCAGACTCAGAGGAAGGCAAAGACAAACACCCTATAAACAAATTATACCATGAACACCCTGTGACACCCTGCTGCCATAAGTCAGAAATGACTTGAAAGTACCCAACAACAAAAGTTTGTGGGAAGCAGAAGAAGAAGATGAGGGGAAGGTAATGTGGAGATATTCACTGTGGAGGTATAGATGAGGGAGGAGAAAGAGGACAAGAAAGAGATGGGGTGAAAGAAGAATTAATAGAGGTTGCTAATAATGGTGCAACCCACATCCACCTCAGACCAAGAAAGAAAATTATACTATAAGATCACCATTTAGGGTGAAATGTGGAAATAGAGATAGAACTGGGAAAGTTAATAATAAATTAGGAAAAGCCACAAAGCAGCAATCTTGTAATGCTACATTCACTGATTCCTTGGGCAGCAAAAGCTGAGAAAGGACAATATTTTTCCTACTGGACCGCTTGTGCCAGCCACAGGGGAGGGGGAAGAGGAGAAAGTAGCCAAGCAAGCCCCCTAAAGAGTTTACAACAACTGCTTTGAAGCAGCTGGCAGCAGTGGGGGCCAGCAGCGCATTAAAAATAACACTGTTCTTGTCAATGTAACATTCGGGCCCTATGATTCTTCCCCTTTCCCAGAGGTCCAGGGAAAAGGGAGCTGCTCCCGATATCTAGGAATCCTGGGCCATCAAATAATACCTCCCTTCAACTCTGGATTATTATATCCTCCAGTTAGCTGGGTTTTACTCACACTCTGTGCTCATTTAAGCTGGATTGCTTTCATGCTCATTTGTACAACCAGCCTATCCAGAAGCCATTCTGCCCTGCTCCCAATCCCTCATAGCAGTTGGGAAGGAGGTTTTAGTTAGTTCTCTGATATGTGAGGGGAAGGCAGGAATAGATTGAAGTTCTCCTTCTCACAAGTTATGGTCCGGGTGTCCTTTATTCATTTTCCTTCCTTCCTTCCTTCCTTCCTTCCTTCCTTCCTTCCTATTTGGAAACACACAGATGTGATATGAAGTTAAATACTTCAGTACACATCTTGTTTGGTGCTACTTTTCATGCATTGACTCCACAGCTGTGTCATAAATCATTAGCTTTCCTATGCACTTGGGCAAGGAAAGGAGGTAGAGAGGGTTGGCAAAATCTGGGACAAAATCTGGCAGCCTTGAGCATCTTATTGTTCCAGTGTTTTAATAAAAATGATGATGATGTTTATTTATAATGCCCTTTCAACCAAAGGATGGAACATCAATATATACAGTAAGAGAAAAAGACAATAATCATATTGTTTGAAGGTTCTGTCAGAGAGCATAGCTATCATATACTCATAATCAAAGGGATCGTAGACTCCTATTTGGGATGAATGTTCTTCTTTCACTGAGCATGCATCTTTGGGATGGACGATGTGGAGCAGAAAGGAGGAAAGGGATACCCACCTAGCCAGCCAAATCAATCCCTAGTGGGTGACACACAGCAGACAGATCACCCTCACCCATCCAAGCTTTATTTTCTTAATGCTCCCAGTACCCCCTCCTAGCCTTCTTCCTCCTGCAAACACCATCTACCACTTGCAGAGTGCATCAACAGGATCCTATCCAAAAACTGAACTATAAATCTGTTCATCTCTTCTTTAGACAAAATGCAAAATCTAATGATGCCTGGACTGGCCCAACCTTATGACTGTTCTAGCAGGATTCCAGAAAATGAGATGACTTTTCAAACGCCCCAACTTAAGTACTACTTAGACCATTTCCGCACGAGACTGTTATAGTGCTATGGTTCCACTTTCAACATTCTATGGAATCATGGGGTTTGCTGTTTAGGGAGGGGCAGGCTGGCAAACCCCAAGATTCCACAGCAAACCCCAAGATTCCATAAAATGTTGAAAGTGGAATCATAGCACTATAACAGTCTTGTGCGGAAATGGCTTTTTTTACTTAATCCTGCTTTAACAGGCATCAGCTACAAGTAACAGATGTTTGTTTTCCTCTTGATCAGGACACAGCAGAACGATCTTTTCTCCATGCCCCCTCCTACCAGTGCTCTCTTGTGTGAGGAGGAATTGCAACGGCAAACCTGCTTCTGATTTTCACACCTCTACAATTGTAGCAATAGTGCCACAATTGTGGATATGTAGGCTTTGCAAATATGAATCTGTTATGCTTATTCCAGCCATGCTTATCAGTATTGGCTAGCACATGTTACACTTATTCTGATTGCATTTATATGTAAGGACATTTATTTTCTGTATTTCTGTAGCTCACACAGCACATTTTGGAGCTTGTTCTGGGTGGAGAGTAAAATACTCTCATTTTTCTGCCCTATACCCAAATGCTAATAATAATTATATAGGTCACTGGAACTCAGATCCCAGGATGCCTTACACAAACAGAGGGATCATTGTAACCCTGGCTTCTCTTTTAATTTAGTTCTTCACATGCATCATTTTGTATAATTACATGAGTGATGTTCACAGAATTCTCTGCTATTACCAGTCTGATAATAGATGGCTCTGCTTCCCATCTGCATTTATTTTCCATAAATGCCGAGGTTTTCTCTTGGCATTTATCTACCAGCAGGAAACCTTAATCAGACCATTCATGAGCACTAAGTGACTGGGTAGAGAGAACAATTGACATCTGTTGTCTTAAGAAGCAGATCATTGGGAAATCATTTGAACCAGAGTAAACTATCTACTCAGTCCTATTGGTTCAGAAAAATAATAAAGTGAGAGGGAGGACCAGGGCAGGGATAATTGCCAACATGCAATTGTGGTTTGTTTTTTTTTTCCTTCAGAAATAAAATAACTGTTAACCTTTGATAAATTCCAGATTACAGCAGAATAACAGAATTTAAGCTACACTGTCTTGTTGGCCATTTGTTGCTTATGTAAAAGCCTTGAAATCTGCTGCTGTCTTATCTCTGGAATAAGAACAAAGGGGATTCAGAACACGAGGAGTAAGAGGCATTTAATGACTGAAGAGCTGAATACCTGGGCCCGGAGCTGGTGGGAGAATACATACTTTGTCTAATTAATCCAGAGATATTCCAGTAGTTTCTAACTGTGGGTTTAATCTCCTCTACAAAGTCCTATTCTGCCATCTCATCATGGTAGGCAAGTGATCCCTGGCTCTTGAAAATTATGCCAGTGAGATTTTAACTTTGGCAGTTTCTACCAACCTGGGGCCCTTTCACAGTGCACAATTATAGTACTGTGCTTTCATATTATCTGCTGTAGTTCTGTCCTATGGAGTCCTGGGATTTGCAGTTGAGGGAAGGGCATTTGGAATTTTCAGCCAGAGAGCTCCAGTGCTTCACCAAACGACAAACACCAGGATTTCATAGCATGCAACCCTGTGAGTTAAGGTGGAAACATTATATAGGTCCCCAGTAAGACTTCAACTATGGTTTTGTCATTAAATCCTATTTATTAGTCCCAGTTAAAGTAGTCCTATTGAATCAAATGTTGAATGGGGAGTCAACACATAGGTATTCATTCACTGGATCTACTCTAACAAGCAGGGTCATTTATTTAAATTCAATTGCTAGTAACCACTGGAGTAGACCCACTAAAGAAACAAGATTTATGTAAGTATTTACTTACCATTCAGCAATTCATTCAATTGGTGTACTTTAGTCAGGATTAGCAATTGTATTTAGTCCATTTATCTGCTGAGAGAGGACCAGCCTGGCCAAAAGCAGAGATGCTCATCATCAGGTGATGAACTAGTGCCAGCAACCATGAAGACAACCATGGGTGGAAATCAATGGAAGGTTGAGAATGCATAATCAAAGCTTTTTTTTTGGGGGGGGGAATTGTTCAGAGGTACTACTTTTTGAGACAGTGGGATATTGGTCTATGTTTTACCCCCTCTCTTCTTGTGATGAGAGTCTCACAATACCAAGTTCATGATTTTGAAACTTTCCGAACTTTATAAAAATTTAACAGTCTTTAACCTTTTCCCTAATTATGGAAGTTAAGCTTAATAGTGCATGAAATACTTATGTCTCCCATGTGGGCAGAGCAAGGAAATTCACAAAAGTCACATTTCTTGTTTGCTGGTAGAGTATAAGTGGGAAGAGACTATAGCATGAGAGCGGCTGTTTTGTCACCACAGTTTTAGCAAATTTCAAATCATTTCAGTGTGCCCCCAACCAGTCATGGTGGGCTTGCTTGGCTGCCAAAAATCCTACAGCATTACCACCAAAGTTAGGTATGTGAAACTTCCGGGATGGCCAAAAAGTCAATTTTATATTGGACTCTTTCCCTATAACTGCAATCCACATAGATGCAGAGCCATTGATTTCCAAAATTTAACTATGCCATGTGAAGTTTGGTTGTTTGAATCCATCCAAACTAGAATTGGTACAGGACAGTCCTACCAACATAAATATACGCTGGAGTTAGAAGCTCAAGCTTCCAGGTATAGAAGGCCTGACCTGATGGACAGGTGGAACCTACTATAGATTTTAGTGTGCCCTCAACCAGCCATGGTGGGCTTGCCTGGCTGCCAAAAAATCCTACAGTAGTATGCCCAGATTTGGGCATGTAAAACTTAGCTAGTGGAAATTTGCTTCTTCACCCCTCCATCCCATAAGCATTCTGCTAAACAGGAGAAACTATTGAAAAGAGGGGATCTATAGATATTGGACAGAAGCCCTCCTGCTAGCAAAGCCTTTCCCCACACAGAGGACAGATGCTATAATCAAAAGCATGCTAGTGCTGAATATGTGGTATTCAAATTCAAATTCCTACTCATTTAGGAAGCTCAATTCTTTAGGCAAGTCACAAATTCTCAACATAACCTGGCCTCAGGATTTCCTAAAAAAGCTGTCCTATACTAAGTCAGACTTCTTGTCTGTCTAGCCCTCTGATATCTTACGTAGCTAGCCATGTGCCCTCCAGAGTCTCAGACAGGGATTTATAACCTCCAGAGTTTGTCAAGTTACTTTGAAAAAAGTAATCACTTCAGTTATAATCACTGTTCCAAGCCCCTACCCCAATAGTCACATTTACCGTTAAAGTAATTTTTAAAGTAACTTGTTATTTTTAAAATAACTTATAAGAAGCATAGCATACTAGTGTAAGTCACTGTCCTCTGCTATAAAATACACTTATGTAGAGAGGCTGCAAATATCCTGTGACTTAAAAATAATTAAAACAATGATGCTTATATTGCAAAAGGAACAAAGTTATCCCTAGTTGTATTACAATTGCAACGTGAGTTCACTCTATCCTAGTTATTGTAAAAAGGAAATTAATTGCAAGTAGCTGATTTATCTGTAACCGGTTACTTCTAATTAAATTATCTCTAATCAGACACTTTTAACTGGAGGTTAAAGTTGGGACCTCCAGCAAACAAAACACACTCTCTGCCACTGACTTATGAGTCTGTTGGAGTGTTTTATCAGAAAACAAACATAAACAAAAACATATGTATGCTGGAAATTTCAGTAGCCATTCTGTTACAATTGAAAGAATAATAATTTTTATGCTTTTATTATTTGCCTCAGATTCTGCCATTTATAACCATTGCTGTAGCCAGAAACAAATAGATTCAGCTGCTCATATGTGGTCATCACTATGCAGGACAGATTGATGCAGCACCAGTGTTTGCATGAAGAGTAGAAATCTAGTACCATGAACAAAACCAAGGTAGCATCTTTCAAAGCAATCCTGAACAATAGATATTTGCAGCAGGTTGTTTAACTAAACCAAAGCAAGAGATCAATCCTTTAAATAAAAAATTAAAAGAACATTTTCCTTGTGGGTTTACAAGCACATAGATCAGTGGGAATATATGAAAATGAACCAGCATACTATCTTTCGTACCTGACACATTAATATATGCCTGGATCCTGCCTTGGCAAAACACCAGGCTACTTGAAACACAGTAGCTCAAAACAGCTGGGAAGATATTTTGAAGAAACATTTAATTAAACCTTCCCTTAGGCTCCAGACCTTGGTAAGGAAGGGGCTCACAATAACTGTGTGGAAAGAGTTAAGCCATCCAGGCAAGTTTGCCCAATGCCATCACATGTCTCTGGCTGAAAACCCAGTTTCTGCAGCTAAACCATCTAATTCATCAAATAATCAGTCTGAGAGTGGCCTCGAATGCAGCAAAGGTACACAAGCCAGCAGGGCTTTTGTTTCTTTTTTTCTTTTTCTTTTTCTTTTTTCTTTTTTTTTTTTTTTTTTTTGGAGGGGGATGGTATGGGATTCCCAAACTAATTACCTGGAGACAGATAGATGGTAGATGGATGGATAAGTAGGGTAGATTGGTAGGTAGGTTGGTAGATAGCAGTGTGGAATCAGACCTAGCATTGAAATCAGTATTCATCACTGTGACTATATGCTAGTGAAAATGAAAATTAATAAGTAAGTTGAAGAGCACTGCACTAGAGGGGGTAAATACCCCTATAATACCAGGATGGGAATCACATCTCTCTCTAGATGCTGGAAGATGTCCATATGCAACTGAAACCTCATCCAAGCCAAAAAGTGCTTAATAGCTAAAATCTAGATTCATCAGTAGTTTGGGATACAAGTTAAATGTGGTGCATTTTCGTTATACCTGTTATTGAGAGGACTCTCTAGGTCTTATTTAACTTTAAGGGAATAAATTATTTGTGTTTTACTGCTGGTGGTTGATAAGTTATTGACACCAAACAAATCAGTGATACTATAACAAATATAACATTTAATCTTTAATAATCTTCAACACAAGTATTAAGGATGTTATGATTTGAGGCATATATCCAGATATTAATTCCAACTATTATAGACCCAATTTATGTAAGTCCCGCTGGTTCAATAGATTGGACTAGCAATTCAATCTAAGGCCTTTGCTTTAAATCAAAAGTGGGCAAAGGGTGGTTCTCAAAGTATAACTGGACCACAACTCCCAGCATTCCTGTGCCAGTTACAGCTGCCGGGAGTTGACATCCAACAACATTTGAAAGGCTACTTTTTGTGTTGTTGTTGAATGTCTTCAAGTCATTTCTGACTTATGGTGACCCTGAGGTGAATCCATTACAGGGTTTTCTCAGCTGAGAGTGTGTGACTCACTGAAGATCACCCAGAGGATTTCTATAGCTGAGCTTAGAATTGAACCCTAGTCTCTGGTATCATAGTCAAATGACTATACCTCAGCCTAAATCCAATGGCTAGTCCCAAGTACAGTAAATTTATTGAATCAACAAAATTTACCTAAGTGTTGATTTATCATTCAGCAGTTGAGTCAACCATGGCCCTTTTCACACGAGGAAGTTAAAATGGGCCAAGGCATCCTGTCATGGAGGTCGTCCGCACCTTGGATCGGACTAGGTTTGGACTATTTACCTTAGTTCCGCCCCTTAGTCTGATCCAAAACGCCCCCAAGTGGTCCTCCAGCGCGCTAAGTGAAGACCGGAAAAATTTGGTCTTTCAATCTTCTGGAGCGCGCCATTGTGTTCCTCCTCACTTGTGCAGATGCGCAGGCTCGCACCAATGAGAGCCTGCGATCAGCGGAGGGTGGGCTGTGGGTGTGATCAGTGTCAGCGGTTGGTCCAGACCAACGAAGAACCGGAAGCTGCCATTTTCAGCCTGAGCAGTGCGGATCTACAGACCTCGCACTGCTCCAATTCTCCCTGGATCAAATGGAGGAGCGCTGCAGAAAGGCTTAAGGCAGTGGTTCTCAACCTGTGGGTCCCCAGATGTTCGTGGACTTCAGCTCCCAGAAGCCCTAGCCACTATGGTCAATGCTCAGGGCTTCTGGGAGCTGAAGTTCACAAACATCTGGGGACCCACAGGTTGAGAACCACTGGCTTAAGGGAAAGTCTGCATTGCTTCAAAGAGAGAAGAACCGGTAAGTAACAGGACGGAGCGATTCACTCGCCTCGTGCGGAAAGGGCCTGTGTCTACTATGATTGGCACTAGCAACGGATTCAGCCCTTTGTATCCTGAAGTGGAGGTCCTGTTGTATGTGCTTAAGACTGCTGGACTGTTGTTATGAACTTAACCTTCATTTTAAAAGTGAGCACATCAGCTCTATTTCTGGGCAAAGGACATCAAATTTAGGGATAGCTTAGAGTAGGAGTGGGAAAAGCATGGCTCATGAGGCCCCAAGCATGTAAAAATACTTTTGAAAAAATGACTCCCCATTCATGACAAGATGGATGAGAGGTAATTTTGGCTGTATTCTGGGGCCCCACTAGGCCATTTCTGGCCTAGGTGATTTCTTAAACAGTTGAATTCCAGTTGATTACTATAGCCAAAAGAAAAAAAAGGTTCTCCTGGGATTAAAAAGGTCTTTATGCCACAGATTGGTCCCCAATGGGTCCTTTTAGTCCCAGGAGAATCCCTTTGCCTTTTTTTGGCATTCTTTGCAAAATGGTTTCTTTATTTTTTATTTTATTTTATTTTTTAAATCAGGTGTGGCATGGCTTATGGAGGGAGCAGAGGGGTACAGCCCTCAGAGATCCCATGGAACAATGACAGAGGCATTTTTCTCCAATGTGCCAGGACCATGACCATATTTGTGCCTATTCACTACATTTGTCCCCCCCCCCCCCGAAGTTCACTGAGGAAAGCCAATGACTCTGAGACCAGCACGGTGCCCTGGATCACACTTTGAATAGAACTGGCATAGAGGGCCAATGTGCCCTGCTCCAAACATCCTGGTAATTGCCACCTTCTTCCTTGACGAAAGGAAACTGCAATTGCATTTTTCTGTCTTCTAAAAGCATAATCCCACATTTGGATGAGAGCAGACTATAAATTCAAGGCCAGAGGGGATCTGTACATTGGGAAGTTGTACCTCCAAATGCCAAAAGTATGGAAACTTTTTGCACACTCCCACCTTTTGCATTTGAAGTGGCTCCCTTGTGAAGCCTTTTCTGTTTGTTTTTTGTTTGTTTGTTTGTTTGTTTCCTCCTCATCCTTAACCTATATGTCAGACAGCAACAACATGATCTTCTCAGTGCTGGGAACACAAGCACCTACTGGGTTAGGCCAATGCAAATGAGGGAAGTCTTATTTTATTGCATTGTTTGAGTGTGTACTGTACTGATTATTTTCATATCCAGGATGGAAAGGGCTTGAGGTTTAAAGAACTGAAAAGTAAAACTGAGAGAATTCCTCATCCCTACATGGGTGGTCTTTGTCACAGTTCAAGAATGATAGCACTAGAATGAGTCACAGTATGACACATGTCCATCATTAGACATCAGTACCGAGGTCTGGCATATTACCTTTCATCCTCCACTTACAAAGCATTTTGGTGATGAGAAGTGAGGTCTTGACATAAACATCTCCCTTTGTGCTCCCCTGGCAGAGAGCTCCCTACCACCCTCCTCCTTTTCATTCTGGCAGGCAGTCTGAACTGACCTACTTACCAGCCACTTCCCTTATCTCTTTGTAGTAATAATAAAGCAATACATTTCGAGGAAAAAAGCAAATGGACATATATTTGATGATATCCCTTCCTTTTGTCCTGCTTTGCGTGTTGCTTGTCTTCTTAGACTTTAAAATTCTTCACTGCGTAAACCATTTCCTTCTGTAATCCTCAGTGCTCATGGTCCCAGCTCTGCACTGCAGTCTTTGCTGTAACAGCACACAAAAGTGTGATAGGTTCATTCTGTCTGACAGCAGACCACAGCGCTAAAGCCAGAGGAACTGTCTAAAGCAACAATTGGATTTCTTTTGCCTCTTCTCTCTATTCTCAGAAGTGGACAGGCTCAGAAACAAGCCAAGAAAGACACCTGGTGAGTGTCTGCTCTGACAAGTTGCTCTGATACTGAGCTGCTATCACATTTTTAAAAGAGCTAATTAACATTCTTAAAAACTCAAGGCAACCATTCATCATAATGGTGCTCCACTTCCCCCACAGTGTTTCCTCTCTGTTGACAATTGCCTCCTTAGAGCTGTCTCCTTACATTCTTTCTTCTGCACATAAACCCCAGTGACTTTCTTTCTAATCATTCCACAAAACTGTATCCTCTTTGAGACAGTGTGGTGAAAAGTACCTGGCAGAGGTGTCCAGACATATGAAAAGCAGGTGAAGAGACTCAGGGCCTTTCTGCACTATACTGTTATAGTGCTATTATTCCACTTTCAACATCCTGTGAAATTCTGGGGTTTATAGTTTACTGAGGACCAAGATATCTCTGGCTGAGACTTCTAAAGGCCCCTCCCTAAACCCACCTTTTGTGCGGGTTCTTCTACCCATTTGCACTCACACAAAGCGTAGCTCCTTTGTTCTGTATCAAACCTGTCAATAAATCTGTACTGATTTTTTTAAATATAAATTTCCAATATTCACTAAAAAGCCATGATAGGCACACTGAGATAAGCCAAAATGTACATTTTTGCAAGCTTTTAAATAAATGCATAACTTAATATATAACAGTCTGCCCAAACAAAGCAAGGTTTCCTTGGCTATTTTTCCTGAACTTTCCAAAGGGATACACAATTATTTTGTTAGATTGACATTTCTACACATGGGTTTGGATTAATTTTTGTAATCTGAGTTATTGAGCTATTTTACTGGAACTGGAAAGCAAAGGATTCTGCATAAATAGGTAGAACAGATGCCACCCTGTGGTCAACAAGGCAACATACATCTCTTTCCCCAGAAATAACATACATTACTTTGTTATTGTTCCAGTTAATATTTGATGCCTGTTCACAAGCAAGCCAATGTGCTTACCTCCCAAAGGAACATTGTTTGGAGGAAATGGGCAAATATTGCATTGCCCTGAACACTGGGAAAATAGAACATTCAAGGGAGTTGAGTTTCATCTATCTGTTTAGAGTCAATAAGTTCGGGGGGAAAGCAAACAGACTGAGCTTTGGAGTACAGCATAAGAAATAGCAAGTGGCAGATTGCTTGAGTTTTTCAGTGTGTAAGTTCACAAGTCAGTAGTCTATTGGGAAATTCAGTCTGTCTATCCAGACTTGCCTTAAACAGGCATATATCATTTTATTTGTACTATTTCTTTCCCTTCTCCAGGAGAAAGGCTGTACCTCCACTACTAAATGTCTCTACTTCTTCACAGTGTGCTGAAGGGCAACACTGGTCTGAAATCCATGAAAAACCGATAAATCACTCTACCAGCATGTAGACCAGCCAGCTTTCTCTGCTCCATATGAGACACTGAGACTTCCAACTCAGTCCTACTGTGAGCAGGTCAAAATCTTGTACCCACCGTATCCAAAGTGGTTGGACACGGAGCTGGGATGAGCTCTGAAACCAGGCAGGAAGTGAGGCAGCAACACAGAATGCAAAGTATGCAATGCAATAAAATGAACAAAAGAGTTTCTTTGGCCAAAGGATCCGGCTGATAATCAGAACTGTGTTCAGTCCAACCTACTAGCAGTAGTGATCCAGAACGATAACTTTATTCTTCAAGCTTCACGTTTTTATACTATTTTCTTGATTAGGAAAGCAGAATAAAACATACATCAGCAAGATTAGTATTTCACTTAAGACTGACTACTTGTTATTTCTTATCTAACTCTTTCGTCAGCTGTCTGGAAGAACAGAGCAGTGTATAACTATCTGTAACTATCATAATGTTCACAAACAACTCTATCACTGATGTAACAAATGTACTCCCGATTTCAGCAATAATAGTTTCATACAGGAGTTAACAAAACAGAGGTTATTCATATAATTGGTCAATAGAAGCAGTTAATCAATATTCTTGTTAATCATACTAATGAGAGGGCAATTGAGAATCTTCTAACATCCCTCATGTATATTTTAAGCCAACACTACAATCATAACCCAACTGGACCCATTAACATACTAGCCTGGCTTCCACTTGATACTTTCTGAGAATGGTTTTAGACAGAATTGGACTCTCAGTGGATTGAAAACACACTTGTCGTAACATTCATGTGACTACATTGATATATTTCTTGGTTGTACCTTCTGTGTACAAAGATGCATGCACCAAGATCTGAGACATATCAGAAAGAAAATTCAGAGCTTTGAAAAATTACTACTACTACTACTACTATTATTATTATTATTATTATTATTATTATTATTATTATTTTGGAATACAGCTCCCAGAACTGTCCAGCCAGCTGGGAAAACACTGGTTATTGTTTCCCAAAAAAGTCATTGTTTTTTTTCAGGCTCAAGGCCTCAAGATGTAAATGCTAGAGACCTTGTCAGGAACTGTGTGGGCAATGAAGTCTCTATCAATTTTACATGCCTTTCATCTACACTTCTCTTATTTACCTTGCAAGAACAAAGCAGATAATGCAAACATGGATCTAGAAGTCTTGAATTTTTTTGCCTTGATGTCTGTTCCAGGTTGAACATTTAAGAACCTGGCCTGCAATGGGGAAAAAGTCTTTTTTCTTATTTGTCTGCTGATCTGACCAGGATGAATCCAGTTTATTACTCAGTTCTCTTGAAACAACTGAATTTGTTCATATTCCAGAATTGGAACCATTATAGGAAAAACCAACCCTCCATCCAGTTTATTACATAAAAAATGTTTCCCAGAAGGCTTATTTTCCATTTTGTCTTAGAAGACAAATTTCACCTTTTAAAAAAAGGAAAAGCAAGCAAAGCTCTCCTTGCATTTTCTCATTAAGCGTGTCAGTGTTGGAGAGAGATTGCTTCTCCACAGCTGGACAAGAATGAGGGAGTTCTGCTGGTATCATCTAGAGATGTGCTCAGAGGTCTTTATTAATAAGCCAACAAGGTGTTTTCTAAAGTTTTTAAAATGTCAAGCAGTTACCTCCCTACTAATTATTCATTTCTTTCAGGCAAAATCAAAATGGTATGGGAAGAAAATGTTTTGAGATCCTGTCTGGTCTTTAAGCAAGTCAGTAGATTTAATCCAGTCAAATGTTAAAGAGTAGCAAGATCCCTTGATTACAATAGGAAAGAGGAATTGTTCCTTCCTTTATCTCTCCCATTGAAACCAGTATGGAATTAAATGAGTGTTTCAGGTGAAAGTCTCACTGAGGCTTACTCCCATGTAAGGGTGCATGGGCTTTGCACAGTTATAAAAGTTTGTTGCCACTTTAACTGCTGTCGCTCCACCCTGTGAAATCCTGGGATTATAGTACATGGAATCCTCGTCTAGTGCATTCCCTATACCTACAGCTTCAGAAGAGAATTCTAAGTACCTGTCCAAACTACAGATTCCAAAATTCCACAGGATGCAGTCATAACAATTAAAGTGGTATCAAGTTGCTATAATTGTGCATTGTGAATACACCCTAAATCCGTATGGATTTCCAGGCTTCAGATGCTTTATTTGGCAGTACTGTCATTTTTATTAACATTAAAATGTTGAGTTTTCCCACAATTTTAATTAGAGCTGTTGCTTGTGAAAATATTGTTAGTTCTGATGGTGCTGCTGAATATTATCCATGTGCATCTCTTCATTCAATTCATTTGTTCATTCAGTAGATTGTCAACAATATAATATCTGAATCAGTTAAGGTAGCAGTAACAAGTAACTATGAAATCTCTGAAATACAGCCTAACAACAATCTGAAGAGAATTCTAATGTGTCTTACATTAAATAGACATATAAGAGTCTCTTATTTGGTTTGAATATTCTGTATTGGACTAACTGAGGATTTTAGTGAGCCCTTCACAAAATATCCTTTACTGATACTCCACTCTTCATGAGCTGGAAACATGGGGTTGCTTGGTGATGGTGACAGGTGGCTAATAACCTGATGTTGAAAATGTGCTGTGAAACTATTGTACTACTCCTGATTTTGTGTGAAATGGTGGGTTGAAGAGCCAATTGTTCTCTGCAGAGATACAAAGGGCAAGCATCGAGACAGGTAAGGCCTTGCCAGGATGCTAGGATCCTGGCAACTGTCTCAAAGTCCTAGGTGCTGTTGCCAGGCCTGATCAAGTCACAATTCAAAAGACAGGTATTGATAACTCTTCACTTTTATTATAAATCTCATAGGCTACATACTAAAGCCCCATTTTGCAGTTCTTTGATTTATTTATTTATTTAATTGAATTTGCCTCCAATGTGGGACATCTTTCACCCACTTAGATATATTGTCCCTTCTTGTGCTCCCCCCTTTTTTTCTGCTGCCGCCACTGTCATGGTGTTCTAGGATCCCAAAAATGGTCTTGGAGGGCTGTACGCCACCCACATTTTGTCCTACTCTGCTTTAACCGAACATATCAGAGAGTGGATTTTATCTTCTGTATGACAAGCAGGTGCTTCACTCGCAGTCTATGCTCTGTCTAACTTTGGTCCTCCACCTAGAACAGTTTTCTTGAAATATGATATAGAAGCAAAGGTCCAAAATATCTTAAGGCAGAAATTCAAAACCATTTATTTGGGAATAAGCCGTGGAAACCCCAGTAGGTGACCTTGGTCACATCACACACTTTCAGCCCCAGAAAACCTAGTGACAGGTTCTCCTTATGATCTCAATAAGTCAGAAATGACAACAACAACAACAACAACAACAATAACAAGAAGTCTTGTTGAATTCAGTAGGACATCCTTCTGAGCTGGTACATCTAGGATTGCACCATAATGAATTGTTTTCTCATTTTCATCATTGCCTAGTAATGTTTGTTAATAAAATTTGGATATTCACTGCTAAAGGATCGGATAGAAATTACCTGGAGACGAGACAAAATTCATGCAAGTGGGCCCTATTTTGGGCTGCTAACTCTTAACAGAGCTCCCTAAGCATCAATATCACATAATTTGTCATGCAAAACATATGCTTATGAAATATTTTCCCCCAATCCCATGTGTGCTTCACTGAGAATGGTTGAACTATTGCATTTTCCAACTACTTCTGTGATAAACTACTCCAAAGAGCACAGATGGAAAACACACTGTGGTATAAAATAATAATCTCTTCTTCTATAGAATTGTCATTGAGTCCTTTATTTAAAACCAAAAAATAAAAATGAAAAGAATCACAGCTGGGATAGGAAATCCTTTGGGATGCAATGCCTTTTTCCTTTTATTGAAAAAGAAGGGTGCTAGCATATTTATATAAAAAATAACTTTATTTTCCATACTGAAGACATGCAATGTCCTTTAATTTCATGATTAGTGTCATTTCATAAGGCAGAAAAAACTTGGCTTAGTCTTTCTGGCAGCCCAAAATGAATACAAATCAAACCCATGATTTCTGGAATTAGTCACACAGTGTTTTTGAAAATTGACATAGTTCAATAGTTGAGCAATAAATTTCCCTGCTAATGAGACACTAAAAATGTTTTTGATGTTACAGGCAGGGAGACCTAGTTACTGTAGATTTATAGGCAATCTGTGAAAATACTGTCCATTGCTTCCAATGAGTTTTTAATTTTAATTTGATTATATCCAGCTGTCTCTAGCTCACTGCAAACCAATATGATCATGTGGTGTTGCATCCAAACAGGATTTCCATCTTCCCAAGAAACTGGCCCCCTTTCCTGGTTAACTGACAGGTTATAGCACATCATCATATTAAAAATTGGCTCCATAATATACAGTACAGGTATATCAAATTTTATTGGACTCCTACTACTCCAGCCAAATGGTTTTCTGGGACCACAGAGTGTGGGTAACGACTTCTTCAGCAAGTCTTGAGCCAAATTGTTTTGTTTAGACATAACACATGTGGCAGGGAAGGAGGTGGCAGCTGTAGGGGCACCAACACTTATTATGGGATACAATATTCATTCTAAAGGATCCATTTTCAGTGTTCCAGCACTTACCTGGGATGTTGTATTAATTCTAAGGGAGATCAATTTTCAGTGTTGCAGGACTAATATATTACAAATAGGCATGAGGTGTCCAAGAGCCACTTTTCACAAATGCCCTTGGATTGTCAAGTTTAGCATTATTCTCTTCCCTGAGGTTTCAGACTCAAAACCTAAGAGCAGAAAGAAGGTGCTTGCAATGTCATAGAGCAGAGCGGGTAAGTTTCACGGCAGGCAGAATTGGTTTGGGGCCAGCTGGTGGTGGGAATTAGCACAAAGGCAAATGGGCCTAACCAGAGACTGTGGCAACCCAAACCTGGAGAGAAAAATCGAAACAGTTTTGGGTGGATCAGTGGCTACAACAGTTTCCACTATTTTTGTATCTTATGTGGGCATATCTATGGCACATGTGACATGTGGGGAAATAACTCACACCCTATGCTGCTGCTGGGATTTGTAGAAAAGTTACTGCCAGATGTTGGGAGTTAGTTTTTCCAGGCCCTGTGCTATTGCTGCCACAAGAAGTCTCGAGGAATCACAATGCTGGCCCTCTACCTCCTGCCATTCTCCAAATGATGTGATGCATTCACATGCATACACCTTCCGGTTCCTCTTCCTGGGTTCCCTTCCCTCTCTCCTGCCTTTTGGGTACCCAGTATTGCACAAGTACAACACACATACAAATAACTTCAAGCTAAACCAGCAAGCTCTGGTAGCAGCTGGGAAAGGGTAAAGGTAAATTTCCAAGCTTTAAAGTCACTTAAACAAAAATCAATTTTTCACCTCTTGTTTTTCACCTACTCCCCTCTTTCCATTGGCCAATGAATTAGCTTTCAGGAGCAGTTCTGCAGCAACTAAGAAGTGAGGTTTTGGGAGGTAGTTTGGTTATTACACAAGAAGGGAAGAGAATTTCACCCTCTGTAATGACTGAAAAATTATTTACATAGGGGTAAATAAGACTTATAGCTGTGTAAGTCACAAACAGGGTGCCAGCCACGACCTTATGTTACAAATACTAGCTAACAGTACATACTACTGCACATTAATGTTCAAAGACTGGCAAGTATGATGTAGCAGCAGTCTTCTAACTGAGTTATTTGGAAAGTTGCGCTGATTCCTTCAGTAAAGGGAAAGATGCCTTCTACCACCATCTTCCCATACCGTGGGCAGATGTGTGTGTGGGGGTCTGTAGCAGAGCACTTTCAGAGTCACAATGGGCAATGCTGAGCTGTGCAGTATTGTATGTGGGCACCTTAAAATATGTGCATTGTACATTGGCTTAGTACAAGATACAAAGAAGCCTCTTGTCATATATCGGTGCAGAAAATGCCTGACAGTACACTGTAAAGAGAGGTTAAAAAATTATCTTTTGGAGATTCTGGGGGTTTTAGTCCAAGAAGTAACTCTTCCATGTTTTGACTCAAATACTGAATAGATGCCCTTATTCCTGCTATTTAAAATGTGGCTAGTGGCCATTCGAGAGAGACATCTTTGTGGTGGGAGTGACACCCTATTAGCATTACTTTGGCCAGCCAAACTTGCCCTAAACTATCTTGATTTCATGGCAGCGCTGAAGACATTTTTCCACACAGTGCTTTTTAAATGGATTTTGCTGCTTTTGGATGGTATTCCTTTCTATGAATTTTTGTTGTTTTATACGCAGTTTAGATTTTGTTTTTGTTTTGTTTTTTAAAAAAGCAATTGTGGGAAAGTTTTGAAGTGAAACCTGCAAATGGTTATAACAAATGAAAATATATTATAAAATTCTTCTCTCAGAAGTGACATAATTAGAAAATTCCCGAGCGTCTCATACACAGATAGCAAAAGTTAGAATTTAAAGATTATTGAAGTATTCAAGGTCAGCAGAGGGTATTCAAAATCAAGATCTACAAAGTTTTCTGAGGAGAATTTTTGAAAGCAAGCACATTTCAATTGCAGATAAACCATAATTATATGTACCAATGTGCAGGTGATGTCAATTAATTGTTGCTCCCATTCAGCCAAGACAATGCAATCACATGGAACAACCTCACTACAAATTGATCATCTTGCTTATGATTTTAATCTAAACCAGGAATAAAGCTAATTTTAAAGGAGTAGAAAAAGCTTGAAAAAGTTAGTCTTGGGGGCTAGAGTTCCAAGAACTCACATCACTGACCATAGTTTCTGGGGAACTGTGGGAGTTATAGTTCAAAAATAACTTTTCTAATTTCTGTGAGGAGGTTGTCCACCATTATGCTTGGGGCTTAGAAGAAAATTGTAAGGAGGTCAACCAGATCTACAGAAGCTGTCAAAATGTATAACAACCCAAAGAACAATAGTTAATCCCTCTTAAGACAATACAAGTACCCAAGACTCTTTTTGCCTTGTCCTGCTCAAGAGATGCCTAAGACTTGCTAAGGTTTGCATCACTACAGCAACTTGCCTTCACAAACAGACGTCTTTGTTGCCTCGCTTCACCCCATTATATGTTTTCCTCCAATGTACCTGCCATCCCATATAATCCTTCTTCACTCAGCAGAAGCCAAGCTTAAACGTATTTTATTTGTCTCGTAAAGGGAATGCCCAAATTTTATTTTTTTTTATTTTATTTTTTTTTAGTGTGTTTTTACCATGGAAATGTATTTTAAGTAATTTATACTACATTAATATCATTATTATCAAGTTATCTTCACACATTTCCTGACTTCCGTGTCTACTCGACCGGAATCAATTACTGACTAGAATATCTTCTTGAAGCTCCCTAAATACCTATTACAATTATCCAAGAACTTAACTTGATGATCTCAATTTCTAACAGCGTTTTGACTTCACCTTTCTCTCTAGTCTTCTCTCCTTTATACATTTACAATATACACAACTTCATGCAATACCCATTACTTCCTCTATTCTTTAACTAACTTTGGTCTAAATAACATTTTTATACTAATTCCTTCATGCCCAATACCCTTTATCCAACATGTATTGTACCACCTGTTGCCACCCGTTTCCCTTTGTACCAGTTGTACCACTCACTTTTCCTTTTAAATATAACGAGAAAGTATCAAATTGTTTTAACTCAGCTACTTTCTGGGCCCAATGTGATATTTCAGGGACAGTCTCTAACTTCCATGTTCTAGCAAACACAAGTCTTGCTGCCGTCACTAAATAAAGTATAATTCTCTTATTTCTCGATTGAAAATTCTTATTAAACATAAATGTCATGTTTAACAGATATAATTCGGGCATCATAGGAAAAGCTATGTTAAAAATTTCCTTTATCACCTCGTGTATTTTAACCCAGTACTTTTTAGTAATGGAACACGTCCACCAGGCATGGAAAAACGTACCTGTGTTCTCTTTACATTTCCAGCATTTGTTATTTCCGGTATTGTATATTTTACTTATCTTTTCTGGTGTTAAATAGCACCGATACATCATCTTTATAAAGTTCTCTTTTAAATCTTGTGAGCTGGTAAATTTCAAAGTATCCTTCCACACCAATTCCGAATTTTTTAAAGAAATTTCATGCTGAAAATTTTTAGCCCATGTTATCATAACGTCTTTTACTTTTTCATCCTCCATATTTCTGGCCAAAAAATATTTATAAAAAAGAGAAATCTTCTGTCTGGTTTTCAAAAATATAATGGACTCTAAATCATTATAAGATTTTTGAGCAGAAATTCCTTTTTCTTGTAAGTCCTTTATAAATCTCTCTATTAATTGTAAGTATGGAAACCAGTTTAATTTGTACCCCACTTCTTCTAACTCTTCCCGTGACAGTAAATGACTCGCTCCAAACCTGTCAGTCCGTACAAGATCTTTATATCTAAGCCAGTCTTGTTCTTTATCTGTCCAATCTGCGTAAAATGCTTCCTGGGGAGATATCCATAAGGGTATTTTTGTGTATGTTCGCTTTTTTATATTTTTCCATATTCTAATTAAAGATCTACGTACATAATGATTATTAAATTCCTTATCAATCTTCTCTTTCCCATACCACAAATATGCATGAAAACCAAATCTCATATTTGCCCCTTCAATTGTCAATGTTCTTCTATCTTTCAACTGGATCCAGTCACATATCCACGTCATGGCATTCGCGTAGTAATATAATCTTAAATCCGGTAAGCCACAACCGCCTTGCTTGGGTAATTCAGTCATCAATTTCCTTTTAATTCGTGGTTTCTTATCTGCCCATATAAATTTAGATATTTCCTTTTCCCAGACTTTAAAAGGTTTCTCATTTGTAATAATAGGGAGGTTTTGAAATAAAAAATTAAATTTAGGGAGAATGCTCATTTTTATAGCCGCGATTCTTCCTAGTAATGACAAATTAAGGTTCTTCCATCTTTTTAAGTCCATCTCAATTTCCTTCCAAATTTTTTTGTAATTGTTATCGAATAAATCTTTATTGGACTCGGTGAACCAAAATCCTAAGTACTTCACTTTCTTCTCAATTTTGAAGCCAGATATCTTTGTAATTTCTTCTTTCTCCTTTTGTCTCAAATTTTTAGTCATAATATAAGTTTTGTTTTTATTTATTTTAAATCCTGTGGCCTTTCCAAATTTATTTATTTCCGTCATTAATTCTTTGATGCCTGCAGTTGGTTCCTCCATGAAGAAAATCAAATCATCAGCAAAAGCTCGCAATTTATATTCTTGATCTTTAATCTTTATCCCTTTAATGGCCAGATTAGACCTTATACTTGTATTTAATATTTCCAGCGTTGCTATGAACAACAAAGGCGAAATTGGGAATGCCCAAATTTTAAACATGGCGAGGGCAGGGGGAGGGAGACCCTGCCATGTCACAAAAATGTAATTTTACTTGTTCATACCACCTCTTCACTAGACCTCAAGGTATGTGAACTCTGCTATGATGCTCAGGTCTATTATATGAAAGATCTATATATGAGCCTGCCTGAGATTTCAGCTCCTCGGGTTTGAGCTATTTCTTAGGCCATTTTTGCACTATACGGTTATAGTGCTATTATCCCACTTTCAACATCCTATGGAATCCTGGGGTTTGCAGTTTAGGGAGGGGTCTTTGAGGCCCCTCCCTAAATTGCAAATCCCAGGATTCTATATGATGTTGAAAGTGGAATAACAGCACTATAACAATCTAGTGCAGAAATGGCCTTAGTCCTACCACCATCACAAACACACCTGTGAAAGAGCCTTCCTTGTGGCTGCTACTAGAATGTGGAACTTTCTTCCACAGGAAGCTAGGCTGGCCCCTGCTCTACTGTCCTTTTCCTACCTGTCAAAGGCCTTTCTATTATTTATTTAGATAGGCTTTTAGTGATAACTGGCTGGTGCAGAAGAGTCTTTCAACGAGCTATGTGAACTCTATTTTTTGCTCACTGTAGTGATATAAGCACACTTAAACTGTTTTTAAGTGGTGTTTTAAAATTATTGTTTGTATGCTTTTTGAAAAAACTTTTATTATAATCACTTTATTTTTATTTTGTTTGTTTGTTTGTTTTGCTGTGAGACATCTTCAGTCCTATGTTGGGAGACATGTGGGACAATAAATAAATAAATAGGCCAATTAATTTATATCAAGCTCTAGTGTGTCCCATTTCTAGTGATGTGATGCTATACAGAAATAGAAGGAAGATGCTATGGTGAGCTGGGAAACACTTGTTTCCATTGGTTTTCTGCTTGCTTTCACTCCCCCTTCCACTCACTCTGACTATCAGTATACTGACCATGCTTTTAGAATGAAGAAGGTGTGGCTCTCCAAATGTAGGTGGACTATCATTCCCAACAGCCCTATTCACCATAGCCAGTTTTTAACAGCTTATAGAGAACCACACATTACCCACCACCTTTTTTAGACTATCAGGACAGGCTTGGCTACAGGTTTTGGGAGACCTTGGGCAAGGTGTCCTTGGTGGGGAGGGCCCTAGCCCAACTGTGGTTCCCATGTCCTCCCTGTTGATTGTTTTACTCCTGATGGTGCTGCCACCACCAGCATCGCTCTTAACCTGACAAGCAGGGGGAGGGATAAGTGACCATCTGCCCCTTCTTTCTGACTTACTTGTGGCCTTACCCAATGGCAGCACTCTAATGGGACATGAGCTAGCCATTTGTTTGGCTACAGAACCACTACAGCAGTGATAAGGAGAGTGTGTGACACTTTAAAAGTTGTTAAATTGCTAATTTGCATCAGCTCTAACCAACACAAAGTGAGGAAAGATGGAAGTTCCAGTCCAACTACATCTTGAGGACCTTGTATTCTCAGCCCCTTCATTGCACAGCTACCAGTGCTGTAAAGAAAACAGTTCAGGAAAAGGGAGAAGATGCAACTGGTGGCATAGCAAGCTTAAGTGAAAGAAGGCATGGGGAGAAGCAGGCAAGGAACCAAGCAAAGTCCGTATCCTGGCATCAAGCTTTTATCAGGAGCTAGTTCTAGTTAGACGTTTGTTTTATCTTAAGCTATCACATTTGATTTTCATCCAGACTACAACCTGTTTCTGACCTATATTAGATCTAGATTCTGTAAGAATGTCTGTCCTCTTGTTAAGAGTCCTAACATAATCCAATCAATAAGTTGTCCAACAGCAGAGAGCTACTGAGGCAAATAGACTGAAGTAACAGAATGAGATCTAACTGAGATGCAAACCACAAACCACCAGTGCCTATGAGATACTCTAAGAAAAAGTGACTAATCAAACAGTGAGCTTTGTGGCCAAGAAGGGACTTCCCTTCTTGGCAACAAAGCTCACTGTGTGATCAGTCAGTTTTTCTTAGAGTATCTCATTGGCACTGGTGGTTTGTGGTTTCCATCTCAGTGGGCAAGGAAACTGTCCAGGGTTTAGTCCCTATCCTTTGAGGGATGGGATTCATCACCTTAGATAGTTCTGCTAAACTTTAGACTAAAATCTAGAACAGATTCACAATCCTACCAGCAACTGTAGCTCAAAAAATTGTTGCTGCTGCTACTGCTATTTGCCATCAAGTTGAAGTCAACTTATGTTGACCTTATGAATGAGAGATCTCTAAGAGCCCCAGTCATTACCTGCCCTGCTCAGGTTTTGCAAACTCAGGGCTGTGGCTTCCTTGATTGAATCAATTCCTCTGTAGTGTTGTCTTTCTCTTCCCTTACTGACTTCCACTTTACCAAACTTATCATATTTTCCATTGAGTCCTGTTGTCTCCTGATATGCCCAAAGATAAAAGCCTAAATTTAGCCCTCTTCTAGTGAGAGTTTAGGCCTGATTTGCTCTAAGAGCCTGATCACACCATACCTTAATACCACATTGTTCCATTGGAATCCCACTATAGCCATTCCCGTGATGGTTTAAGGTTATTAACACTTTCTATTGCACCCTTTTGATAGGCACGGATGAATAGCATCATTCACACTGTTCTTCCCTCTGCATTACAGCATCATTGCCAAGTCCTTTCCCCTGCTCCATACTTCATCATTGGTCTGGAGGTTACTGGGCAGAGATCTCCTTAGGAATAGCTGAGGGAGGGACAAGCTGGGAATGCTCACACCATGCCCACTACTGGGTCAGCTACAGAAGGAAGTGTTATGAAAAAACCACATCCCCACAACTAACTGGATTGTTACAGGAAAGGGGGACATTACCAGATTATTTGCAGCATGAAAAAGAACACATTTCAAATGGATTGCAATGCAATAGCTGCTGGGGAGCAACTACATTGTCCAGTAGGACTGATCTTGAACCAGGAATAATGCATTCCTCTGATGGTATGACACTTTGGTGTGATAAGGCCCTAAGACCCATCCATTTGTCTTTTCAGAAGCCCATGATATCCATAGAATTCTCTTCCAGCATTACATTTGAAATGAGCCGATTCTCCTCCTGATAGCTTTCTTCACTGTCCAGCTTTTACACTGTTATTTAGAGACACAAAGATTGATATGAGGGATTAAATCAGGATATGGAAGTGTATCACTTGAGGTTTTGGTAGGAAAGGTAGGATTAAAATATAAGAAGTTAAAAAATTAATTAATGAGATGTCTAAAGAACCTCTAAAACATCATAGAAGAACAAAATGAACATACAATGGTAAAAAACTAGTTCTATAAATTTCTATACAAACTTTTACAAACTAGACCACTAAGTGAGCATATATCAGATCCAACCATGGAAACTACAGATTCATTGAGATCTTTGTGATGCATTATGCTGCTGCCAGATCTGCCTAGGAAGGTTTCTAGTTGTTCTCTATTTATGTGGAACCGAGCAGCAATTTTACTGGTGCCTCAACAGTACAGAGGAGCTCCCTCTGGTACCTGTAGATTTCCTCCCCTTTAGATACAGTAATTATGTTTCATGACCACTTCTGTCAATCTCATATAAATATGTCACCTCTCTTACCCAACTTCAAAACACACTGTCAGTTTCAAATAGCTTCTAACACACTATTAACGAAATACTGTTTCGCCCCCATGGAGAGGAAAATGCTGGCAATAATGATACAGCTTTAAAGGGCTTATAAATCAATAAACAAAAAGGCAGTGAATGAACAAATTGCTGATTGAAATCGCAAACACTCAAAGGATCTGCAGATAATCAGAGTCACATGCTGAAAGAAAAGAGAAGAGCTGAAAAACATGTTCCTATTTGTGTGGTGTTAGTCCATTGGGTTGCCATGATTGGAACTGGGACTTCATTACCTGAGCGAGCGGGCTAAAATGAAAACCTAAACATTCAACAGTTAACAGGATCTAATAGTTTCTCGTATGGCTTTTCTAATCCCACTGCGAGGCCACACACAACGGCTAAGCCACAAATGTCTGAATGGTGAACCAAGCTATTTCCCCGCTATATGTGAAAAGCCATTTTCCAAGTAAAAATAGTAGATGAATGTCATTTACTGTGTGTCTTTTCTGAATTATGGGTATTTTTTGCTGTTTCTTTTCCAAGCACGAAATTTTTGAAATCAGCATTAGGCATTATAACTTCTTAACATTTGAAGAGATAAAAAGAGTTATCTCCTTGAGACCAGCCAACATTTTATCATAAAAGTTCTTATTGATATATCTGTATGTAAGCATTTACATATATGTATAAATTTAAGTACTGATAACTTGCCTTATATTAGCCATCAATAAAGTCATCTTAAAACAATCTAAAACAAGCTCAAATATTTTAAAACACTGTGAAGCACTTTAAAACAATTTAATTACTCAAACCAAACCAAACTAGTAACTAGTACCAAACTATGGTATTTATGTAGCAGTTAATAAATTTCTATGTGGTTTACCTAAAATATATGTAATATAGCACAAAAAGATAATGCAGAACAATTTCAAAGCAGATTATATACCAGTCATGGCATTTATGCAGTATTTGTAGAGATCAGTTCCAATACAGAATCTTGGGGGACTTACTGTTTTCATCCTTCCGATAGATATTGAAAATATGTCAACAGTTAATGGAAAAAATGGACTAAGAGAAATAATTGTTACTGATCTGAGAAGGCTTGTGTAAATAATTGGTTTTTAAAGAGAGTTTTAACTCCCACCAGAGTTTCTAGCTCTTAGATTGTATGACATAATCGCATTCCAAATCTCCATCTTTGCAATGTTAGGTAATGGCATTGCTGGTTGTGGGACAATCCATGAGGCTGCCAGTGAGAATCTCAGAGATTGATTAGGAATATATGGGGCATGGTGGACTTCTAGGTATTGCAGGTCAAGAAAAGAATCTTGAATATAGTAACAAATAGGCAGCCAAAACTCCCAAACATACATTGATGACACCTTTATTAGGCCTCCCTAATTACACTGGCATTCAAAACTCACTGGCTTCTCCTTCAGCCAAAGATGGTACAAAATTTTTTAGGGGGCAGTGATGACACAGACTCTTTCCACATACAGTTATTAAGGCCGGCCAATGCGTCTTGCCACTGAGGTCTTCTGCACATTGGAGAGGACTAGGTTCGGTTTATTTACCTTTGTTCTGCACATAATTCCAACTAAATGCACCCCCATGTGGTGGTAAAGTGCGCTATTTGAAAACTGGAAGAAATCAGTTTTCCAATTTTCCAGATCGATCCGATTCATACTTTCACAGTGGTGCAGACACCTTCCCACATTTTCTGCAGTGAAGGAAACCACAAATCATTCATTTCTTTTCTCTGAAATCTCCTTATCTTCTCTTAGTATTGTCAATCAACAGACTAACTGTCCATTTTCCTGCTTCTGAGGTATTTACATGATTGTGTATTATTGATCTTATTAGTGATAGGCTCCACAAATTTTTTTTTTTGTTTTTTTGCATCCATTATTGTCTTTTTTGCAATCTTGTTTGCAAGTTTGCATTCCTTTTCCATCTCTTCAGTTAGACAAAATACTTATTTTCCATTAAATTCCCTGACACTATTCATTAACCAAGCAAGTGACATCTTGGATTTAGTGGCACCTTTCCTGATTGTGCCACAAATTTTACCTGAACTTATGTAATTCTAATTTTGAGTAACCTCTATGTGTTCTGAAGAGGCCTGATTTCCTGATTTCCCTTTTGTATCCTTTTTACTAATGCCCTTATTTTTTAGAAGTTTTCTCTCATGTAGATAAATATGTTTATTGCAAATAGTGTTGGAAATTTCCTACTTAACACACAAAATAGGTACCACTATGAGCCATTTTCAACCAATTCAACAAAAATAACATCCCACACTAGGACCCTTTCCACATAACGACTGCATCCCAGCATGAGGACACAAGAGGAGTGGCACCACAACAATGCTTTTGCATGACATTGTCGTGGTCTCACCCTTCTCTCGTCACCAGCTGGCAAACTGAGGGGTAAATGACCCCCAATCATGCAACGCTCCCATCCTTCCCTGCCATGCGGAAGGGCAGGAAGCACGACGGAGGCACTTCCTCCCCAGTGCACCATGGGAAAGAGCCTAGCTGCACTGCAGAAGGAAGAGGTGTGTCCCTTGTGCTTCCTTCAGCAGGGATCTGGACAGTTGCAAAGGGGAGAGTTCCTGTTGCACTCCTTACCCGCCAAAGGCGCTGCTGGGATGACAGCCAGAGGATGATGGGATTAGGAAACATGCAGAAATGGCCTAGGTCCCAAGTGCTTCTTAGGATTACATCCCCTCTTGTTGGTTCTATGCTTAATTATTTTAGGGTGCAGTCATTTGTGGTATCTAGAAAATGTACCTTTTTGTCACAATGAAAATGTGTATTTATCCAGTCAGTATAAGAATGTTTGAATTTCACCTATTACAGCACTCCCACTCTGGATATTGTTCTGGTTTCATTCTCCAATTCAGAGATCACCCTAAGCATTTTGATTATGGGGGCACAGCATTAAATTGCTTCTAGAACAGTGGTTCTCAACCTGTGGGTCCCCAGATGTTTTTGGACTTCAGCTCCCAGAAGCCCTGAGCATTGACCATAGTGGCTGGGGCTTCTGGAAGCTGAAGTCCACAAACATCTGGGGACCTACAGGTTGAGAACCACTGTTCTAGAACCTAGTATTGTCACCCACAGTAATTCTATGGAGGTGTCTGGCCTTTTTGGGTGGGGAGTTGCTCCTTGCAATTACAGGGTTTGACACTCCCAATGGAAATGTTCAAAGGCAGACGCATATACCTAATTGTTAATGCTTCTCAGTAGAGTTGCTCACTGCAGAGATTAAAAGAAGATTGGGACAGTTTTTCTTTTTGAGTGTGCAAATGGAAAAATAGAGATATTCATGATAGTTAGATGCAATCATATTTCTCCATAAGAAATGATATTAAAAAGAAGCTAACTTCCATACAGTCACAAGTACCTTAAGTATTCAGTAATGGAACAATCTTTTCAATAGTATTTGCTTTTCTTGGAAAATTAAATGGATTAACTGATAGAGAACCATACAAAAAAGTTTTTTTTTCAATTGTATGCAGATCTACTTATTAAGCAGAAATCACAGATTTATTTGCAGAAGATAGGCTCATCTAAGTCTAGATGAGACTGAATGCATCAAAGCTTTCTCTGTAAAAATGGCAGAACTTTCAAGAAGTTCCTGATAACTTTTTTCTATAGAGATTACATGTTGATTGCAATGAAATGTTATGGTCACTTTCCCCCCTATCTTTCTCCTTTCTTAGAATTATTACCACTTAAATTCTGCTACTCCAAGTCTGGTGTATTCCAAACGTTTTAGGCTTACAGCTTCCAGAATTCCAGGCCATTGCCCATGTTAGGAACTGAATTCCAAAATATCTACAGAACACAGGATTGGGGAAGAGAAAATGGGAGAATATGTGTGAGAGAAAGGAAAGGGATTTTTAATGTCTTGCAGATAATTCCAAGATCCTGTGTTCAAATATAAATATTTTGCTTTCTCAACATCAAAGGAAACTGTTGGGATTAAAATATTCTAAATCACTCCTTTGCTGTGACATATAATTCTGATGTAAAATGGAGGAAGGAATAAAAAATGGAATGTGGCAGCACACCTTTAAGACTAACTGGTTTTTATTTTAGCATGAGCTTTGGTGGATATAAACCCACTTCTTCTGATACAGTGCATTGAAGCCTCAGATTATTTTAACATTGCTCTGTACTGCATTTGAAGAAGTGGGTTCAGACCCATAAAACCTCATTCTAAAATAAAAGCCAATAGGTCATAAAGGTCCTGGAACCCTCATTTTTTTCTCCTCCTTTCCTTCCCTCCTTCTTTTTATGATGCAGAGCCTAAGATGACTACTTGTAGTAATGCAATAATTTTTAAAATAGAAGAACACCACTAATAATCTAATAATATCTCTCACATCTTCAAAAAATGTTAAAAAACAGAACTCACTCACCCCTATACAGCAGCCATCTAATGATTTTGCTATTTGTAAGTGGGGTATGTATGTCTGTGTGTGTAAAATCATGGTTTTCATCCAGTGGTTTTTGTGTGATCAAAAGCCACTTATGTGAGCAAAAAACTACCTGCACAAGCAACCCCCACCCAGCAGGCCTCAAATAATTATCCTTACTTAATTACATACAGAAGATCATTGGCTTGTTTTAAGACAAAAACAAAATAGAGCAATTACAGTTCATGATGTCCTTGCATACAGATCAATAAAATGCACCAAATTCATAATGCATAATGAGATAAGGTTACACTAACATGCATTGTAATTACATTACCACACAGACATTACACTCACTCCTAAATGATTTCCTCAAATTCAAAAACATGGAAAATATTGGTTCTTGTGTTCACTGTGGAGGATCTCAAACACACAGAAGATAAAAAGATAAAAAGAACCAATGAATCTGTATCTGTAATATAGTGAAGTATAACCACTATACTTTTAATAAAAAGTTTTAAGGGAACTTAAAACCAGCATCCTTAGATCTAGTACCCTTTTTTTGTATTGGTCGGGATCCAGCTGACAGAACTACTTAGGTCAGCAGAACCCAGGAATTTCCTCCTGTTTCCCGAAACCTCTGTACCTTCTGTCCTCCCTCAAAACCTATTCCAGAGGTCTGGAAAACCCCTATAGAGCAGGCTTCAGATGACACAGAGAGAGAGACTGAAGGGAAGGAAAAGAAAATCCCATTCAACTTACAAATGGCCATCGGCATGTTGTTGGATCAAGGTCAATGGACCTTATTCTTGTTCCTCACTTCTTGCTGTTTATTATTTTCTGCAGGGGTTATTTTTCTGGGCTCAGTTTCTATTCACATTGTTACACCTGCTGTTTAGAGAATTGTTTACTTGACATCACTCTGTACTATGCTTCTGTAAGCTACAGAGGTGCATAATTGGGATCTGAGCCTTAAAGAATTTGTTGCCGTGATCCTATGTAATGTTTGATTTCCAATATTCACTTTAAAACATCCAACTTAGGCAAAAAAATTCCATTGTTTAAATATTTCCCAGGTAGAAGTGTACTTGTTGTTGACCTGGTTTAAGTTTCAATAAATTATATCCTTCCTTATAATGGTGATGCAAAGGCATTTTCAATTTTTTTTTAGGGTACAGGAAAACAAAATCTGTCTTTCAATTTCAGTATCACAGCCAATTAGACATATTTCAATAAATATATTTGATGTAAAGTTGTGTTGGTTTTCAGAACCCAAGTTTACTGCAAATAGTCATTCAATCAGCCACATTGGGAACCGTTCGGTATTTCCCATCATCTGCTATAGATATTCTTGCTACTTTACACCTCAGCTCTGCAATAATAATATTAGTAACTTTTTAATGTAATCTTAAACATATGAAACAAAGCCCCATTACGATCCATAGAACTCATGGTATGATCTTATACGTATCAGTCTTATGTGTGTATGCTCAGAAGCAATTCCACTCAGTTGAGTGCCATTGTCTGCTAGCTAGGGATGGGCAAGATATTCATATGGTTCATTTAAAAAAAAAAAAGACAATATATATTCAAATTTTCTGAAAGGCTTATCATCCTTACCAGTTGCTGGCAGACAAGAACAACACAGTATTCTCTGTACTGTGAATAATATGTACCTTGAATTTGGCAGGTTGCATGAAAATTTTGTTTGGTTCAGTTTTGGCTAAAAACTTACAAAATTCATAAATTTCTTTAAAGGGGTCAGAACCCTTGATCTTTTAAAATGAAGGTAGAAGAAATTAAAATTCACCTGTTTGTCCATTTTCCTACCTAACTTCCTAAATAAAGAGGGTATAGGTTTGCAGTCTTCAGTGTTTGTGTTCAACAGCATTCACATTTATATTTTCAAATTTGATGGCTGTTAGAATTATATTTAGATAAAATATAACAATAACAAAAGTAATTTTAAGCCATTTAGATTTAACCTTCGGAAAGTTAGGAAACATTTTGTCCATAGAAAGCAATGTACTCATGATTAAATGCAAAGTCCTAAATCTAGATCCATCTAGAGTAGACCCAATGAATCAATGGAATTTACAAAAGTGTTGATTTAGCATGCAGCAATTGATTCAAGGGTCTGCTTTAGCTGAGACTAGCAATTGAATTTAGGGTAATGAAGTATTTGTTTCCTAAATGCCAAGGATTATGAAGCCCATGGGCCTGTAGCACATTTCTGTAAATAAGAATCACTGATCTTGTTTTCTCCAGTTTTACAGCTTTCGCTGACATCTGCTGGAGAAAACAGATTTTTCACATGTAACAGTAAGAAGTTTATTTGAACAGTTTCTAGAGGACCAAATGCAATCTCTTGTATTTGGGGACAGTAAGAGGGAAAGAGAAAGAAATGGGTTATATTAGACAGACAGACAGCAGAAGATGTATAGATGACTTTTTGAGTGGCCTGTACTCAGGGGCAAGCCACTGCTACAGCTGTGTCTTCACTCTGCATTTTGCTCAATATTCTCTGTTTTGTTTGTTTGTATAATTCCTGTGCTGCCTTTCCAGGTACCAAGGGACTTATAAAAAGTAAAGCAATTAACTATATTTCAACCTAAAAACAGAATTGACAGATGTTTTACTGAAGCTAAAAAACAGGCCAGCAGAAACAAATAGTCCCCTAACAAGCCCCACATTTCCATCTCACCTTCTGAGTTGACCTGGTACCTTAAACACAGAATTTTCATACATCACACTATTTTATGAGATAACTGCATTGAATCTAGTAAAATACACATACGCACAAGCCCGTTGCATTTGTACTCCTGATTATTTTGAGATAATAAGGACCAATAAATGGGCTCATTTACATTTCAGACAGAGGTATTCATTTAGCTTCAGGGTATAAAGGGTGGAAAAGGACAAATTGCTCTCTCTATTCCCTCCATCACTGTTCTTGTTACCCTCTAAATCAGTGGTTCTCAACCTGTGGGTCCCCAGATGTTTCCAGACTTCAGCTCCCAGAAGCCCTGAGCATTGACCATAGTGGCTGGGGCTTCTGGGAGCTGAAGTCCACAAACATCTGGGGACCCACAGGTTGAGAACCACTGCTCTAAATGTTAAGCCTGAAAATCTTCAGTGGAAAGTCATTTGTATGGATATGAAAATCTGTTTCAGTCTTGTTTCATTTTCGCAGTATCTCGCCAACATCCTCATTCTAACATTATTCTATATCAGGATGTGAGACTCTCTCCACTCCGCCATTAAAATTCTGGTGCATTTTTCTCAAAATGTACATATTTTTGTACACATTTACCTAATATATGCATTTCTGCATGCATTTTCCATTGATGGAAAAGCTTGCATTTTCCCAATGTCTCCCTTTTTTAAGGTAGTGTGAATTTTTTGTATTGCAAACTTTGCAGATGCATAGATTCCCACAGCAAGGTACATTCCATTTCACTGCCAGTCTCAGAAGGTATGAAATGAATATTCCTATTGTGACTCTGCCCATTCCTTCCATGGTGGGAGGGAGGCATATCACAACTCTTGGCATCCATAACCTTCCAAAAAGACACAGACATGTTTCTGGGGCTCATAGGCACCAATTCTATACGGAGCTTAGATACCATTCTTTTCTGCACCTCGTTCCTTTATAATACTAGGCTAGCAATGGCTCTCGCCATTGGGTATCTTGTGTAAGTCAGGATGACACACATAAGTAGGACTAGAATTCAGTGTGGGTATCATGAAAATACAGTCCATGAAGGACCATGAATCAAAACAGGCTCAGGGCCTTTCCGCACTACACTGCTATAGTGCTATTATTCCACGTTCAACATCCTGTGGAATCCTGGGGTTTGCAGTTTAGGGACAGGCATTTAGAATTCTAAGCCATAGAGCTCTCTGGACTCAGCAAACTACAAATCCCAGAATTCACAGTATGTTGAAAGTGGAATAATAGCACTATAACAGTGTAGTGTGGAAAGACCCTCAGACTCACTTCAACAGTAAGTATTGCCATAATCAGCCCTTTGGACAAGTACCAGATGTCCTAACAGGCTTTCAGGCCTTTTCTGCATGGGGGAATTAAAATGGTGCAGTGCATCTTCTACAGAGGTCGTCTGCACCTTGGAGCAGACTAGGTTCAGACTACTTACCAGAGATCCGCCCCCAACTGGTCCTCCAGCGTGCTTTTTAAAGACCGGAAAAAAGAGGTTTCTCTTTTTCCGGGCGCGCCATTGCGTGCCTGCTCCCTTGTACAGATTCACAGGCTTGCACCAATGTGAGCCTGTGATCTGCAGAGGGCGGGCTTTAGGCGTGGCAAGCTTCACGGTTGGTCAGGACCCACAACCAACCAGAAGCCGCCATTTTGGAAACTGGAGCATTGCAGATCTAAGACCTCGCACTGCTCCGATTCACCCTGGACCGGACTGAGGAGCCAGAAGATCCGGTGAGTAATGGCACGGAGTGATTCCCTCGCCTTGTGTGGAAATGGCCTCAGTCTTCTAGAGTGAAATTGAGTTGAGCCCCCACAAGTAACCAGTCTGAAACAAAATGTGGTAATTCTGACAGTCTGGTCTTATCTTCTACATTGTGGAAATGTTTTCCAAGTGGGGGGTCAAGTATATTCCTACTGGGGCAAAGGAAGTGTTCCTAAGATTCTCTGGAGCTGGCTTGGAGAGGAAAATAAGCTAGGGCTCCAGCTGGTGTGAGCCCAGTCTTCAGATAAATAGGGCCTCCTTAGCTCCCTTTCCCTTTCTATGGCAAGGATTTTATCTTGTCAGCAGTTTTCTCTCTGCTCTGCTCCTCTGTTCTCGACTCCTTCTGCAAACACCCTTTGAGTTTTCAGCAAATCTACCACTACCCTGGGTCCTGGCAGCTTCCTCTTTTAGCTCACTTGTTGTTATCTGCTTCACCATGTTCCCTAGCCAGTTACATTTCTGGTGTCCTCCTCCTGTTGCTGCATGATTGATCATGTGCATAGCATATGATACTTTTGTCATTTCTGATCATCACAGCAGCTGGTAGCTCTGCCAGCCATTGAGTCCCAGCTGAATCTTGGGACAGCAACACTGCAGTCACTGTCACCTCCTCACACAAGTACAAAAACAGAAATGCAGCAAGTTTCTTTCCCATCTCTATTCTTTTGCATCCATGGTGGCCTCCTACATGATGTAGGGGCAGTCTAAGTTTTTCATAATGTAGTTTTTCATGGATGGAAAATTATCTTCAACATGCAGAAGGAGGAGAGAGGGTCAATTAAGTAAAGAAAATTGTTTTACCCTCGACCTAGGGATAACAGGTCTAAACAGGGATGAAAGTTATGCAATAAAACAAATTTTAAAAGCTGCTCATGCAGTTATTGCTTTAGAAGTAAAATTTGAAAAAGAAATCAATTTGGAATAAGTTTTATTTATTAAAATATAAAAGAAGCTATACTGTTTGATTGCCTTAGGGAAAGAAGATTAAAGTATAGTGGACAATATTGTAAAGAATCATGGACTAATAATTGGAAATTGGTGATTGAGAAAGCAAAGGAAAAATCAGGGTATGAGGATGTGATAAAGTTGATTAAAGTTATATCCCACTGAAATGTTTCTTGATAGAAAAGGGATCTTGATCCTCTATCAGCCATTTGTGGGATGAGGAGATAGATAGGTGGAAAAAACAACTGTTAAATTGTTTTCCTTGTAATAATATTGTACTATAGCATATATTAATTTAGATTTAGTATGTGATTTACAATAAAGGAGAACAACATGCAGAAGTAGGCTGTTGGTAGAAGGGATGAAGCTGGCATTCTTATTCCTCTCTTTCCCTCATGTATCTGTGGCATCCCAGCTCAGAATGTCTACAATGGTCCTTCCAGATTTGCAGGCTCTGGATCTGTGATTTCCACAGATCGTGGATTGTTACATCCTACATATAAAAGGGTGGTGATGTGAACATGGAAGTACTGAAGCATCCACACACATGTCACCTCCATTTAATAATACGGGATACAGTCATTCCCATTTTTTGACATCTGTCGGGAGTCCTGGAACTGAACCGCCACAGATCCAGAGGGCCCACTGTGTATTCTGTTTGATCTAAGAAATGGCCTTTGACCTCATGCCCAGAATAAAGACAAGTTGCATATAAGGCACTACTCGGAATCTCAAATGCTTACCAATTGACTGTCTCACCTACCTAGGTCTGCACTATCACCACCTAAAGTTGTGACAGAGCTCAATAAATATTAGGTCAATATAGCCAAGACTTGTGAACCGACAAACCTCAAATGAGTAAGTCACATGGAGCATAGGTGGCTGACAGAAGAAGGAGGAATGAAGGACTTCTGAGCTATGGATCAAATGCAGTCTATCAGTGCTTCCTATCTGGCCTGAAAGTTATTCTTCTGCTCTTATCTATGCTTGTAGATGGGAAATATGAGGATACTTAAAGGTATTTATACTTTAAATACCTTAAGGAAAACTGAGCTGCAGTTTGCAGATAGAAGAATTGTTGCATGGAACTAAACAGTGCTTTGTAGGCAAGAAAGCCATTGCATGGAATTGAACTGAACTGTACTTTGTAGACAGGAAAACAGGGGGCTCAAGGGGGGGGCATATTCGTCACTTAATTGGTAGGCAATGTTTAGTAATATAAATTGGCCAAGCCATTTCAACTTAAACCTTGTAAAAGGAAGACAAGCAGTGGCTACAACTAGAGCTGCATCATGCCACTGTGCATATGTCATTCAAATGATCGGCTGACATCACCCTCAGTCAATGACATCAGCCCAATCAATGCTCCATTAAGAGGAAAAGAAGTCCCACCCCAACAGAGGCCTCACATTTCCCAGAAGTCCTATTAGTTCCCCAGTCACATAGGTTGGTGCTAGAGTTTCAAGTTTAAATTGAGCCAATTCCTAAAACTACCTCTCCTATCCACACGATGGCAGTCAAAGCACATGTAGTTTTGGAACAAATGATAATAATTCCTGAGAATATGAGGAACATCACGCTTGGGAGAAAAAGGCTTGTTTTGCCTACATGCAAACATATCTTAACTAGGAAACACTATGTGAAGAGAAAAGGGCAAATTGTTATTTGGTAAATAGTAGGCAATAAACAGCAACTGTCTGCAAAGCAACCTGCTGAGGAAACTGTAAAAGTTTTGTTCATTTCCAGTGGAAGCTGATTTGAATGTTAGATGCTTCCCTGACATGCAGATTTGAATCATAGGAAGCTGAGCCAGATCTTTGGACCAACTAGTTTAATGTTACTGATACTGACTGGCAGCAGCCCTCCAAGATTTCAGATAGAAAAGGTTTCCAGGCTTTCCAAGCTTCCCCTAAAGAAGCTAAGGACTGAATCTGACATCTTCTGTGGGCATTTGAGCCACGGCAGGATTTCTTTAGAACAGATTTTTCAAGTGCACAAATCCCCCTTCAACATCTACCATGTTCAAAAAGTCAAACATAAAATTTGGCTTGCTCTTTGCTTGCATCCTCTCTCAGTATTGGTTTCTTCATAGGTGCCAGTAACCCTTCTGTACAGAAAGCACAACTTCATTTATGATTCTGCCTTAGTTTGGTAATAAGGTTGTCTATCTTCTGCTGCTGCTTAATTAGACTCTTGATGTCAAACTGGTATCTCTGAAATACCATTCCCACTCCTTCCTCACCAGGTTCATAATAATCCTGGAAGCTTTTTAAGCTTTTGTGAGGGTTTCTGTATTCTTGTGCTGATATAAATAGCCATCGCAATGCTCACTTTCTCCAAAGCAGAACATGTGTCTATTTTTCATCATTTTTTTCCAGCTGTATTTCTCCATATGTCTATTAGCTCTCCATCTGCACAGTTTTTTCCAACTTCACATTTTGTGTCTAGCTGCGCACTAAAACCAAACACCTGATTATTGTTCTTCTCCTTGCAATGGCATCACACTGACCTCTCATCATTGGGATAAGCATCTGAAGGACATGAAAGTATTAAAAATGTGAACCCACAAGATCAGATAAGTTGTTTTGTTTCTGGCAAGGTGTAATTGATACTGGCAATGATGTATGAATATAGCATAACTGCTTCAGTAATCATTTTGCCTGCATGCAGGGTATTTCATCATGTTCGAAAGAATCGGTCTATAAGTATAATTGAATGAAGCAGTAGATGTTTCTTTCTGTGTTTTAAAAGGGCAGATCTGAAGATACCCTTCCTGTGATCATACACTGAGAGGTGCTATGCATGCACTTGGTCAGGGTGTTGTACTTCTAAATATACTGTACTTCTAACTGTACTTCTAACTATAAGGTCTAATGCAAAGTTAGGGATCTGTAACTGTTCTGTATGCATTAGCATTATGTAGGCATGATCATAGCACCATGACCATAATTATAAATACCCTTCCAAACCTACTTTACCAGGCAGCAGTGGCACTGAGAGATGGAATTCTGTTCAGCTGGTGATCACGTTGCAGGGGGAGGATTTTCCAGTGCCTTCCCACCAGTAAGCAAAGCTGCGACAATCAGAATCATAGAATTGCAGAATAATAGAGATGGAAGAGACCACAGGGGCCATCCAGTCCAACTCCTGCCAGGCAGGAAAACACATCAAAGCACTCCCAACAGATGCCATTCAGCCTCTGTCTAAAAACCTCCAAAGAAGGACACTCCACCACACTCCAAGGCAGCAAATTCCACTACCAAACTCTCTGCCCATCAGGAAGTTCTTCCTGAGGTACAGGGGAAATCTCTTTTCCTGTAGTTTGAATCCATTGCTCCTTGTCCTAGTTTCTGGAACCGTGGAAAACAAGCCAATTCCCTCTTTGATATGACATCCGTTCAAATAGTTGAACATGGCTATCATGTTCCCTCTTAACCTTCTCTTCTGAAGACTAAACATACCCAGCTCTCTAAGCAGCTTCTCATAGGGCATGGCTTCAGACCCTTCACCATTTTGGTCACCCTCCTCTGGACATGCTCCAGTTTGTCAATATCCTTCTTGAAATGAGGTGCCCAGAACTGGACACAGTATTCCAGATGAGGTCTGACCAAAGCAGAATAGAGTGGTACTATTTCAAGAATCATGTTGGCTTTCTTGGCTGCCACATCACACTAACTCATGTTCAGCTTGTGGTCAACTAAGACTCCTAGAATCTCTTTCACATGTAAGTGTTGTCCAGCCAAGTGTCTCCCATCCTATATTTGTGCATTTCATTGTTTCTGTCTAGGTGTAGGACCTTACATTTTCTCTCTGTTGAAATTCACGTTGTTAGCTTTGGCCCAGCTCTCCAATCTATAAGGTCATTTTGAATTTTGATCCTGTCCTCTAGAGAATTAGCAGCCCCTCCCAATTTGGTATCATCTGCAAATTTGATCAGCATGCCCTCTATTCCTTCATCCAAGTCACTGATAAAGATGTTGAATAGCACTGGATCCAGGACAGAACCTGTGGTACCCAACTAGTTACTTCTCTCTAGGATGAAGAGAAACAGGACCCTTGTTGCAATTCCTTGTTGCAGCCTCATTTGCTAGTGGGAAAAGAGTGGAATGGTCTTCCCCCTATACCAGCTGAACAGATTTCCATCACTCAGAAAATCTTATGGGGGTACAGTGGGGGGGGGCAGGCCAAGAGATGTTACTTAGTTACACAAATGTACATAACTAAACAAGTGATGCAGAATATGGGTTAAGAATATGGGTAAAAGAACAGATTGTCTAGCTTGCCAAACAAAAGATATCAAGGTTTGTTTCACTGATTATGAACATTCAAAGATATAGGCTATTTCCACATGACGTTGCTGTCCTGTGATGGAGATGCATTGCTGGGAGTCCATGAGTCATGCTTTTGCATGATGTCCCACTGCCAAATGCGTCCCCACCCATCATGATCACAGAATATTCCACTAATCAAAAAATCCGTTAGTGGCCTGCGATCACATGACACTCCCCTCACCAGTGGCCATGTGGAATGGACAGAAGCACAATCTAGGTACTTCCTTCCCCAGTGCAGCATGGGAAAAAGGCCAGCTTCACTGTGGAAGAAAGGCACATGTTGCTTGCACTCCTATCCACAGGCAGCTGGCTGGGTGCAGAGAGAAGAGTTGGGGACACCCTCTCATCCCAGCAAAGGCACGCTGGGATGACACCAGGGTAACGACAGAAAAGGGTAAGGTGTGGAAATGGCCATAGTTATGTCAATCTGTTTTAGTATAAAGAGATATAAAGCATTCCTTCAGCACCTTTGAGACTAACTGAGAAAAAGAAATTTCTGGTATTAGTTTTCAGCAACTCCAGTTCACTTTGTCAAATGCATTGTTATGATTACGAGCAGTTAGCTAGTTGGTCACTGTCATCTGATGCAGCTTTTTCCAAAGTAGTTGCTCTGAAACAAAACTGAGGCTCTGGTTGCAGGATTGAATCTGATGGAACTATTCACATACTTTTCATAATTAAAACTATTATTTGCCAGTTGGTTCACTTTTGCCACTCCCCTCTGAGGTAGATCACTATTTTTTACAGATAGAAATATCATACTAGAGACTGCATGAGTGTTAAGATGCATTACCTTCCCAAAGTCACATAAGAAACTTTAGCAAGTGGGGCTTCAACAGCAACCTTTCCTCCAGGGTTCATATCCCCAGTGCTTTCCCCAGTGCTCTTTAAAGTGCTTGACAGAAAGCTTCTGCGTTCACAGTTAGCACCTACAACCTGCTTCTGTTTTGTAACAGAGTGATGAAGAATGGTTATAGCAACTTCTGCTTCAACCAGGTTGGGCTAGCTCCTTTCATCTGTGCTATGGAGTTGTGTTGGGAAAAATGTTGGGCAAGGATTACAGCCATTTTAACAAAACAGTGGAATTGTGATAATGTACAATATATTTATTATTATTAAGTTTCAAGTTTATGTTTGTATGTTATAGTTAGAACTTTTTTCATGTTTATTCTTTTAGCTGTCTACAGCTTGAACTACACAGCTATGAGCCTTACAAATCAGTGGAATTCCATCTGCTGCTTGAACTACACAGCACTGAGCCCATGCAGTATAATCATACAATGGAATTTTACTTATTTAACTGAAGAAGCCTAATTTAGTGAAATCAGAAGCTTAAAACCCAAGATCTTCTATATTATTGTTTGTTTGGTGATTCCTTCAAAAACATTTTGGGTGACTGTATTTATTTGGCAGAGAGTTTACTTCTACATGGTTTTGTAATTGTATTTGAACTTTCCCACTGTGATTCTAGTTATACTGCTATATTTCTTTTAAAAGGACTTTCAGAGTGGAATATATTCTCCTTGATTACATTATCATGGCTCTTTAATTTGAGGAGCTATATGTCTGTATACTGTTAGCTATATATCATTATAGCTTGTCAATCATTATTTGCACAGTTTGTTTCTATTGGCACAAATTTATTTGTATACCTTTCTTATGTAGCTTCATTTTTAGTCAGAGGTAATTGTGGTTTTGTTGCTCTAATTGACTTACCATTTAGTAGTTGATTCAATGGGTCTATTCTAGTTGGGACTGGCAATTGTATTTAGGTTTATATTTTATTCAAAAAGTCATTTCTGTTTTATTATACAGTGCCCAACTGGTGTTTATAGTCATTATAATATGTTTGAGATCATTCAAGCTAAATTGTTGAGAAGTATTTTTGTAGTTCCATTCTGTGTCTCTAATGCAGCCGTATGACATGAGGCAGACCTATTGAGGCTCAGGCTTGAATTCTTATGTGCAATTATTGGCTGAAGTTCACGTTTATACCATGTGGTTTGGACCACTGGCAATAGCAGATACTTACTATTCTTCTTGGAAACAGTTGATTAAAAAAAACCTATTGTTATGTGGTTTTTCTCAGAACATTCTATTATAAATGGAATATACAAGGGTCAAATCAGCTTTGAGGCAGCATATATGGGATATCAAACTGCAAAAACATCAGAATTTAATCAGAAGCATTCCAATACCGGGTAGTATGGAGATATCATTTGATTGTCCCAAATTATCTTACCAAATTAACAGTTCCTAAATTTAGATCTGCTTTTACTGCAGCATATTTAACGTGCTTCCAACTGCCATTTCAGAAAGTAGATATATATAAAAAAATGCCTTATGAGAAGTGCACCTGCTGATGTTTAAATGTAGCAATAGAGTCTCTTGACCATGTTTTATTGTTTTGTCTATTTTATCAACGTAGCCATTCCACAGTAATAACTCCAAATTTTCGAAAATTTCCTGGGAGATCAGAAAGATTTTACCTCTCTCTCGAACTGGTGTCCTACAGTTAGTACTGGTGTTCACAGGTGAAAAGGTCCCATGGTTATCCTCTTCTTGCAGGCCTCCTTGAGCTACAATTCTCCATCTTTCCAAGGATATGCTGGCACTGCTGGAGGATCTCAATGTCCACCACCTTTTGGGGTAGCAGGAAAGCTGTGTATTATCAAAGAGATGGATATATTTATTAATTGTTCTTATTATTTGCTTATCTTGGTATTATTTGCTTCAGTTATGCACGTCATTTCTAGAAATAACAGCATTCATAGTTATTTTCAGGATTTAATTTCATTCAACTGTATAAACAGCTAACTTCACTGATGTCCCTACCCACATTAGGGCACAGGTAACAAATGTGAAAGCAGTCTAGGACTACACTTCGTGCTCTCTGAAATGCTGAAAAGATTCCTCCTTAATCTGTCTACAATCTCCATTTTCCCTTGCCATCTTTGTCTGGTAGTTTCATAGGAGATACATTGACCTGCATTTTGTCTTTGTATTCTAGTGATCCCAGCCTTTGCTACGATGCATACACATGCTTCAGGAGTCTTTTGCAAGAACAGGAACTTGACTGTCAGTGACAAAAGGTCTTGCTTTTAAGTGTTTCATGGCCAACAGCAGGGATTAACTTTAGAGCCCCTATCTCTGTAGATGGGCCCACTACCAGACCCTCCCAGTAGTGGAAGGACAATCAAGAAGGTTGGACAAGGAGCTACTCACAGCGTACATGGTGCTTAGGCAAGGACAAGACTGTAGGCCCAATAACTGCTCTGAAAAACTCAATAAGACTCAATAAAGCACACTATAGATATTAAAGTTAGAGTTGTGCTTCGAGTATGCAAACAGTGTCATATGAGGGGTTGCACTGAGGATATTTGGGCTGCAACGTCCTCCCAAAACTTGAAGGCAACACTGTAATGCAGTACTGCCTGAATCAACAAAACATTGTATATTGCATCGTGCTCACTCCATAGACAGAACTGCAACTCATCCACTGTGTTTTGCACTTTTATATGATTTGCTTGGGATAGCTAAGATTCATCTAGTTATAGTGTTCTGCTTTCTCACAGCCATCTCTTTGCTCTCAACCCATTGCTGACTTTTGCTTGTGGGGAGCTGGTAGCATATAAACACCTTCTTACCATGACGTTTGACACAATTTTATCAGACTGATGGAAATCCAACCTGAGTAGACCTTTGCTCCTGCAGAGCAGTAATGCTTTTGTAAAGAAAGTATGGATGGACCTTCAGTATGTGTAAATAAACCGCTGACACCCAACAATGCTGACTTGATAGTAGCTAAAGATACAACCTTCTTCTAAGAAGTTCAGTGGTAACATCGGCACATGATTATATTTAGCTCAAGTTCTTGGAAACAAACAAGTAAGACACTCCAAGGATCCTGTGATATTCACTTTTTGTCTGCTAAAAATATTGAAAAGGACTGAACTGTGCATATCATAAAGAGACAGAGAAAAAAAATATGAGTAATGTGAGAAGCAGACTTATCAGAGTATAAGGGAAGGTAGAGATGGAAAGATTGAAAAATGAATTTTAGAGTTTTGAGGGTTTTTATAAAAAACATTCAAGATTTCTTTTTTTAAGAATTAACTTTTATTTTGTCAGAATGTTGAGAAACCCTGGACTGACAATAATCTTTGCAGCTTGGGACTTAGGGCAGAATTCATGTGGGTAGGTATGTAACCACACAGTGACTCTTGGCCCCATCTTACCCCATCTCCATGTACCCAGCAGCAGCCTCTGTCTGTTCAGTTTCAATTGGGAAGCAGATGACTGATGATTCCACCTTCTCCCATGAGTGATCTCCAGTGCAACAAACCAAAGCATTGTCCTTATTGCAATTTCCCCTCGTACCAGAGATCATTCACACAAGGGCCGAGTGCACCCATCAGTCATCTGCTTCCCAATTAATAGGGGAACCCATCAGTGGCGGTGGCTGCTGTCTGCTAAGTGGGGATTGTGGAGCTTTCACCATCCCTATGTATCTCATAAAATAAAGAACATTCAGGGATTGTGAATACAAAGCAGACACAAAGACAGAACTCTGGCTTACGCATGTAGTGAATTCCAGCCTTATTCTGTGCAAAATCCACACGTGAGTGTTCTGTGCAAAAAACAGCATTTTCTGCACAGGAAAAGCTGTTTTCTATGCAAATCAACCACAATTTTTGCCATATGAACTGTTTTTGCAGAAATGTTGCATTTTCTGTGCAGGTAACAGTTCTGCAAAGAAAACTTTTCTCTGCAATAGTTGAGAAACGTAATATAAAGGGTACTCCTGCTGCAGCCCTTTTAATTTGAACTTTGGTGCAAAACACCCACACATAGATTTCTAAATGCCTTCTGACTCTTACAATTCATTTATGAAAGTTTGGTGATACCCTGGAGTGGCCTTGAATGCAGTGTAAGAACCTGCATGTGGAAGAAGAAATTGCACATGGGACTGATGATGTTATCATTTCATGCACAGAATTTTAGAGTTGGAAAGAACACTAAAGGAGATCTAGTCCAATTTCCTGCTGAATACAGCATACAAAGTGCAGGGTGTAATTACTACAGAAATTGTTCCTTATTTCTTTTTCAAATCATGGGCACTGTTGAGAACTCAATGAAAGTTATGGATCCTCTATATAGAAAAAATTGAATTTAAATGTCATTATCAAAAGAACAAAAAGTCCATGCCAAAATCAACTCAGAGCTGGAAAAACTACTTTTTGGACTACAACTCTCAGAATCCTCCAGCTAGGATGGCCAGAACCTATGCTTAGCACTTCAGATCAACTGTTGTCTTGATTCCTGAACTAGATTAAACTCATGGGTGAGAAGATCAGTTTATACAGTAGGACCCCCATATCCACGGATTCTTTATCCACTGATTCAGTTATCCGCGGTTGGCTTCCCGCTGCAATTGCTGTGGCAGTGGGTGGGAGAGAAGTGAGGAACATGGGATCACGCTCCTTGCTGCCTCCTGCCCCTCGCCCCACACCCGATCGCAGTGGCGGCAGGCAGGAGAAAAGCGAGGAGCTTGGGATCGCGCTCTTCACCGCCTCCTGCCCCTTGGCCCAGGCCCGATCGCGGTGGCGGCAGGTGGTAAAGGAGTGAGGAGCACACAATTGTGCTCCTCGCCACCTTCTGCCCCGGTCTGGAACCTGATCATGGCAGCAGTGGGCAGGAAAGGAGTGAGGAGTGTGATCCCTCCACTGTGGTTCCCGTGGCAGCTCCTCACCACCTTGATCGGCCGGGGGCAGGCGGGGGACAGGGCATTTGCTCCTATCTGCAGATTTCAGTATCTGCAAAGGGGGCCGGAACCAATCCCCCACAGATACAGGGATCCTACTGTATTAGCTAATTATAGTAGTACAGTCCAGTGCAATTTTATTGCTCCTATTTAATAGGAAGAACAATAAGATTGAATTAACACATATCTGTTCTTGCCATACATATGTGTAGCTGAATCCTGAAATTCTTCTCAAAAGACTTTTTGGATTTTGATGCTGAATATTCAAGCACACACTTGCTTCTGGAAATTCTTTTCAAATCTCTTGTGATTTGGATGCCAGTTATGCTGTCTTGGGGACTGTGGACATCTAAAAGATAACCTTTCCAAATCCCCATTAAACTGTTTCAGTCATCGTCATTTTTAAAAAACAGAAATCACTGCTGAAATTAACATTGTGCAAGGAACCACTGCATGCCAATACTTTTTTTTTAATTCTATGGCTTCAAGAAATGCAGTGTATCATTTTGACATCAGGCTTAAATTAATGCAGATCTGACAAAGTGTCTTTCAGCCTTGACCTTTGAATTGGAAGTCAAATTCAAAAGGGAAGCTAGAAGTGAAATGTAAAGCAACTGTGCCCAGATTCCTGCTTGAGATTCTGTTCATTGCTACCTGACTCATTCTTGCTTCCTTGAACCAGGCTCTCTTTAATTAATTGACTGGAGATGAGATGGAGATTAATAGATCTTATATGAGTTATACTTTATAGGAATCGGTATATACTGTCATATTTCTTTTATTGTTTATGCCATTCATTGTTTTAAGAATATGAAATTAAACAGAGTTGGTACCAGGCTTAGTCATATTTAAATACCCATTGAAAATAAAGTGTCTTAAATTAGTAACAAATAAAACTGAATCAGGTCAGAACCAAGACATTTTGATGTCTGAGGCAGAGTAGCAACTTGTACATCCCTCTTTCTCATCAAGGTAGATGGCGCCCACAATCAATCAAATTGTTTTTGGCACATCAGGCAAAAAAATCCCATAAGCATTTTCACATCATGATTCCCAAAATTTGCCACCTGTGGGGTCCATCTCACTCTACTTAATGGTCCAGGCAGTCTCAACTTAATGCCACATTGATTTCAATGAGCTTTCTGTAAGTATGTGTAGGTCTGGAGCCAACCCTTTTGCAGTTATTTGTATGTGGGCTCTATAAGTGAAGGTGGAACATTTTAGGTGCAGATAAAAATATTTTGAACACATTCACTATGGTTCTTATGAGATATAGGATGAATGAGCTGTGTTAATTATTTGAACACTGTAAGTTTAAATATTAGTTTTGTAAACTTGTCATCATTTTTGCAGCCAAAATATAGCCAAATGATATCTACTATATATATACTTTGAATATGTATAGTTATGAGGAGAGCTTGCAAATATATAGTTAAATAATTTACTAAGCTATTAGTTTGTTATTTTTTCTTCCAATATGACTATACTCACTAGATATCTGAGTAAACACCAGAGTTAATCCTGTGCAGAGCTGACCAACTTTTGGCCGTTAGAATTCAGTAGGAAGGGGTAGCTCTTCCTCTGCCAGATTCACAAAAACAGTAAAACAAAGAGGTCTTAGGAGCTAAGCAGCCTGATCTGCATGCTTTGTTTGTGAAGAGGAGGGGAGAGAGAGAGAGAGAGAAACAGAGACTTCTAGAGCATGAGAACAGAAGAGCTAGAATTAGAAAATGAAGAAAAATAGAGGAAAGAAAAAAGTGAGCCCTGACTTGGCCTGGAAGAATGCAGTGTTGGGTAGAGGGGGTGATTTGTTTGGTCAGCAGAAGATTGAGGACTTGAAATAGTCATGGATTTTTCAGGATGTCAGACCCTTTAGGTCTGAAAAACTGGGGTCCCTGCCTACAACCGATAGGTCTGAACAGAAAGAAGATATTAGAAGAAGATATTAGGACTCTTTCTGGGAGATGTTGTGACTCCCTTCAGATCTCCTTCACTGTTAATTATTTTTTGTTTCTATAGTGTATTATTGTGGAATATTCTATATTATTATTTCAAGTGAACTAGATTCAACCACTTGTAATCCTTTAGTGTCTCGGTTATTACTCACACAGTTCTAGGCACTTGGATAATTTCCTCACTAGTCCTTTCCTTCTATCTTATCTTATCTCTCTCTCTTTCTGTCACACACACACACACACACACACACACAAACCATATATTTTATATTACAACAAATTACCACATGTGGCTGTCTAAGATAACAAGTGTAGATCTTATGTTTTAATTATTTATTTTATTTACTTTTATTGTTAGTTTTATTTTAAAATTGTTCTTTTTCAAGCTGCTTTTAAAGAACTGGATGCTATTGGACAAAACCACCTCCTCAGTTTTGCTATCCACTAACAAGATGGAGAACTTCAAACACATCTCAGGACCAATTTGAATATAAGTTAATATTTTAATAACCCTGACTGAAACAATGGCTTGGACACAGATATAGTTCCCATTGCTCTTCTGTTAGCCTATTGCCATTTTTGATCTATCCATATGAACTAACTAAAATTTCATTCAGCATTACCAGCACAATCCTAACTGAAACATGACAGGGAAGTGTATGGATCTCCAAATGTTATTAAACTACAACTTCCATTAGCTTTAGGCAGCATAGCCAGTGGTAAAGAATGCTGGGAGATGTAATTCAACAATGTATGAAGGGCTATATGATTCCTAGTATTGCTGTCAGTGGTGAGGATCTGACATAATTGTAGGCATTAGGCACAAGCCTCTTCTGCCTGTGGAATCCTCTTCAGTGTCTTTATTTTAGAGATCTTCTGACAGTGTGATCTTCTGGCAGAGCTGTTCTGCTGCCTAAAATCTACTGGCAGAAGATCCAAAAAGAGGGTAAAAGAAGAGTGGGGTGAAGGAAGAGCCAAATTAATCCAGATCCAAAGTTCATGTAGCCCATGGACACACCCCAATATTGACACAAAGGCCCTTTCTGCACCATACCTCAATAGTGCGTTGTTCCGCTACAATCCCAGTATTGCCATTTCTGTGATTGTCAGGAATAGAATCCACTCACATAAGATATAGTCAAAAGCTACACTTTATTGATGGTTGGATACATGTAATGACGTTAGTGACCAAACTAAAGCAAAAAGAATGTGATAGCCTTTAAGCAGCATCAAGCTCTACCTCCCCCACATGGTTCGCATGGAAACGAGGCCTTATTTCAAGAAGCTGCATTCCTGTGCTTAGCACCAGACACTGTTTCTAACAGCTAACAAGCTGCTACTACTATGTCTCCCATCATCATATGTCAGGGCAGAATAACTACCCAACAGTGATGGTGTTGAGTTAGGAATGCTATCTACTACACACTTTCACCTTAAGCCAGTGGTTCTCAACCTGTGGGTCCCCAGATGTTTGTGGACTTCAGCTCCCAGAAGCCCCAGCCACTATGGTCAATGCTCAGGGCTTCTGGGAACTGAAGTCCAAAAACATCTGGGGACCCACAGGTTGAGAACCACTGCCTTAAGCAGACGAATAGTGTCATTGTCACCAGTGTTTGTTCAGCACTAAAGCAGCATTGGCCAGTCCTTTACCCTGCCTTTTCTCCATTCCACAGCTCCTGATGGGCTGGGGTTTCATGTTTGTTTGTTTTTGTAAGCCATACTAGAGCGACAATGTTGTAACAAACGGCATGACACGCCAGTACACTATTGCATTTTTGCACTATAATGCTTAAAAATGTATTTAAGAAAATTAAAAAGTTTTAACTCAGAGGAGAAATTTAAAATAAACAGGCGGATGACAGATTTTGAACTTACTGCACCATAGATGAGAGTAGCTGAGGGAAGGACAAGCTGGGCGCGCTCACAGCCTGCCCACTGCTGGATCCCCAATGACAGGAAGCGCTATTACAGAACCATACTGACCCAGCTGAAGGTATTGTAGATCTTAAGGAGGATCTCAACAGAAATGAAAAAGGGCTGATTTACAACACTTGGGAATGGGATAGCAGCTGGATAGCAACGATGCCATGCAATAGCATCGCTCCTGGACTGGGAACAGCCCATTACTGTGGCAGGATAATGAAATGGAGTGGAAAGAGCCAAATTTAGACCAGGTTGAGGATAATCTGAAATAAGTTCCAACATCTCTAGAAGGGATTGGGGGATGTTGGATTCAGGCCCAAAAGGACTACTCTTAGCTCAGCAGGCCGCTGCCCATCTTCCCCAGTTAGGAAATCACTCTAAGACAGCTGCAGTCTCTCTGAAGAGACTTTTCCAAGATAGACTATTGGAGAATTTCATCTCTGCCTCTCAAAATTATTTGGAGACATGCCAGCATCCACTTTTACCACCTGCAAATAGCATGGAGGTTTATGGGAGCACACGTTCAACTAGTCCTTATGCTTTAAAAAGTCATCAACATTCCTCTGCTTGACACAACACAAGTGAATCCATGTTTATAGTAGGGATGGGCCAACTGAATCCTTGAATCCTGGGCAAAGATTTGAGATTTGGGGATCCAAATCCCCCTGCCAAAATAGGCAAACTGAATCTTTTGAATCCTGCCTGAGGCAGGTAGCAGAAGGTGGTGGGGTTTTTAAAAATTGGTGCCTCTGGGGCCTGCCAAAGGCCTGATTGGCCAGTGGGCCCCTAGGCGCACGAAAATCACAGCATAAAGCCACATGTGGGAGGCTGCCTGTGCCCGCTCGGGCTGCCTCCCGCTGCAAGGTAATAATCTCTATTCTTTTGACTTGCGAGTTATGTACTTCATGTAGTAGATGAACATGTCCATTGCATTTGTATCTCTTAATAAGAAGTATGAGTATGTTTTCCTGAACTGAAAACTATTATTTAATTTGTTTTTCATTAAACAAAGATGTCAAATTCTGCTTCAAAAACACTTTTCAATAGAAGTGCTTTCTTTCCCTTGCTTTTAAAACTCTTTTTAAAAAAAGGATTCAAAAGATTTGAGATTTGTGGATTCCCAGAACCCTTCAGGGATTCAGATCTGGATTCAGATTCAGAAAATTCTGGATTCATCCCCTCTTTAGTTTATAGTCTATGGTCCAATGACACCGCTCATTCAGTATTTAAATTGCTCTTGCAAACAATTCAGCCTTTGGCTAATTAATCTTTATCCACAATACATCTTTAGAAAAAACTGAACTGCCTTTCATTCCTCATTTACATCAGTAAATAAAGCAGTGTAATTAACCAGCATTTTTGAATGCAGAAAAGGTCTTAATTTACCAGAAGCTGTTCCAAAAATACTTGTTGCAGATGAATGCTAATGTCCCTCTTGAGCAGCTACCCTTTCATTTGTCCTGGAAACATCACCACTGCTTTCACTTAACATTCTTCTTTGAACTATTACCATGCAAGGCTGCTGAACATCCTGTTTCTGCAGAAAGTAGGTTTAATATAACAAATCACAAACTCTCCATTGTGGGGGAAGAGGAAGGCTGTATTGGTCCAGGTCAGATAGCTCTTCCTGGTACTTATGATTTTGTGACTAACGCCACTGGTGTATGGTTCTTATTTTGGTTAGTGCTGGGAGGATGGACTCCTTGGGCAAAGGTGTATGCCAGAAGTGGGAACTGTATGGTTCTCCAGATGTTGTTGAACTACGGTTCCCATCACTCTTCACCATTGGCTATCCTAGCTAGTATGGCTGAGAGTGGCAATCTCAAAAGACCTGGAGGGCAACACAGTTTCCATTCCTGGTGTATGCTTTCTAGCGGAAGACTGGACCACTCAGATGATACGAACCTGGAGTAAAGAAAAGCAAGGGGAAAACATGGGAGACTTAGAGTAACAGGGGTTCTATCCTACCTCAAACTACTTCCAAACAGTGAATAGCGCTGTTTGCTTTCTGGTTTATAGCTTCAGTTGCATAATCTTTACTATTCCAGTGAACAGACAAATCTTGACCTTAGCCCCTCATCTTATTCTGCCATTGATAAATAGCAAACTCCAAAGAAAAGGTGAACCTTAAACAAGCCACCACATACCATAGCATACCATACCCTGTGTACATTGTCTCAATTCCTAACATTTTAGAGCCTGAATGAAAAGAGGAAGTCTGTTAACATATTCTGTAAGGTTCTGTTGCTGTTGTTAATTTATGAAAAATTTAATTTCAGAGTTTGGACTTACTTGTAATTAATTTTTTTTATTATGTCATTAGTTCTAATTTTTAAAAATTAATTTGTAATTATTATCCCCCTCCCCGAGTAATTAAAATATATGTAAGTTAAGTTGGAATCGTAACGCAACAAAGGATACCTCCATTCAGTGGTATGGTAACTGTTTCAGTTGCGTTTATAGTTGCAGGACATGTATATGGCCTTGCTATTTCAGTGTCTCTGAAGTTTTTTAAAGTAACAAAAACATTTAACTATTTTAGTTTCTTTCAAATAATGGAAAAGTAAAGAATTACTTCAGAAATTACTGTAACAGTAGTTAATTACTAGGACTTGAAACTATAGGCCTTTCCACACTATACTGTTATAGTACTCTGATTCCACTTTCAACATCCTATGGAATCCTGGGGTTTGCATTTTAGGGAGGGGCATTTAGAATTCTCAACCTGAGAGCTCTTTGGCCTCAGTAAACAACAAACCCCAGAGTTCCACAGGATGTTTGAAAGTGGAATAATAGCACTATAACAGCGTAGTGCGGAGAGGCCCTATAACAAATTGCTTTTAAAAAATTCCAAAACATTGGGCAATTCTAACCGTTCTATCTCGTTCTTACTGTCACACACATTTTTTAGTGGCCATGCAAGGACCCCTCCTTGGTTACATCCTGCTTCCTTCAGCTTCTGTAACATACTCTTGCTTCCCCATGTGTTAAGGTTAGGCCATCTTGGAATAACAGCTATGCCACTGGGCTTTTTCTGAGTACTATTCTAGAACCTTTAATCAGGTTTTGGACAGCTATAGCTTGACATGAGCACATTCCGTCAGGGATTATGATAACCATGCCTTGAGTGGCATTCATGAAAAAGTCTGGCATTAAGGATGAAGTATTGTAGCCCTCTCGGAAGAAGTGCAGGTAGAGAGAAAATGGAATTGTTTTTGATTGGGGTGATTTTTCCCTCTGTAGTAAGCTTTACTTTCCCACTGGCTAGGAGACCAGGTTATTTTTTTTTTTAAAAAAAAAGAGAGAGAGAAGCAGTGATTAAGAAAAATCCATGAGCAGTCAGCTTTTGTGCAGCGGGGGGGGGGATATTTCTCCAGGGTCTCTAGTCCAAAAACTAATTTCTTCAAGCTCTGGGTCAGACTTTCTAATACTGAAAGATATTCAGCAGTGAAACAGACTGGTGGTTTCTTCTTTCAGTACAGTCAAAGTAGGTCTAGTGTGATCTATTATGATCTTATTTTATTGCAAAATTTTCAGAGGTATACCGTGCAGTGTAGAGAGCCAGTACCATAGAGTAGCTGGAGTGTTGCAGTAGGACTCTGGGAGAGTGAAGTTCACATACTGAATCAGCCATGGAAACCCACTGGGTGACCTTGAGCAAGTTACACCCTCTCAAACTAAAATAAAGGCAATGGTAAACTTCCTCTGAGTAAATATTGCAGAGAAAGCCCCATGAGAGAGTTAACATAAGTCGGAATTGACTTGAAGGCACACAACAACAAAAATACTGCCTCTGAAGGCAAAGTTTCCAATGCCCTGTTGATGGTACAGACATCTGGGATAGAGCTATAGGATAGGTTGACTTCAGGAAAAATGTGACAGCAGTGGCTTAGCAGAATATTAGTAGAACATGTTAGATCTTTCGGTTTTTTGGAGCCAACAGCTGTTAACTAGCAGGAGCCATGAGGATATGTGTAGTATGTGTGGTATCACCCTCCAGATTTTGTTGAACTCCAGTACCAATATTTTCTGATCATTGGCCATATCAGCTGGGGCTGATAGGAGTTAAAACTAGTTTTCTCACCCTGAGCTACTCAGAGGATCAAGTGGCACAGTTAATATTAGGAGACTGGTGGTCTGGGAATAAGTAGCTCTGGAAGTAAAAGAGGCTGATAGAACTCTTTCTTAATAGCCTTTTTGTAGAAAGCACATGATGTACGAGCCACTCACTGGACACATGAAGTTTGATGGTGAGAGCTTAAATTTCCCAGGCTTCAAGAGTAAATTCGCAAAGTCTGGACAAAGAACATGTCACTTCTAGAATGCCTCCTTCCAAGAATTTAATTTCCTCTGAAAGTAGCTATCATCATGAACCAGTTAGCAAATTGGTCAGCTTTCTGGATGACAATAGACTCTTGATTCAAGTAGAAGTTATGATTGTTCTTGAAGAAATAAGGAGCAAGGTTAGTGTTTGTAAGGGTGGGAGTGGCAAAGCACTTTTTGTTATGTACTTTCCACTTTCCCCATGGTTACTTATGCTACTTAACTATTGCCTGTTTTAATGTACCTAACTGTTATATCTTTTAATAAGGTAATTCCACTTTACAAAGTCAGTTGGGGTCTTGAAGCAACTTGCACGTCAATAAAACAAACAGAACAAAAAGGTTAACAGGTTCTGTTTTAACAAAGAGAACAAAACTAAATAAATGCAATTTTTAAAAGTCATTACAGCCCTCCACAGACATAATGCATGTTGTTACATAAGTGGAGTGAGGAAGTCATGAGTTTCAGATATCTAGGTTGAGGGAAAATATCCTAAGGCACATTGGAAAAAGAAGACCCAATTTAGCTTGTCCCTGCATTTTGGAACTCATATTACTTCAGGCTGAAGCTGACATAGCTGTGTGTTGTTAACCAAAGTTTTGGATGTCTTCCACTAAGAACTCATACAGATGACAAAATGAAGAACTGTGTTTTTAATTCTCTGTACAAAGAAATGACCAAAGCCTCTCTATTGTGACTTCTTCCATTTGGCCTTTCCTCTTACTCCACAACCAGAAGTTTCTCTCATTGAGATGATAGTACAGTAGCTCAATGTAGTAACATGAGGGCCGAGCAACCTCAGTTTGGAGTTTTGGGGTTATGGTGAAAAGAGCTGTCTCAAACCTTTCCATCACAAATCACTTTAAACAAGGTGGGGCAGATCTATCAGATTTCCTTCTTCCTCTCCTGTTCCCAGGTGGCAAGCAGCTCTAGACTGGACAAACGAACAGTGTAGGAGGCAGTGCCAAAGCAAATCACTGTGAGCTGTGAGGTGCTAATGGTCAAAGGAGTGAGTAAAGAAATTGGTCAAGGAGCAGTCCAAGGTCAGAACAGTCCAAGGTCAGGTCAGATACAGAGAGGAGCCCTATAGCTTGGAGAAGCAATCAAGAAATAAGCCAAAAAGGAATCTTGAGAATACACCAGAGCCAAAAAAGCCAAGGGAGTTCAAGAATCTGGAATGCAGGAGCGCTGGAAACAGATGGCAGAAGTGGGAAATACATACAGTTAATCTAACAATCCCATATCTTTGGCTTGAATGTTTTATGCCCAATTGCCAGGCTGAGTGCTGCTGGTGCAGAACAGAACAGGTTCTGCCCTCTAAGGCTCTCTCTAAATCTCACACTTTGATACAATTGGCTTTTTTCAAGCTGTGGCTTTTGACCAGCTAACTCCCAAAGATGAGGAAATTCAGTGTCCAAATTATATTCTTGATCCAGGGATGATGAGATGAATGCCTCAATCTCTGCCTTAGTTCCCATGGCTGAGGAGCAGAGTCTTTTGTTCCTCTTTGATTACTCCTGCTGGGCCTCTTTATCCTCGTTCTCTTCCTCATCTGAAACGTGACATCTCCCACTTCTGGACTGTTTATATCTCAAGGGCTTTCTGTCAAACTTATGGAGAAATTTGCAAATTTGGGCAAGTCTTTACCCAATGCTGAATACAAATTCAACAGGTATAACTAATCCCAGTATGGAAAGAGAATCATGATATACCTACCTAGTGTTTAGTGGTTAGAGATATGATGCAGTCAGAACAAGGAGGTGGAAATCCCACTCTAGCAGCACAAAAGTGCTGGAATTTACAGAGATCCAAACCAAGGCTTTCTAGAACTGAACAATAATGTACATTTGCTTTTTGAACAACTCCTTCACACCTTCTATGTATTGGTATCACAACTTTTCCTGATCAAAACACGATGGATCAAAAGGCTAAAAATACTAGCCTAGGCCAGTGGTTCTCAAATTATGGACTGGGACCCTTGGGGGCTGTGATAATTGCATGGGGAGGGGCACAGAATCTTTTTCACATTAATTTATTACAGTTGGCCCTTGCTAACTCACTTGGATGTAGGGGTAAGGGTATAGGACAGGAGAGTGAGAGAAGGGATGGAAATTTAGGGAAAGGGAGGGAATGGTAGAGGAAAGGAGGCTTTTCTCCACTGATTGGTCCACAACATGCTTCAAATTTCCAGTGCCAACTCTGAGGTCATTTCTTTCCTCTTTCCCCCACACTGCTTCACAAGCAGAAATACTGGAGAAAAAAAGGAGCCCTAAGCATGCCTGAAAGGGTAGCTGTATTCAACATCCACTCACCTTTCCTCCCACCAACACCCATTGTTTGCAAAACTTCCCTGCTTCCATGATGCAATGCAGACCATGCAATCAGAGGCACACTTAGGGCTACACCAGCTATGTGCAACCTCCCTGTATGAAATGAGAGGATGTGGAGCAAGTAAAGGAGAAACTGAGAAAATGACACAAGGGAAAGATGGCAGAAATCCCTTTTTGGACAGTTCTTTGTGACCCCCCCCTTTCTGGGGGTTAATGTCATTGACTTCCATATGCACATCTGTTTTTGGACAGTGCTTATGATTCTCGGCTTCTAGAGATTGTGTTGAGTTAGGTATCATTAAAATTTTTAAAGAAAACTGTTCTAATTTGAACTATATGATTTCCTTATATAATGTTAACATATACTTACATGTGTGGATGAAAATACGTATATTAAACAAACAAAATATTTTTTATTCATTTACTCCAGTGAGCAAGGGGAAGGCAACATCTATATTCTGATGTAAAGGGGGTCACAGGGTAAAAAGTTTGAGAACCACAGGCCTAGACTGTTCTTTATGTATTGAACAAGAAAATGAAATTAGATCACTGGGTAGCATGACTTGAGGACTAGGAGATAGATGAAAATGTGAAGTGTAAAATACTGCAATTTTGTGTCGTGCTAATGGTGGATTTCCCCAAAATCAAATATCTTCTGCAGAATAGGGATTTTCCTTTGGATCACAGCAACATGACTGGTTCTGTTATTAAAAAGAGTGAATCAATACTTTCAAATAACCAATTTACAGTGTGATGTAAGGGAAGCAAATTGTTCTTATTTATATACTTACTGGCCAGGAGGAGTATGTCCATGTTGCTTCTACTGGAACTTTCAGCAGCTTCTAATACCATCAGTCATAGTATCCTTCTGGACCACTACTCTGGGATGGGGCTTGGAGGCACCCTGCTACAGTGGCTGTGGTCCTTTCGGGAGTGGTGAACCTCAGAGGTTGGTGCTGGGGAATGTCTGTTTGACACCCTGGCTAATAGACTGTGAGGTTCTTCAGGGCTCGGTTTTGTTTCTCATGCTATTGAAACTTGTCTATTGGTTGGCCATTCCTGGAGATGTCAGATCTAGCCACAGAGACATATACTTTGATTACATCCCATTTGAGTCACTAACACTATAACACACTTTAGGTAGGGTTGCCTTTGGAAACTGTTGAGAAACTTTGGTGCATCCAAAAAATTGTGTAGCCAAAATGTTGATTGGGACTGGTGACAAGAAATATGTGACTCCCTTGTTGTGTGTGTTTCTGCATGGCAGAGAGTTGGACTCAATGGCCATTGTGGTCTCTTCCAGCTCCATGATTCTTGATTCTATGATTCTATGAAATAGCTTCAGTGGCTACTAATTTGTTTTCAGGCATATTAAAAATGATATGAACTATAGAACCCTATATGGCTTGGGTTCATTCTTCTTGAAATAGCATAACTCCCAGTATAAACCTGCCTGATGTTTAAAATCAAGGAAAGGCTTTATCTCCTAATACAACTGTTTAAAAGTATATATCCAGTGCCACAAATTGCATCTTTCTGTATTAGTGCAGCTAAAATAGACTGAATTCTACAAAAGGTCATATTAAAATAAATCAGTTAATCTTAAAGGACCTTTTACAAAAGAGCTCCGGTGATGCAGTGTTTAAATACCGGTACTGCAGCTACAACATTGTGAGTTCGATCCTGCAGGGCTCCAGGTTGACTCAGCCTTCCATCCTTCTGCAGGTTGGTAAAATGAGTACCCAGCTTGTTGGGGGCAATTAGCTAAACACTGCAAACTTCTTAGGGAGTGCTTAGCACTGATAAGCAGTATAGAAATCTTATTGCTATTGCTACATTCTTCCTTCCTTTATTCCCCTTTTCCTTTTCAGGGTGACCTAAAGTATTTTTAAGCCCCATTTTGATAAAGTAATCTACATTTGTAATTAATCCGATATTGAAATACACCTTAAATTGTTTTGTGAGATTAAAAAATCCTTATTTTTATTAACACATATAAACTATGGAGCTATTTATTGTTTACATTTTTATCCCAGCTTTCCTCCAACAATTTTATGCTAGCACATGGTTCTTGGCACTTTTCTCCTAACAACACACTTTGTGAGTTAGGTCAGTCTTGAGATGATTACTGGCCCAAGGTCACCCCATGAGTTTCATCACTCACTGAGTAGGAAAACCTGGAAGTGTCACTTGCTATAATGTTGGAAATCAGTATAAATCCTATATACAAATCATGATTTTATGAACCCTGTTGTCTTTTGGTCAGTTCACCTTTGAATCTTCTTTTCTCCCACCTTTTCTAACTGGCTGATGAATCTCTCTCTCTCCCTCTCTCTCTTAAGATCTTTCCACCGCTTCAAATTTGTCTCTAACATTGTTGTTCAAGACCATGTCACTATCCATCTCCATTGTCCTGTTTATTCCATTGTTTTTACAAGTTTATCATCTTCTTCATCTCCTTCCCCTCTTAGGCCATTTCTGCATGGTGTCAGAGTCCCGGCTTAGGGATACAATGGCAGCAGTCCACAGATCATGCTTGTGCATGACATTGTCGTGGTTCCACTATCATCCCACCCACCCCCATGGCAATTGTAGGATATTTGCTTAACAGAATAAATCCATTAAGTGCCTAAGATTGTGTGACGCTCTATCCTTCCTGGCCATGCAGAAGGGCAGGAAGTGCGATGGGAGAGCTTACTTCCCCAGCACAGATTGGGAAAGAGCCCAGCTGCACCGCGGAGGGCAGGAGAGGGTCACTCAGGCTCCCTTCTGCAAGGAGCCAGCCAACTGCAGAGGAGAGTGTTGCAGTCCCACTCTCTCCCAGCAAAAGTGCTGCTGAGATTGCGATAGAAGGACAACGGGATCAGGTTAGGTGGGGAAATAGCCCCAGATTCCATTTTGTTTGACTGTGTTTTGTCAGCACCTCCTCCTACAGTACTCATCTGTCTTTTTTTTTTTTTTTGGTCATTGCTCCCTTTTTCTCAGGTTGATTTATTTCTCCACTTCTCCTGTCTCTCTTTTCTCTCATTTTGACTGTGCATCCATTTCCCTCACTCGGCCTTCCTTGCTGTCCATGATGCACTGTGAGGAAGTACACTGGCCCTGTGGGCTTCCTGCTCTTGCTTCTCCCTTTCCCCTACTCTTCTTGCTGTTCGTTGCACTTCATGCTGCTCACTACCGCATCTACTGCCACCACCTGCCACAGAATTAAAAACTGTGGTGAAGATGCCAGGAAGGTTCCAAGGTGAGGGGCAGCAATGTAGCAACTAAAGATGCTATTTACATATTGTTCAAGGAAAACACTTTAAAATTACATGGAATGGTACTTGGGCACAGAGGATACTTTACATCCCTAGGACTTTTGGAGGGAGGGCAGAGGAAGAGATAAGCCTAAACATAATTAATATCAGCAAGTTGACTCCAGTCTCCAGGCATGGTCTCAGGAAGGTTTGCTGAGAGAAGAAGGCAGATGAACCTGAGGTACTGGGCCTTGCAGTCAACAGAGAAACTAGGTTCTTAATGTGTTCTTTGATGCATGATAGACAGAAAGCAAAATACCATAAGACACACCCGCATATAAGACACACCTCATTTATACACTGGCAAATACTATTTGCCAGTGTACAAAACACACCCCATTTTCAAACAGTATTTTTCAGGGGAAGAAGTGAATCTTATACACCAGCAAATACAGCATGTATTCTAACAGAATATGAGCTCCTTTTCACCTTTCAGTGTTTATTTTTTCAGCTGGTAAGCATAGTTACAGCTGTGGATTGATATTTAGAAAAACTATGCATAGAGAGAGGTTAAGAGAAAGGATGCATATCTTTGCTTATTTCATTATTCTTTGATAGAATGAATAATTTTGGAAGTTTTCTTTATCCTGAGTAAAAATACAAGATTTTTTTCACCACATTTTTGATGGAACATTTTTTCCTGAAAATTAATTTGGAGAAAAAATTCCTGCTGAGCAAACCAAATCTTTGCACATAAAACAGTGTATTCTGTACAAAATGCAAAAAACGCTTTGCCAAGAAAAATCTTTTTTTTTTATTTGCACAAATAAATTTCCAGAAATGAAACAAAAATCCTGTGGCAGTTGATCATTTTCTCAGTAGGGTATTTAAATGTGTCAAGACACCCATTCTCACCTTCTGTGAGTATTCTTTTCATCCCCAGTTAAGAATCACATATTAAGCTACTGCCTCAGGAAGAAACTAAAGTCGCTCATTTTACAGCTGTGGTTTTTTTTTCCTTCCCCAGTGTCGAAGTGATATTTGCACATAGAAAACAACTGAGGTATTCCAGATTTTAACTTAGCTGTAACTCACAAGAATGTGACAGCCTCAAAAGCAAAAAGTTAGATGCAGTGAGTGGAGCTGATACTCCTTCAGATTCAGGTTTAATCTCATACAAGGGCAATCCTTTTGCAGTTTGAATTTTTTCAAAAAAATATACTGTGCTAACACAAATGCATGTCAGCTCTGTTGGGTGAGTGTGTAGTTGAGAGACTGTGCATTGCACCCCTCAGTATGGGTAATAATAACATAACTGGTTGGCAATCCATGAAACTTCGATGGTTTTCTTCTATCATCATCTGTCATCTATCTATCTATCTATCTATCTATCTATCTATCTATCTATCTATCTATCTATCTATCTATCTATCTTCTTTTTAATGACTGCACTGGAAAAGAAGAACTTAAACTTTGCTTAACCTAATAATGCTTAAGCTAATGCTGTTCTTAGAAAAGCTTCAGTTGCTGACAGTCTGTCCATCTGTGTGCTGTGTTCCCCCATATGGTTTCCTGGCCCTTTACAGATAAAATATTTCCCACCCCTGCTTTAAACTTAGCCCCCTCTAAAAGAGGCTTGTACAGAGGTGGAATATAATGTTCGGCCACAGCATTGTGATGAGACACATTGTGTTTATCTTCATACTACACACACACACACACACACACACATATATGTCTTATACATCTGTATCCTCCTATGTTGGTGGGGGTGATAACCCCAATCCATATGCATTATACTGTGCCTGAAGAATTTCAGTCTAGTCGGTCTAAACACATCTCACTCAAGGTGGAAATGGGAGACCACCTAAGAACTCTCATGTATGAAACCTTAAATTTCATCATTAAAGGGTGGCAGAAATGTATTAAACAATTAAAAATAGCCTTATCAAATGTCTTCATTTTTCTCAATATTTCCCAGATGAGCTAAAGTTTACAAATCCAGCTCATGTGCTTAATTTTGGAAAAAATCTGATTGCAATCTAAGGATATGCAGAATTCACTGACCTCCTGCATACACCACATGTTAGACCCAGGGTCTCTTCTAGCACTGTAATACCCCGTTCCATATTTTCAGGTTAGCTTCTCTTTCATCACAGTTTTTCCTTTATACCCCTGTTCCATCTTTTAAAAAGTTACTTAGCCCTTCCTTCCTTCCTTCCTTCCTTCCTTCCTTCCTTCCTTCCTCTACTCTTCAGTCCAGTTCCAGCAGCATTTTCAAGGGGCATTGTGGAAAGTAAGAAATTGAGTGCAAGTTGCCTTTATTCATGGAATTTATTCTCATTAAATGAATGCACAGTTTTATATCACATCATCTAGATTTCATTGAACTCAGCAACTCACACCTGTTAGATAACTCACACATCAGTTATAGCACAAGAGATAGTTTTAATACTCCTCACTGGAGAGGCAGCAGTGCAACAAGGAAAAAAAACATATTTACAGCACCCCACTAGCCACAATACAATTGGGGACTGGTCCTGTCTTTTTCCTCGGCCAGGTAAACATTTTCTTCAGTTCCCCCCTAAAGCTATCATGGAGCCAAGCATATAGGAAGGCATTAGTGCAAGCAGACATCATGGCGAACCAGTGGCAAATGAGCTGAATGAGGTTAAAATACTGCTTGTTGATCAGTTTAATATCTATGTCCTTTATGATATTAAAGATGTGCAGAGGTAACCAACAGACTCCGAAGGCTGCTACTACTAACACCAGCAAGCGAAAGGTCTTCCTCCTCCTGGCTCGGTCACATTCAGCTTGGCTTTGGGTGACATTGCCAGGGACTACTCGGTTCTTCAGCTTGACAGAAATCCTCAGGTAGGACACAGAGATGACTGTTAAGGGCAGGACATATGTGAGGATGAGGGTGCTATAGGCATAAGCTAAGCGATCCCTCTTCCTATGAAACCAAAATTCTTCACAGATAGAAAAGTCCAGTTCTGGGAATTCTGCGTGGTAAGTGCGGATCAAGGCTGGGGCAGCTAGAATGTAGCTCAGCAGCCAAATACCAGCCAGAATATAGGCGCAAATGGGTATAGTGAGCCTCTTCTGGAGCGGATAAACCATGGCATGGTATCTGTCCACAGCTATGACAGTCAGAGTGAAGACAGAGACAAACACAGTGACTGGTTGCATAAGGAATACAAAGTAGCACATGAAGCGTCCATAGACCCACCCCCTTGGCTCAAAGGTGTATGCCAGGGTCAGGGGGACGCAGGTGGCACACATAAGCATGTCCGAAAACGCCAGGTTCCCAATAAGGAAGTTGGTGACGTTGTGCATTTTTTTGGTTTTGCAGATAACGTAGATGAGGAGGTAATTCCCAATGATGCCAACAAAAACCACAAGGGAGTAGCAAGGGATGATGAGCGGTTTGAAGAACTGGACAAGCTGAAGCCCCAGGAAGAGGTTGCTTTTGTTGCTGTGGATTGCTGAAAGCAAGTTCTGAGAGGTTAGGTTCTCTGGACTCATTGTCTTTCTCCTGTACGGGTTTTGTTGCCAGCTGGGTTAATCTGAGCACACACAGAGAAAGACAGACATGAACATTCATTTACTTCAGTTCATCTTGGATGAAATGAATATATGCTCATCTGCAGAAGAGGAGAAGAAGTAGACGTAAGTCTCTGCTGTAGGATTTTTCTTCTTAAGAATGGTTAGATGCAATCAGTCTACCAGTATTTCCCTCTCTTGCTCCATATTAACCCAATCACTTCAGAAGCATGCTATTTAGTAGATAATTATTGAAACAAGTATTATACTTACAGTGCTTGTCTCTAGAAGTCAGTTGGTTTGCCTTCTGTGTGCCAATTTAAATCTGCTTGTTCTTTTCCCCTAAAACCCACAGCCAGCTCTGTCTGTCCATGTGACCGTGTGCATAGGTGAGAGAGAGAGACAGAAAGAGAAAGACAGAGACAGAGAGGGGGGGAAGGGGTGGGAGGGAGGGAGGAAGAGCAGAGAGGAAATGTGTTCTAGCAAACTGCACTTTATATATTATACAGCAGCGATCAATGCTTTTGGCAGTCTCGACTCCTTACCCATCCTGAATTTATGTGAAATGCTATATGTCCATTGGCTGCATGTGTCATTCTGCTCCTTCAGTAAATAATTTATGGTTCATAAGTCACATATTTCTGTCCTTGTCTTCCAGATCATCTCTGAATCACCTTTTCACAAAAACAATAGAACTTTTTCTATAAAAAATATGAAAAAGCTGGAGTCCAAATCTTTTTAAAAGGAATCTTTGCAGGATCAACTGGAAAACCCTGGGTTTGGCACTGCTAACTTTTAAGAAATAAAATGTGAAAGTGCTCAAAATGCTGATACCACTAGAGGGACTCAGCTACATAAAAGTTAAGAATTCTGTGTACAGCATTGATTCATGTTTAATTATGAGAGTATCACAAGTGTGTGCCAGTTTCTCTAGTTATAAGGCTCAAATATAAAGCCCGAATTCTCTCATCTCAATTGTTTACATGTTATCAGTGCATCTGCAATGTTAAGGGAATATGCAAATTACATTTTGTGTCTGACAGACTGACACTTCTCAAAATAGAATTTGCATTTTTCGTTTCTACAGATCTAGGCTCTTGAGCACTGATTTTTGGTTATGTTACATTAAGTGGAGTTTGTGTTTCATTTGTTATATGTCTAGTACTTTAGCATTAGGAATACTTTGGTAGTCACATAGCTATTCCTTCTGCCTTCTTCAGTTTGAAAATGATTTGAAAATGAAATAGATATTAGAGAATCTCAGCTGCACTGATGATAAACTTCAGCCGTTTTTCATTCTTTCTACTTGTAATGGGTCTAAATTGGATATGTTTCTTCTCAATCCACCTATAATGCCCCAATACCACATCCTCACAGATAGGCACACTAAATGTGTTTTAGTTTTTATCCATCACTGTAATGGATTTCTATAGTTCTGCAGGTATAATCATAATCAAATCGCTGCTCTTTTCTCTCACTCCTTATTTTCTGTTTGAATTACTGTATTTGCTCTACATGCACAAATAGCTTTAGTCTGATTAATGATAGTTCGCAGATATGCCCATATGCCCATGCACATAACCATAAGCAACTCTGATCAGAGAACCTGGCTGATATTTTCCTTGAAACTGATGAACTGTAGAGGTTCCCTTCGCACATAGCATCCAGATATGAACTGAGGAATATGTCATCAGACAGTGGGGACTATTGTAACCCTCTGTGCAGGCAATTGGCAGGATTACCCCCACCCCTAACTGGGAAATAAAGAGATTACAAAGTGGTGGGTGTAAACTAGAACCACAACTTATTTATAATTCACACCAGTCTTACAATGGAGCCTTTCCTAGTGCAGAACAACAGGCAAAGGCATTCCACTCCCTAGTACCTTCCTTCTCTGTTCTGAGTGATACACAGTCCCAATGCTCAGCAGTAATCCTACAAACACCAGGTAGCTCATCTCTCATGAAGTGGCCTGCCCAGAGCACAGCACTCAGAAACTTTTTTCAGGCTGCACTCCCTGGCCGCTACTTTGGTGGCCCTTGAATCCCCAGTCAAAGTCCCTTCATCCCCCAAATATATTTTTTTAAGTGACATGATTTGGAGGCAACTTTTGCCTGCAAATCTTACAGAAAATCTCCCAAGCACATGAAAACACTCCACCCATATAATCTGCCTATATCCTCAGACTGCCCTTAAATACCTTTGCTTTCCCCGTGATCCCTCTCAAAATGGTGACAAGAAAGTATTTGGGCCTTCTATGGGGGAAAGATACAACCTATGGAGATGTTAGGGGGAATTGTCCCCTGTCCCCCACACAGTTGTCCCCCACTACTGCTGCAATATCTGTCACAGCAACAGAGCTAGAATAAAAATTAGCTCCTTGCCCCACTAAGCCATTCAGGATGGTCCAAAGGGCCCTCTGCAAATCTGAGGGGAAACTCTGATTACCTAAGTCTGAAATGTGCAGCCCATCACTCCTATATAATTTCAGACACTCAAATCCAATGTCTGGGTGGGGCAAATTAAGACCAGACCCCTTTTCCAGATCTGTCCTTAGCCCAATTTTGACTTTGCTCTTAGCCCATTCCAAGCAAGTGAGATCCCATTCCCCATACTCACCACAACTGTGCCAGAATTCCTGCTGGAATATCCTGTATTGAATATGGACACAGTATTTCTCAGGATTAGATGCTTGTTTTGTGACTTCAAGTCATTTCCAATTTAGGATGACCTTAAGGTAAACCTATCACACGGTGTTCTTGGTGAGGTTTGTTCAAATGGGGTTGGGCTTTACCTTCTCTGAGGCTGAGAGAGCATGACTTGCCCAAGGCTATCTAGTAGGTTTCTATGGCTGACCAGGGATTCGAACCTTGGTCTCTAGAGCTGTTGCCCAGTCTTCAAACCACTACACCACCCTGATTGTCAAGGAAGCCTGGACATCCTTTGCACCAGGGGTGTCTCCCACTTTGCAAGGAGGCCTGCGTGCTCACCTGCCGTCCCCCACATGGGAGGCCAAGACAAAAGCTTTAACAACAAGAAAGCTGTTCTGCTGAGCCAGAATCAGGTTGTCTATGAATAATTTAGTGTCTGGTTCCCTGCAAACATGTGCTGCACTACAAATGAAAGGCAGCCCGCTTCCTGTTCTGCTCTGCTTCTGAGGTGGATGGCTCTCCACAGCTCCAACCTAGCTGTGAAGGGCCAATCAAGGCTCCTCAGCACCACAATATTGTTACCTTTAAGTAGGATTCTGATTTAGAGCCATAATCTCACAGATAGTAGCCACAACCTAGATTGCAGGTTCTCCAATATCAGAACCTAGAAAAGTTACTGGATAACCAACTGTGCAACAAAAAGTTTAGACAACTCCCAGAAATGTTTTCTTTTTCAAACTATGATGTTACAGAAAGACAGTCTAATCTTGAAAAGTACTGTGTACATGTTCATAATGACTTGTTCCAGAAATGACCTCAGCACATTAATAGAAATAGCACATTAGCCTAGTACCACAGCATTACAACAGTATATTTGCAGAAAACAATTTACTCCAGTGGCTCTAAACCAGGAACCCCCTGTAAATATACTTTATTGCTGGGGACCCCCAAGCCTTAAGGTTTCAATATTCAAGGTTTTAATATTTAAATTTATTTATTTTTTAATTTGAACATTTAGTTTGAGATTAAAGTATTCAAATGTTTGTTGGGTGACCCTGGGCAAGTCACATTCTCTCAGTCTTAGAAGAAGACAAAGATGACCCTCCTCTGAACAAATCTTGCCCCAAAATCCCTATGATAAGTTCACCTTAAGGTTTCCATAAGTCAGGACTTACTTGAAGGCACACAACTACAAAGTGATGCTCACAGGCTATCATGTTTCTCTCCTTTGAAAACTGCCTTATGGCAATCCTGAGGAGAACCTATCATGGAGGTTTTCTTGGCATGATTTGTTGCCTTTGCCTTTCTCAGAAGCTGACAGAATGTGACTTTCCTGAGGTCACCCAGTGGATTTCCATTGCTGAGTGGGCATTCAAAACCTGCTCTCCAAAATCATAGTATAAATGCTCACAGAGGCCTATTGCTTTGTTCTTTTCATCAGGAAGGTGGTAGCAGAGGGTGTGGGCACTGAGAGACAAAGCAGCAGCCATTCACTCATGCCAAAACTGCTCCCTTGTTTGCAGATGAGGGAGCAGTTTGGACGTGCACACATACTTGCCACGATGTTCCTTCCAACAGGGATGTGGCAGCAGGGTGGGGGGTACCCAAGCTGCTCCTTCATTTGCAAATGTGGGAGCAGTTTTGGTGTGTGCACAGCCCTGCTACCACGTCCCTCATTGCCCTTAGCCCCTGCTCCTGCATTCCTGATGAAAGGAACATAGCAACAGGTGTGTGCACGTGCCTGAACTACTCTCTTGTTTGCAAATGAAGCAGTTTCAGCACACCCACCCACCCTAAACACATACACACACTATCATGTCCCTGTTGCTGCCACTGCTCTTGATATCCAGCAGCAGGGCTTTGCAGACCCCCTGTGAGGGCTCCATGGACCCCCAGGGGTCCCTGAACCCAGGCTAAGAACCACTGCCTCACTAAATATCTCCATAAGGGAAGCAAAATATCCAAATTGTATTTATTTTCCAATCATGTTCCAAATGTCACCATTCTTCAGGTGCCATGCTGCATCAGAAATTTTCAAGCTATCACATCCTCTCAAAATACTAAATAACTCTTTCTGACAGTATCTGAACTGGCTACGGGACACCCACCAGCAAACTGGAAAATTTGGACTCTGTACTCTTTTTAGTCCTTTGGACTTCAGTTAAAATAAATTGTTTTAAAGGCAATATTCTGTAAGTAGATTCTGGATTAAACTGTGAATGATTTCTGTGATCATGGGTTGTAGTTATTCAGAGTCCTCCTTACACTGAAGTCTCCTTAGATATCCTGATATACAGATGGGATCTCACAGCCAGTTCACATGTGTAAAACAACCCCATGTATTAAAACAATTGTTAATATGAAGCACACTGTTTAACTCCCAAACTATCCCCTGCTTGTTATCTAAATTTCTGGGAAAAAACCTCAAATCTTATTAAATAGGTATTTCCCCTAGATCTCAGTTATTAGTGCTATACACTGATTCATTAATAGATGAAAAAAATGTCACTATTGTAACTATTACATCTTTCAGAGGAACATATTGTAAAGTCAGCTGGAAATTGAAAGAGATTGAAAACACTGGTAGATAAGATTCTACTGTTAGATGTTTCCTCTTCCACTGACTGCAAAGGAGGCCACTGCACTTTAACTCGATTATCACATCTGTTTCTCTCTCTCCAGGCCACAAAGCCTTGTTGATGTTCCTCTTTGATATGAAATTGTTATAGTCAAAGGAGAGGGAAGGACTTTAGTTCCTCCAGATACTGTGATAACTGAATCCATTTCTGCATGGGGCGAGGGAATCGGACTTCTTGGCTCCACGCTTGCATTCAGGCTGGTCCGGAGCAGTCCGTGGCCACTGCTCCGGGGACGAAAATGGCAGCTTCCAGTTGGTTGAGGCTCTCCACCAACCGCTGAAGCTCGCCAGCCTAAGCCCGCCCCCGGCAGATCGCAGGCTCACACTGGTGCAAGCCTGCAAATCTGCACCGGAGCACAGGAATGGAGTGGCGCACTCCGTGCTTTTGAAAGACCTGTTTCAAGCAGTCTTTCAAAAGCACGCTGGATGACCACTTCGGGTTGTTCTGGAGGAGGCTGAGGTGCAGAACTACACTATGTAGGTCCGATCCAGTCCGCTCCCAGGTGCAGACGTCTTCCCTGGAGGACACTTTGCACCGTTTCTTTAAGCCTGTGCAGAAATGGCCTGAGTTGAATTCACTATGTCCCCTTTGCCTTTTTCAAATGATTCACTGTCACTTTGTAGGCTGCACAATCTGATTTTGATAGAACAGATATCCAAGGATGCAAAATAAATTATCATAACATTATAATAATATCATTTATAATATCATTCATCATTCTTCCCAAGTCCTAAGAGGATTTCATGGTTCCCACTCTTTAATATGCACAACAATCTTGTGAAGAAGGCTATGAAAAGAGAAGTCAACCATATTCCAGTTTTACAAATCTAAGGAGCCTTATTTTGCATAATATGGAAGGGTCACACATCAACTGTGGCATGCTTCTCTATCTGGTACATCCTTCATCATGTTTCAGCCTTGGAATTCTTTCTGTAATAAGCACTGGCCAGAGAGAGTTGGCATGGTGTGATGGTTACTGTGTTGCTCCCAGGGCAGGGAGACCTCACTCACATACAAATGTCCAAGAAGCTTACTTGAGACCTTCAACCTGTCTCTATCTCTCAACCAACTAGAGGAGGAGGATTTAGAGGAGAACCATGTACAGTGACCAGGTACATTAGTGGTGCAATACAAGATTAGTCTGCTTTTGAAAGAGACACTTTTCCTTATGCCTGAATTGATGCTCTCAAATATCTCTCCAGAATTAATACAACAATGCTACATAAAGAACTAATTCCCTTTTCCCCCCAAATCCTGCTGAATGGAAGGATTGAAAGATTGCAGCCCATTAACTATCCATTGATACATGGTACAAGAGAGCTTGGTCACTACTTATGATAAAGAAACTGACACAGGATTTAAGAGATTACTCAAAACATATAGACAGTTTTAGTCAGTTCGGGTTAATTTTATTAAGTACAAACAGAGATCCTTCAACAGGATCCTCTGAATCTCAATTAAACATGTGTTTAACCCTTTGGGCTAATGCTGAACACCATAGACTATCAAACTGACAGCATAATGGCATTTTATTTCTAATATCAGATAATAGTATCATGCTTCTCTTTCCAAGTTTTTTTTTCCAACTGTGTGATGTTTTTGATTTATCGTTCATTCTTATCTATTATGTTTTATCCTTGTACACATTTTGTATAGTTGACTTCTATAACATTTAAATTTATATAGGCTTGCATATATATTGGGCTCCTGAACTTCAAGTATCAAATAGAATCCATGCACAACTGTACTCCGGAATAATTCACTAATCACAGGTATTCATACAAAAACTTCAACACCGTATAATGAAACAGAAATAAAGAGACAAAAGTGTTATGTGGAATAAGATATCAAAAGTGTGATCTTCACTGTTGGTCCTTCAAGTAGCAAATTAATTAAGTTCAAAGCCTTTGAGAATTAGTCTTTAGTAAGAGAGGAGTAAATGGGAAATCTATAGTTCAGTCGTAGTATAGTATAGCCAGTCCATCAGTTAGACAGAATGAGATATCCAGTACAAGTGGATTGTTCCACTCTCTCTTTCTTGGGGGCCTCAGTTACTGTTGTTTGGCCTTACATAAGCCATCTTTTCTCTGTATTGTCTCATCCCTTCCTCTCTTCCTCATCTCCCTACTCCTATTGTGCACCTTGGACCCTCCAGTGAACTTCCTTCCTTCTTTCTGCTCCATCTCTCCTCCTTCATCCCAATTTGCCTCACTTCATGCTGCCTATCCAGCCAGCCCTGGGCTACATTATAGAATCATAGAACTGGAAGAGACCACAGAGCCCTTCGAGTCCAACCCTCTGCCATGCAGGAACACCCATCAAAGCTTTCCCAACAGATGGTCATCCAACCTCTGCTTAAAAACTTCTAAAGAGACTCCACCACACTCAGAGTCAAAATCTTCCACTGCTGGACAGCTCTGGCCATCAGGATGTTCTTCCTGAGGTTCAGGTAAAATCTCTTTTCCTGCAGTTTGAATCCATTGCTCCTTGTCCTAGTCTCTGGAGCAGCAGAAAACAAGCCCACTCCCTCCTCAACATGACATCTCTTCAAATATTTAAATATGATTATCTTGTCCCCTCTTAACCTTCTCTATGGCACACTAAACATACTCAGCTCCCTAAGTCACTCCTCATACAGCATGGCTTCCAGACCCTTCACCATTTTGGTCACCTTCCTCTAGACACACTCCAGCTTGTTGATATCCTTCTTGAATTGAGGTGCTCGGAACTGGACACAGTATTCCAAACAAGGTCTAACCAAAGCAGAATAGAGTGGTACCATTACCTCCCTCGATCTAGACACCATACTCCTATTGATGCAACCAAGAATTGTGTTTGCTTTCTTGGCTGCCACATCACACTGCTGACTTATGTTCAGCTTGTGATCTATCAAGACTCCTAGATCCCTTTTCCCATGTACTGTTATCTAGTCATATGTCCCCCATCCTATACTTGTGCATTCCATTTTTTCTGCCTAAGTGCAGGACCTTACATTTCTCTCTGTTGAAATTCATTTTGTTAGCTTTGGCTCAGCTCTCCAATTTGTCAAGGTCATTTTGAATTTTGACCCTGTCCTCTGGCGTATTAGCAACCTCACCCAATTTGGTGCCATCTGCAAATTTGATCATGGATCAACAGAACATGATAGCAGTGGTGAAGCAGACCATCTCTCTCTCGAACAGCTATATTTGAGTTCTGCTTTAAAATGATCTGGGCTTATATTTATGATCCAGCTGAGTACCACTTCTACCATGCAACCCAGAGCATGTACTCTCTGAACCACTTTCCATAATTTTTGAGAAATCTTGGAGAACTGGTGAGATGCCAAAGGACTGGACAAGGACAACCATTGTCTTCAAAACGCAACACAGAAGATCAAGGAACCTACAGACCAGTCAGCCTGTCCTTAATACCAGGAAAAATATTAGAACAAATTATACAGGAATCTATCTGCAAGTATCTTGATGATAATGCAGTGATCAATAGGATCTAGCAGGGGTTTATAAAAAACAAACCCGGCCTAATTAATCTTTTATCTTGTTTCAATCAAGTCACCAGTTTAGTGGATGGTGAGAACGGTGTGGATGTCATTTATCTGGGTTTCATCAAAGCATTTAATAAGGTCCTCCATAATATTTTGATTAGCAAGCTGATTAAGTGTGGAGTAGATGAGAACACTGTCAGATGGATCCATAATTGTATGGAAAAAACACACTTAAAGACTTGAACTTAAGTCTTAAAGACTTAAAGACTTTGAAGCATAGCCTCAAAATCAAGAGAAGTAATAGTCCCACTATACTCTCTGTTCGTCTGTTTCTTAGGCATCAGCTGGAATACTGCATCCATCTCTGGGTGCCTCATTTTTAGAAGGATATAATCAAGTCAATGCAGGTTCAGAGAAAGACAAAGAGGATGATAAGTATGGAGAATAAAACTGATGAGGAAAGGTTGAAGGAGCTGAGCTTGTTCAACTTGATGATGGGAGAATGAGAGGACTGCGATGACATCAAGCATAGCCATTGTCACAGTCCCCTCCTTCTCCCATCCCTATGGTGGAAAGACAACATCCTGAGAAAAGATGTTTACTCAGAAGTAATTCCCATCCATTTTAATCTTTGGCAGGCATACAACCAGGATATAGAGGTTTTGGTGCTTAAGCAACACACTGTCTCAGTTTTGAAATAAGGTGGAAATGGAGAGGGAAGGAAGGGGTGGAGAGTGCAGTGCAATAAACCAGTGCATCATCTTTTGAGTAGAATAGGGGCTACAAATTTGTTTCATATCTTGACTGCCATGAGAACTAGAGCAGAGCTGTGCAACCACATAGGGACCAAGGTCCAATTTTCCTCCCAGTCCCCCCACAAATTGCTTCCTCCACAATCCCCCAATACCTCCATTTTCTCTAGTTTCTTTCAAAATGGCAACAGGAAGTAACACTGTGGCCTTTTCCACACAGCATTTGCCATGTGAAAGGGTGCCTGGAGCATCACGCAATTGTGAGGAGCAATCTGCATGACGCACTCACAATTGTGCGATGCTCCAGGGGCCGGCAGGCACCGATTACGCACCTTTTCATTTTTGGCTGGAAGCTGAAAATGGTGCACAATCGCGCATTGCTCCCGGGCCCCACACGCACTTACCGGGCGTGCGCAGCCTCCGGAGCCATGTTGGTCGTGCTTCCTGCCCCAGCGCAGCCTGGGAAGGTCCCAGGCTGCACTGCAGAAGGAAGCAGCGGGGCTCTTGCATGAGCAGGCAGCCCATGCAGAGCTGAAGCAGCAGGGATGCGAGAGCCTCTCACTGGAGGCTGCTCGCACGATCCACGCACCCTGGCGCCAGAAAAAGGTAAGGCGCAGAAAGGGCCTGTGTCACTTTTGAGAGGGACAGCAGAGGGAAATGGAGGTATTTGGAGTAGCACAGGGCACTGGGGTTCTTATGGGAGTGAGATGGGGTATTTGTATTTTTTTTACATTTAAGGGCCTTCTGTGTAATTTGGAAGTAAAAATTACCTTGAAATCGCATTCTTTTTTGGAAGTTTGGAATCCTGGCTACGTAATGGTGCACACAGGCACAGTAGGATGTCTAGATTCCTGATAAAAAAACACCAAACTGCACAATATGGCAACCATGTAGGGATAAAAACTTAGGTTCAACATTCTGTTGATTATATCACACTGTCCTTTTCCTCAAGTCAGTAGAAATACCTCTGCTGCTAGGCGATTGCAAAACAAACACATCATGAGTAAAAGGGATTCTTTCTTGCCTTCATATCCAGCAGTTCTTCCTCCCAAAATGCTTTCGTTTACTTTCCATGCTCCAGGAACATATCCTCCTCCTCCTCCTCCTCTTCCTCCATTTCTCTAGAATGTCTAAAGATGCACAGGATGGTGGAGAATGAGATTCCTTTATGGCAAGAGTTGAGAAAGTGCACCTGATGGGCTGCATGTGTCCACCCTGACTGCTGTTGAGAGCTCCAGCAATGCCAGCACCTGAAAACATTCCCCCCCCCCAAAAAGCCACTTTTTGTGCTCCTGTTATTCATTTCCTGTTTCAAAAGAGGCCTCTCTGGGCCCAAAATTGCCCCCAAAATATGCCAAAATGCCATATGTGGCTATTTTTAATTAAAAAAAAAGTTTTGAAAAATAGTGGGTGGGAGGCTAATGCAACCTCTCACAACCACTCTTTTCCATCCTCCTAAAAGCTAAATGCTATAAAGCTAAATCACTGAAATGAGCTAAAGCGATAAACAGATTTTATGAACTGTGAAGTTAGTGCAGGAGAGAGGGCAATCACAGTGTGTGTCATAGGCACAGCTGGCCCTGCTTCAGTTTCCTTGCCCTCATAGTCCTCAATGTGCTTGCATGCCTGAACAGGAGTCTACATACGCTTACTTTTGTGGAGGCTTCTACATGTCTGGAACACTGCTTTATCTGGAGCAGTTCCTGAATGTTTTGTGGTTCATCTCCACATTCAAGCAAATGGTCATAGCAGTCTCTCTTAGATTACTCAGTACAAACAGCCTGGGAATGAAACAGGCAGGACTGGAATGTTGAGTGACACAGAGGGTAGGGCTATACCATGCAGTCCTCTACCTCTTGCATGTGCCACTGCCTTGTTCTTCCAATAGTAGCTGAATGAGTAGTCCCACAATGTCATTGCCATGTCAGCCAAAACAGTAGTGTTAGAAGGCTCTCCAGTTTCTAGTCGAGAAATATGTTTGGGCCTATGATTTCTCGGGGAGTGGCTATCCTAAGTGGTAGAGAGCCACCTAGCCACTGGTTGCTAGGCAACTAGAATAGCCATTCCAGAGAGAAACACAGCTCATGAGTGTGCAAGAGGGGTTGGAGGACTGAAAGGAAAATGCATATATAGCAGGTATACTGAGCTGAGTTTTGTCAGACTTCAGGGAAGGAGGGCTAAGAGTGAGTCCTTCTGCCAGAGAGGTTCTCAGTCAACCAGGGGGATTGAGTGAGATGGGTGTTTTCTCAGAGAAAGCCTAGAGAAAGAAGCAGATCAGAAATCAACCCATTCTTTGATCTGATCAGAGAGTGTGACATAGATTTGGGAACTGAGTCTTTTGCAAAAGGGTAGCCAGAGGGATATGTATGTGAGAGACCTGAGCCTTTACACTGATGTTAAGATGTAAGACACCAGCTAAACACATTCTGAAATTCTGGTTGAGCTGGGACATATCTATGAATACGCAACTTTATTCTGTTTACCATTTTAATAAAAATTATAGCATATTTTTATAAACATTGACTCAGCTGAATGATTCTCAGTAGTTATAACCAAACAGAACCACACTACCATTGATCAATAAAGAGGGTTCAAAATAATAACTGAAAGGCTTTACCAGTTTTACACAAAGGTGGTGTTTTAAAGGGGAAGGCATAGCTGAGTGGAAAGCAGGGTGCTTTAGCAGACTGGTGCCGGGGGAGCTGCCATACAAGTCTGTGAGGTAAAAAAGCAAGCCTTACCACAGGGCCATTTCAGGTAATCCAGAGATCAATTCCATCTCACTCCACCCAACCTTGCCATCAGACCTTTGAAATTTGCAATGTCCTGCCTCCCTCCAAAAAAAAAAATTAAAAAAAAATCTCCCTACATTTTTCTAAAATCAGAAGCAAAGCGACAGGAAATTCACTTCTGGTTTAAAAAAAAAATTAGAAAAGACAGACACACACATATAAGGAAGGCCCTGAGATTTGGTTTAGAAGGGAATCACCACTCCTGGAAATAATTCCTTCTCTTTTTTGACCCAGTGGGAGTCTACTCATCGGCTTTGGATTGTGAATTGCCCACCCCTGCTGTATCAGCTTCAGTAGAATTTGTTTATCCATTTATCAGGATTGGGCAAACTCTAGAGCAGAGCTTTCCAAACTTTTTATGTTGGTGGCATACTTTTTTAGATATGCATCATTTCGCAACATAGTAATTCAGTTTTACTAACAAACCGGAGGTTAAACTAACCCCTTATAACAGATACAGACACATATATAAATTGTAATAACAAAATGTATGTGGACACAACATATCTCATGAAAACCTTTCATATATTTTTTAAAATATATAATTTATAAATAATAACATACACTTCCAAGATTGTAGGTGACACACCTACACACTTCAGGTCACACTAATGCAGTGGTTCTCAACCTGTGGGTCCCCAGATGTTTGTGGACTTCAGCTCCCAGAAGCCCCAGCCACTATGGTCAATGCTCAGAGCTTCTGGGAGTTGAAGTCCAAAAACATCTGGGGACCCACAGGTTGAGAACCACTGCACTAATGTGTCATGGCACACTGTTCGGAAAGCCCTGCTCTAGAAGGATGGGGTCTTGTGTCCAAGTTTTTCTCCCTCTGGGTGACCACATCCTACACCAGTCCCACAAAAAGAAAACTGGAAATGACTGGAAGTCACTTTTGACTTTTTTAACTATCTCTTTTTTCTGTGTATTAAACAAGGTATGAGGTACACTTTGTTTTAATTGAAAAACCTGCCATTTCCAGGGGGAGTGGCCCAGGGACATATCTGCAAGCCTCACAAACTGGTCAAGGATCAGATGTGGTCCACAAGGTGAAGGATTCCAGCCTTGACTTTAGGTCAGGGACATAGTATAGCCTGTAGATGGCATAAAGCTCCTTTAAGTGAAATTTTTGTGGCACTTAACCTCCTCCCCTCGCCAGTTCTCCAAAGTAACCCAACTCCCTCAATTTTTTTAAAAAAATCAGCACAATTTTTGGGCAATTTTTACCCCCAAATGACATAGAATTCCTCTCCCAGTGTCTGAAAACATGTTAAAATACTTTAGCCCATCTTCACAAGACCCCCCAGAACCCCATACTATCCCTCAAACCTACATTTTCTTCCCCGGCCCCCCCCCCAAAAAATGGCAACAAGAAGTGTTACTGTTTCTAGAGGGACTACCAGGAAAAGCTAAAGGCTTGCTGTGTGCAGGGGAGCTGGGACAGGGAAATGGTTCCTAGACCCCACACAGTTCATTCTTACTTTAGGGGCCCATTCACACCACAGTATTGTAATGCAATTATTCCACTTTAACTGCCCTGGTTCCCTCCTATGGAATCATGGGTTTAGGAAGGCACATTTAGAATTCTCACCCAGAAAGCTCTAGTGCTTCACCAAAAGACAAACCTCAGGATTCCATAGGATGGCAGTTAAAATGGAACAATAACCTTATAATTGTGTAGCATGAATGAACCCTCAGTTAATGCAACTGAGTCTGCAAATTCAAAGTTTAGTGGAGGAGGTTAAGGGAAGGGAATGTTTCTCTTCTAGCAACCCAAGACTGGTGCTGGTATGTTGTTGCGTTATGTAATTTGTTTTATTTCCAATCAGTGTTGAACACATCTGCTTCAAATTTCTCATAACTGGTTATATTATTACACTGATGATGATGATGATCAGAAAACTTCGTCCTGTAATCAGATCTTTCAGAAACAGGAGATGGCAAACAGTAGTTACTCTGCTAGTATAATAAGAAAAGAACTACAGACTACAGCCTATATAACCAGTTCCTGCCTTCCTTTTGTATGCTTCTGGTATTGATTTTCTATGACCACAAGACCCAATGTAATTTCAGCTGTATTTATATGTGGTTTTGTGCGTCATCATTTTCTGGAGGACTAGGCTGGAAGGTTCATATTTACAAAAAGAGATAAATAGTGTAACATTGGATCCTTTAGATCGAATAGTGAACATGAGTTGAAAGTTTCCTTTGCCATGAAGAGCCTTTCAAAGCTGTTGCAACTGAGATTTGTGCTATGATGAGGATTTAAAATACTTTAGTCTGTAACGGTAAAATACCACCTATTGTGCCCCTCTCCTTACAGCATACAATTATTCAGTTTGGAACCGTTCAGGCAAAATGCCAGCCAGCACTCACTGAATAAAGGCTAAATTGGTGGGTTAGTTTTAATGTTCCCTGCAGATCGCAGAACAAAGAAACCCAGTACTGTTGCTAGGTTTAGACATAAACCGTAGCTTTATTGCTCATGAAAGTTCTGCAACAGAAAACATTACAACTAGTTTGTGGTTCCATAACACAGTTTATGTATGATTTCTTGAGCCGATGAGGAGCTGATAAAACGGAGCCTTGAGGATGAATGTGGGCCCCTCCCAAGACTGTTTTGTACCCTTTGACCTCTCCAGATCCCTGGATTGTCTTTTTTTCTGGATAATGACGGTGACAACAACAACAACAAGATGAACTGTCTTACCAGGAAGCAGCTAGGAATGCAATTCATCTTTTTTATTATTTATTTTTTATCAAATCAGCCTATATACATGAACATAATATTGATATCCAAAATGTTGCATATAAATATATATACTATATAAAATGGAAACATATAAACACCAATATATATTATACATATTTAAATGATAGAAGAACACGTTATTTCCTTCCTTATTTCCTTCCTTCTCCTCCTAGGATACAGAGTGCTTTACTTTATTGCATATTGTATGTCAATGTTTTCTCTGATTGTCTTTTCCTGACATTTCACAGAAAACACTTTTGTATTATAAAAATTCTTAATCTTACATAAAATCCATACTATGAATTACATTCTCTCATTTTTGTCAGATTATCCCTCTTTATTTCTTTTCTTCTCATCACATCTTATCTCATCTTGTTTTTATTTAGACAGTCTATTTGACTAATCATTTGCTATTTATTTATGGAGAAAAATTACTATTGGTGCCCATTCTGCTGTCACTTTATCATCAGATGTTGATTTAAGTCTCTTAGAATATCAAGACCTTTCATCTTTAAAAGTTCATGGAACCATTCTTCAGTATCAGGAACTTCCTCACTTTTCCAGGCTTTAGCAAACATGATTCTTGCCACTGTAACCATGTAAAGCAAAATTCTTCAAACCTTCATTGCTATGTTCATATCTAATTCATGTATCATATTTAGTAGATAAGGTTTTGGAGACATAAGAAATTCTATTTGAAAAATTATTGATATTGATTTATATATCCCCATTCTTTTTTTTTCTGACATGTCTTCCACATGTGGTACATCATCCCAGTCTCCACATGACATTTCCAGCACTCTCCCATGCCTACTTTATAATTTTTATTTAGCTTTTCTGGCATCCGATACCATCTATAAAGCATCTTCAAATAATTCTATTTCAAATTTTGAGCCACAGTAAATTTTTGCATCAGTTTCCAATTGCTCTCACAATGCTTCAACTAGATCGTCTCTCTGAACTTTTGTGAACACTATCTTGACATCTTTGATTATCTCTTTCCCTCTCTCTCTCTCTCTTAATAAGAGGATCTTATATATTTTAGCCCTCAAATGAGGAGTATTTTCCAAGAGGAGTTTCACTATTTCTTTCTTTTCTTTAGTAGTTTCAAAACCTTCCAATTTTAAATCCCTTTGGAATCTTTCAGTTAATTGTCTATAGGGGAATCAGTTGAGACTTTTTCCTTCTGCTTCAAGTTCTTCTCTTTATTGTAGATTTCCCTAGAGAGTTAACTTCTATTATATCCTTGTTATCTCAGCTAGTCTTGAGGTATATTCTTCCATTTTCCAAAGAAAGCTTCCTGGGATTTTATTAAAAGTCAAGTTCTTGTAGGTAATCCAGATTTTCAGAAAGGCTTTTCTAACATAGTGGTTAAGAAAATCTTTATCAATTTTAGCCTTACCATACCATATATAGGTGTGCCAACCACATCTCAGATCGGTCCTCTCTAGCATTAATATTCTGTCATTTCAAAGAGTAAGCCAGTCTGCTAACCACATCATCCCAGAAGCTTGATAATAAGCTTGACTCTGAGCTTGGTTTATTCTTGTCTTTGCTCCTTGCCAGCCACTTGAGCACAAAGGAAAGTCTTTACAACTAAGGGTACAATCCAGCCTCTGGGGATCAGTCTGCCCCCAAAGAAGCGAATTCAAACTGAAGAATCAATATCCTGAGAGGACCAAAGTCTGCATACCAGCTGATTTCTGGAATTTCAGCCTGGAATGAGTATAAAATGCATTTTTTTTTTTTTGAGGAAAATGCAAAAGAGGTTGGATTTCTCATGTAGCCATATGCTCATCACCTTTACCATATTCCATCCTGTATCCATCACTATATAATGACTTCACTGTAACAGAAACACCGGACACAGAGGCCTTTCAGAGTTTAAGGAAAAAGATAGTTTTATTTACGCGCGGGCTGTTGGCGGGATTGCTCCCTGAAAAATGCCAAGAGCCCCGTTTACTGGTTACACAGATTCTTATAGATTCAGTTTGCAGAAAGCCGCTCCCTCCAAAGCTTTGACACAGCCCCTTTCAGACTTGCAATTCAGCACAATCTCGGTTCCCCTTATCAAGACCCTGGTTGACATTTCAGGAAATACTCTCTGTACTTTGTGCCCTTCTTTGTTAACCATCAGTTACTTCCTCTGTCTGAAACATCCTTGACAAGCGCAGCATTCCGCGGGCTGACCCTTCACCGACATACTTCACTACCCAGTGTTAGCAATAGCAAGCAAAATCAAGGCTGCTACATTCCCCCCTTAAATGCATAATTTCCCACAATTATAGCATTTCCAACATTCCACTTACAGATCAGCATTATTATTAACCATCAAAGCATACAAAGCAGCAGTCTTACTGGAAGTAGCATGTACCATGTTAGAGACACATTGCATGAGGCAGGGAAAGCATAAGCATAATAACAACGTTATTAACATCACCGGGAGTATAATCACAAAAATAGCTCTCAGCCATTGGAAATCAGGGAGCCAAGAAGTCAACCAATTCCACCATCCGTCACTATGGGTGGTCATGTTCTTCACTATTTTATGCAAGGTGTTAATCTGTATCTCTATAGCATTACTATTATCAGTTAAATTAAAGCAACATAACCTTCTATGCATTTCACACCCCATGTGATGAAGTAAGAAGAGATAATCAATACCCGCTCGATTCTCTAACACGGCACCTCTCAATTCCTGCAACTCCTTATTTAACAGGGACAATGCCTTCGAAGTGGCATTGATATTTTTTACGAGAGCACAAGCAACCCGATTAATCTCCAGTCCATCCTCCAAGGTTAATCCTGCAACTCCCAACAAGGAGAGTGCTAAAGTTTTTTTTTTACTGACCACAAATGGAGTTATGTTACAGTTTTATCTAATGCTTTTCTCGGATCTTCCGCTTAGGCTTTTAGGCCATGGGGGAATCAAAAACCAACGACTAAGGCAACAAGGCTGAGAGTCAGAAAAATTTGGGAATGTAAGACCAAGTTCTGACCCACATGTCCAAAACCACCCGGGGGGCAGAAGGACATGTCCCTTGTAGTGGGATTTTTTTGAACCTCCTGACATGGGATGGGGGTCCAGGTAACCTGCCCTTTTTTAAAATTTGACCATTTTTCACAAGTAGCTTTTCTCCGGCCACCACGGGGTCCAGAAAATTCCAGCTGGCAAAGAAACCCTCCCAATTTCACTATCTGCATAGGTAATGTTAACTATAAATAAGCACTGTGATACTGTGTATGTCCTAATTTTACCGGGCCCTGCACACGGGTTTTAAAGCAGGTCTAATAAGCCTATTACCCGGGGACTCCCTGTGGCAAGCAAAAATGATCCACTCCTGTAATATTAGCTAAATTAACCAGTAATTTCTGCCATTGCCAGACCCCTTTACCTATCCCCTGGGCACTCCCTTCCCCAAAAACCTATAAAGAGCAGTACCCACTAATAACAATTTCTTGGGTCTTCTGGGGTCTTTTCGGGGGCTGCGGGGATCTCAGGACGCAGCGAAAAAACCTAGCCCCTTTCTTCTTTCCTCTCCACTGCAGGTCTGGTACGACGAGTTCCACTTGGGGGGGTGAAAATAGCCTAGCCTTTTTCTTTTTCTGCCTCCTAGGGTGGGTTTGAAGGGGTTAGTTTTTTCCCTTTCTGTCCACCCCCCTTTTGCTTTTTTACTCGGGTCCTGTTCCAGGGTTTTTCCAGCCACTTCACAGCGGGGGGGGGTGGAAAAAAAGTTTTTTCCCCCTTCCACGGGGTTTTGGGATCCCTCTCCAATCTTTAACCCATACCTCATCACCTGGCTGAAAGGGATGAATCTCTGTGATGGGAAGGGGAAACCTTTCTCTAAGCATGGTCTTTTGGCCGCAAGATCTGCCTAAGGCTTAACCTCTTAAACTAACTTTCCCTAATTTTTGGGCCATCCCCCCTCAACCCTAGATGACTTGTGGGGGTTCCCCATACATTAATTCAAATGGGGACAATTTGAACTTTGTGTGGAGTGCCCCGGGTTTTAAACGAGCCAAGGGCAAGATTATATTTCAATTGTCTCCTGGCACAATTTTGCTAAGTGTATTTAAGTCGATTATTTTTCCCCTGCCCAGAGCTTTGTGGCCGATAGGCGCAATGAATTTCCATTGGATCCAAGTAGCTATTCATTCCTGCAATCCTTTCACATACGAGGGGCCGTTATCTGATCCAATTGATAAAGGCAAACCGTGCCTCGGAACTATGTCTTTTAACAATGCTGGGCTCCTTTCCTTCGCCTTCTCATTTTAGGGGTAAGCTCCCCCCACCCCGTGAATGTGCAAACGAACACCAACAGGTAACGTTTCCATTCACTCTGGGCATCTCGGAAAAATTTTTACAAGTGCCTCAAAGGGAAGCGCCCCTTTCTGAACACCAGGTGGTTTCTACCTTCCCTAGGATTGTTCTTAACACACTCCAGAGTCTAGCTGAGGCTAATTAGTTAAAGCATGAAGCCCTTTTATATACACTTGCTTTTGTAACAGAGTTGCTAAAGCACTTTTTCCCAAGTGGGTAGCTCCATGGATGCTGTACCACTTTCCAGGATAGACGCTGAGGAAAAAAAAATCTCCATCAGGTAATTCCCACCACCCCCGGGGAGTTCTTAGTTGCCTGCATGGGACCACAAGCCAATTGGTCTTCTTCTGCGTTGTTTTTGGGAGATCTTCTGTAAGTCCACGTTAAACAATGGGGCCATCACACCTCTTCTGGTCTCCCCCTTAGAGCTGCCGACTTGGCTCCTGATCTGCCCACCGGTTCCTCACCACCTCACCCCCCCCTTTTTGTCCCTTGCCACGCCCCGTTCTCCACACGGGTTAATAATTCAGGTTTGGGGTACATTTTTGACCCCCTGGCCAGGGGGGTTTAATCAGCCCCTTTTTCTTGATACAGGGCCCCATGAGCATGGAGGGTGGTAAAACATATTTAGAGTCAGTGTATATATTCACAACCAGTCCAGCTGCTAAAGTCAGAGCTCAAATCAAAGCAATCAACTCTCCCTTTTGTGCTAAGTTCCTCCCGGGGGGGATGGGCCTAATATTTTATCCTGAGTGACTACTGCATATCCAGCATAAGTTGGCCATTTTTTACAAAACTACTTCCATCTGTGTAATAAAAAACATCAGGGTGTGGCCACGGGGTATCCCAAAAGGGCGGTCAGCTGGAATACACCTCGTCCATTGTTCTATACAAACATGGGTCACGGGTCCTCCATTTTAATGGGCGCAAGGTGGCCGGATTCGGGTTTTGGTGACACTTTAATTTGCACGGGGTTCACCAGCATGGCTTGGTACTTATATTCGCTCATTAGTGAACCAGTAATTCCCTTTGTATCCATCAGATTTTTCTCATGGGGAACTCGTACCACTAACTCCTCCCCCAGTTTTGTTTGTCTGTTTCCTTGACAAGAAACCCGGGTTCAGCAATGCCTTAACACGTGGCCCACCCCAGCTACTGAGTCCAATTGCTTGGATAAATATGCCACCGGACGTTGCCGGGACCCAATGACGAGTTAACACCCCCACTGCCATATTTTCTCGCTCATTACAAACAGCAGGAATGGTTTTGTCACATTGGGAGCCCCGGGGCTGGGGATTGAAGCAGTCCCCTTTTTAATGTCTAGGAAAGCCCGGGTTTGTTTTTTCCCCCATGGGAAAAGGGACCCTTTTTGGGCTCCTTTTACTTAACAGAGGTTTCTCATCACAGAAAAATTGGAATCCAAATTCTACAAATCCCGCTCCCCCCGGGAATTTCCCTTACTTGCCTTCGGTTGGTGGGCTGGAAGGGCACACACATTTTCCTTTTCTCTCGGGCCCCAAGGCTCTTTGTCCTTGTGAGATAATAAATCCCAAGTACCGGACTTCCATCTTACACAGCTGGGCTTTCTTCCGGGAATTTTATATCCCCGCTCCCATAAGAGCTGCAGCAGCTCTTGAGTCCCTTTTCCAGCACTCCATTTCGAATGGTGCTGCCAACAATAAATCATCCACATACTGAAGCAAAACCCTCGTTTCCAGTTTGGAAGGGAAATTCTGGAATCCTGGCTAAGGGCAGTCCCAAAAAATAGTGGGTGAATTTTGAATCCTTGAACCAGTCTTGTCCATGTAGTTGCATCCTTCTACCTGTTAAGTCCTCCCATTGAAAAGCAAATATGGGCTGGTTTTGGGGGGAGCTAATCGAACACAAAAGAAAGCTTTTTTAAATCTAATATGGAAAAGTGGGTAGCTCCAGCAGGAATCAGCCCCAGCAACACTTTGGCCCAGGATGAATAGTGATAAGCCTGTTTTCTAAGCGTAGATTTTTCCCGGTCGATATTATCCACCCGGGGGCTTTTTACGGGTGCAAAGGGGTTTCCACGGGGACTGGCACTCTCTTGGATGCCATGCGCTAGCAGGCATCCGAGTCCCTTTTTGGATTCCTTGAACAGCCTGTGGGGCAGCAGATCTCCTCACATGTACAGGAGCAGCCCGGGGTTTAAATCAACCACTACGGGGGGGTAAACCCTGCCATTCCCGGGGGGTTTCCTACCATCTCCCGGGACCTTTAACGCCTGCCACATGCCTTTTCCGATACTGAAAAAACCCACATCTCCCTCCTCCTCTTGCGGATGGAGGGTCAGAAATTTTTCTTCTTGGTCCCCCAAAAAAAACCCCCAGTGCTCCGTCATCCTAAAGGACATTTTTGCCCCTAATTAACAATAGGTCTCTCCCCGCGTGGTACTGGGCAATCCGGGGGATGAAAACTGTGCTGTACTAGATGTGATCCTAAATGACATGTCCCTTGTTTTAACAGTGGTCTCTCTTTTACCAACCCAGTGGCCCCCCCCCTCGCACCCTCTGTTGCGTCAATGGGGCAATAGGTTGAATAACCACTGAGGTGGCCCTCCCGTTTATTTATAAAATCTTATCAGGCCCCCCCCTGCAGCAGTGACCATGGGCTCCCCGGGGCCGAGGATTAGGGGGGCCCGTCTGTCTCAGTCGAGGAGCTCTGCCATTCCCACAAAATCTCCATAACCTCCATCTAAATGCCAGCATTCTCTGCTCTGGCATCTGCTGCCAGCTTGCTCTCCATTTTTGCTGTCCTCTTCCGCGCCCCTCTGTCCTTCGCCTCCCCCTCTTCCACTTCTCCCTGCTGGACACTTTGCTTCCAATGCCCTTCTTCCCACACCGGGCACATTGGTTTCCCCAAAAAACCCCTTCCTCTGCCTCTTCCTCCCCGGGTTTTTCCACCTCGCCAAAAAATTTCCCCTTTTACTCCCTCCTCCGGCTGCTCCACCAGAGCTGCCGCCAGCAGCTCCCCTTTTTGGGCATCCTCCGCTCCCTTTCCTTTTCCTCCTCCTGATCTCTATTCACAAACACCTTCTGCCAATTCCAACAAATTTCCCCAAATTCTTTTCCGCAAAACCTTCCAATTTTTGAAATTTTTTGAATATAGGAAAACTCTGAGTGGCAAACCCTGATTAACCATCTTATCTTTGGGGGTTGGGGGAAAAGGGGGATACTGGCGATAGGCATCCAGAGGCCTCCAGAAACCTCCGGGGGTTTCGTTGGACCCTGTAGTATTTGGTAACTTTTGTCAAATTAGTGGGTTTCCCCTTCCCCTGCATAGCTTCCAGCAACAAAGTTTGGTACTGCAACAACCCTCCATTCCTGAATGTCATTAGGGGCCCCTTGGGGATCCTGCAAAGGGGGCCCGCCCCCGACCCATACCTGGGGGTTAAGGTGACCCTGGGGGTTGTTCCTGAGCAATCTTTTCCATTTGTTGGGCAAACGCCCCTTTTTTCGGTGGTAAACAATGTAATCAACAACTGCTGGCAATCTTTCCAAATTAGGCATGTGGTACCATTATGCTAGAGCACAGTTCCACTAACTCATGAGGTTTCTCAGTGTAGGGAACATAAAGTGTTTCCAGTTTAATAGATCAGACGTAGTAAAAGGTTTAAACATATGCTTGTATCGGAACAAAAAAGGGGGGCCCTGCCCCTCCTGTTGGGGGTTGGGGTTTTTTGGGGCCATCTGAGTAACTTGTCTAAACGGGGCAGACAGGTCTGAGAAAATCCGGGTCCACAGGCGATGGTGTTTTGAGTATTCCCCGCTGGAAATGGAAAAAGTTTTAAATTTAGTCATTAAGATTACTCTGATGGGACTCCAGGATATCTTTAAAGCAAATTTCTTTCGGGAAAAGTCTTCGGGGGGTGGTTAATCCCTTCCCTATTGTGGGCGGGCTAGGTTGGGGGAAGTGGGCTATGCCTGGGGGGGGGCCCAGCTGACTGGACTCCTGAATAATAACGGAGCTCTTGGGAAGTGGGGGTCTGCCTGGAGATGGAGTAGCCACTCGTATTCTGGGAAAGGAAGGTACTCAACCCCTCCCACCGGGGCCGCCTGAGGTTGTACAGGCACTGCCGGTGGCGCATAGGGGGGCGCGACCAGGACCCAAGTAGGGGGCAAGGGGGCTGATGGCCCCCCAGGCTCCTCCTCTGGAGCCTCTAACACCGGTTTTTAAATTTTTTTCTAACTTCTCCTTCCTCAATACCATAATCTTTGCTTGGCACTCCTGACACCTTTTTAACCATTTCGGGGAGGACCATACCACAGTTCCCAGGGTTATTGGGAACTATCTGGATGTCCTGGATCCCCACTATAACAGAATACACCCACTGATTTTTTCACTTTTCCCGCATCCCTCACTGGCCATCCCACATTAAAAGAAGGCCACTCTACTTCACACAGGAATCGCAACCTTTGGGGGCTCATGGGGGGCCCCCTAATCATCACTAAAACCTTTCTTGAAATTTTTCAACATACATTGTAATGGAGTACAGTGCTTACTTCCTCCTCCTCCCATGTCCTCCCTCCTAAAATCTGGACAGACACAAAAGGAAAGGGAATTTGGGCCCGTAGGGAGGGGTCTCACTGGCCGACACAAAAGGGGAAAAAACACCACGCACGTTGCCACTCCCCCTACCCCCGGAAAACTCGACGGCGAGTAGCTGGAACGCAGTAGCCAGTCACTTCTCAGCTTACACACACACACTCACACAGTCCCTGCCTCCCGCCGTCCCTTTTTCACATAAAGCAGAAAATTTCCCCCGCACTTCTACGGCTGGGTATTAGTGACTGCTTTGGGGAAATGATCAGGTTCCCCTTTCCCCCCTGCTGGGGGGGGGCAATGGTTTATCCAGATAATATACTTGCCTAGGTCTTGTCTACGACCCCAGTATCACCAGGATGGGCTTTAAAAAGATACAGATAAAGATATCAATGAAGACAGGGAAAAAAGAAAAAGAAAAACATCAATAGAGGCAGGGCTCATTCCAAACTCTGCAACAAAGGCTCCCCGGTTTGTGCCCCCCGATCAGACGCTGCCCAGCACAGCTCCCCCTTATTCGGGACAAACAGCCGGTGGCTTGGGAGGGGAAAAATGCCGAGAATTCCTGGTGGGGCGGGACCGGCAGGCTAATTCCCCCCCTGTATCCGAGTCACGGCACCATTTATGTAGCAGAAACACCGGACACAGAGGCCTTTCAGAGTTTAAGGAAAAAGAATTTTATTTACGCGGGGGGTTGGGGATTGCTCCCCGAAAAATGCCAAGCCCCGTTTATGGTTACACAATTTTATAGATTCAGTTTGCAGAAAGCCCTCTCTCCAAAACTTTGACACAGCCCCTTTCAGACTTGCAATTCAGCACAATCTCTTCCCCTTTTAAGCCCTGGTTGACATTTAGGAAATACTCTCTGTCTTTTCCTTCTTTGTTAACCATCAGTTACTTCCTCTGTCTGAAATCCTACAAGCGAGCATTCCGCGGGGTACCCTTCACCGACATACTTCACTACCCAGTGTTAGCAATAGCAAGCAAAAACAAGGCTGCTACATCACAACTTTTTTCATGATAATTATCTCACTGCCGGGTGGGACTTGGCAATATTTTGGCATGAAAGAAAGTTCACTGATCTCCTTCATTCCTGATCCTTAATAGGGTGGATGCTGCTCTCCTCCCACTCCCTGGGGGTCTCCACTAGTTAACTGTCAAAGAAATGGCACCACTATCCCACTTAATATGTTGTGACTAGGAATAATTCATCACTGATTTTCTTTCAAAGGGAGCGATGAGTAATTTTAACAAATTTTTTCGCTGTGAGTTTTGCTGTTGTTGTCATTGTCATTATTATTTATTTAGATTTCAGTGTGCATTTCACTTCACATGAGAGTTTACAATAGTTAATTTAAAAATTTCCTGCCCTAGGCTTACAATCTGAAAATACAGGGCACACAAAAAGGGGTGGCAGTGAGGGAAGGGATTAAATAGGGGATGCTGGCTGTCCTACTCAACCTCAGAAGTCACAGCATTGGCAGCTGGGATGGAGGGAGGGTTTTCATAGCCACTGGAATCAGGGCACAATGATGGGGGATCCCCCTCAGAAAACCAGCCACAACTTTTTTGGGTAATGAACAACCAGAAGAGTACCACAAATGTCATTTCTTAGCACCCTAATCTTCAGTGCCTTGGAGACACTTCAGTTGGGGTGCTGCCAAGGTGGAAAGATGGATTTTAGGGGTCATGTTTGGTTGTTAATGACTATAAATGAGAATCCATAACCTACTTGAACAAGGTGTCAGCCATAATTAAACTATCAATAAAATTAAAAGAAGTTAAAAACAAACCATTTAAAAGAACAACAAATATGAACAACATCGAGCATGAAAGGCTCTTTCTTCTTTAGCAATTGGCCTCAAAAGTCTATTGAAACAAAAAGGTCCTCACCTGATTATGAACAGGTAGCAAGGAGGGTGCCATTGTCTGTCTAACCAATCTAGGAAGGGAGTTCAGAGACGCTCAAGTTCTCCCCAAAACTGAAAGGCTGTTCACCTTCCACTTATCTCACTGAGTTACTTTATGAATATCATTGAAACTGCCTGAGCGAAAATGGTAAGATCTTGGAAAAATACAGAAAGTTTATCTCTCCAACACAGGCCAAGTAGGCTCTGGTGGATCAGTCTAGCAAAAATAATGACAATAAAATCTCAGTTGGAGGAATAACAAAAGATAAATTTGCAGAGACATGGAGTCTATTTATATCCTAGGTTTTGGACATAAGAATGAATCAAAGCCCATCATCAGCACAGTGAACTTTTGGGCATAATTTTTTTATATTCAGAAGAATACTTAATATAATGACTGTAATAAATTGGGTTATCCACATGAAACTGTTGTACAACTAATTTTTAAAGTCAAGAACATTGAGAGCTGGCCTGGCATTAGAAGCTTTAATTTTGTAGTCTCATATTTGGTTCATCTCAGTTCATCTGTAGATGCCTCCCCATACCTCTTGGGAGTGATGGTAGAGGGCTGTTGCATTTACCCAGGGATTTGACTGTGCTTTTGGATGCTGCCCTGTGGGTCTTATCCTTTCTGTCTACTCCCTGCTGCTTAAACCTCTCTGGCCATTTCCATATTACACTGTGCATTTCAGGGGTTTGTAGTTTATTGAAGCCAAAGAGCTCTCTGGCTGAGAATTCTAAATGCCCCCTCCCTGAACTACATAGTTCAGAATCAGAATTCCATAGGATGTTGAAAGTGAAATAAGAGCACTATAACAACATAGGACAGAAATGGCCTCTATCACAGTCCCCAACAAGGCCCCTTGGTAATGCCTTTTAAAATATACAGGGAGACTGTTTGCCCTGCAATACCCAATCAATTTATCTTTGCTCATGGCCACCTGTGAGGCAGAAAGCTGTATGAGAATCAGAACCGAACTTAAAGTCCTACCAGACAATGTTCTGCCTGTTCTATGGAGAATCAGATGGCTCACCTTTCATCTTGAGAGTCATCTGTATTGTGGCAATTCAGGCATTAGAGGAAGCATCTGGCACAATGGATAACTCTGTCTCCTGACAGTTGATGAATTCTCCACTTCAGCTCCAGTAAGGAAGAAAAAGAAGACCACTACAAAGAAACCACCCTCTTTGTTCTCACTCCACTGCCACCTTGCTTCCTTTATGTACTAAACTGTTGCTTTCTACCTCTTCCAATTTCCTGCTCTGTTCCGACTTCCTGTCTGTCCTTGTTCTTTCTTGTTGTACACCTTCAAGTCATTTCCCTAAGGTGAACCTATTACAGATTTTTCTTGGCAAGGTTTGCCATTGCCTCCCTCTAAGACTGTGATTTGCCCAGTGGCTGAGAGTGTAAGGGTTCAGGTCCATGACTAAGTCCTTTCAGGATTCTGCCTGCAAAGATCCTGGCCTTGACCCTGTGCTTTGCAGAATCTTGCCCAGTACCTCAGACGCAGCTGGCTGTTCAGATGCAGGCCAGCTGGAGCAGCCATATAAGGGCTGGGGCTACTCTGTAGCCTTTGCCACAGCAACATGGTTGTCAGTATTGCTTGTAGCCTCTCCAGTGGTCTTGACCATGCTGGCAGCTGACCCCTGGACTTTTGGCCTGTTTTCTGCCTCTGGCCCTGCAGACTCTTGTTACCTGGTAGGCTTCTACTGCCTTGAATCCTTGCCATGACCTGACTTTCTGCCTGTCTCTTGGACCTGCCTCTGGCCCTGTATATAACTATTGCCTGGAAGGATCCTTTTGCCCTGGACTCTCATGTGCTCTGATCTCCTGCCTGTCTCCTGGACCTGTTTCTTCCCTCCAGTTCCCTGGACTTTTGCTACCCAGAGAACTGCTGTCTTGGACCCTTGTTGTGCCCTGACCCTCAGTTTCCTGATCTAGCGCCCATCCCTGGTGCCTGTACCAGATGGCCCTTGCTGCCCATGCCTTGGACCCTGACAGAGAGGATACTCAAACTCCTGGAATCCTGGCCAGAATTCAACTCACTGTATCACACTGCTTCTGCTCTTTAGAATGATGAAATTAAGGTTCTCTTGCAATAGAAGACTCATCATGGTTACTACTGACACCATAACCCTGAGCCTATTGCTGCCTTAACATTCTTGTGCTAGGGAGGGAGGAGAAACTCCAGCATGTCAGTATGTCTCTCCCTGGCTCTGAGACCCTTTTCATATACCGCAATATCCAATTTGGCCAGGAAAGTGCCGTTTATTCCTCTGCCATCCACTTTGCCAAGAACTTTCAAAATATTCCACTTTCTTTCTCCTCCTCCCACTTTTGTCCTTATGTTCTAAGCTTATTTCAACAGCTGCAGACTGAATTCAAAGTGCCCAAGTAATCTGCACTCAGTTAACTCAGCAGCAAGGAGAGGAAAGGAGGAGGCAGAATACTGCCCTTCCCTATAAATTCAAGCAAAATCAGATGCCTCGTCTAGCTGTGTGTTTTTCCTCATTAATAACCTGTATCATTTTGACCACATTCTGATGTTGCTCAGCCACATGAATCTCACTTTTCACCTGTGAAATGTTGGAGGGTATGCCTCCTAGGAGAGACAAGACATTGAAAGGCTTCTTAATTCCAGATTCTGTTTTTAAAGTATGACTAGTAGTAGCAGTAACAAGATATAACAAACCAAAGGAGAGTGAAAGGAGATAGGCCTGTTCCTCACCATCACCAACTGCAAAGACCAATTGAGTGGTGTGGAAACAGGAAAGGAAATAAGGATTATTTATATTATAACAAACCATCAATTTTGCGACCAGTAATCACAGGGCTGTGCTCCTTAATTAACTTCTCAGCAGGTATTGCTGAGAATATTGGGATAACGAAATGAGTGAGATGGTTTTTATTAACTCACCAACAAAGCTAATTGTGGGGAAGAATGAAAGTGATTAGACCCATTTAACCCTTCGGTCAATACTAATGCCAAACACTGTGTGAGACAGGATGTTGACAAGCACTTAGCTACTCACACCTTCTTGGCTACTTTGATAGTAGTAAAATCAAGAAATGAAAGATGCACGAAGCATAGTTCTAGAGAATTAATTTACCACCAAATTTAGAACATAGTAACTGAAAGGGCCTGCTAACCACAAACAAATAAGCAGGACAGTAGTGATAGTAAAGCTGTATGGTTCTCTTCACACACTAAACATCAGGAGTGTCAGAAACAATCCTTCTCTCTCTAGGCCCTTTCCACACGGGGGGGGGGGAAGCATGGGGTAGGACGACCTCACCCGGAGGTCATCCACACCGTGGAGTGCGCTAGGGTGGTTAGAAATGTGGAGGCTCCGCACCTCAAACCGCCCTCGCACGGCCGCAGGGGTGGCACTGTGTGTTTTATAAAGACCACATTTCATGTGGTCTTTATGAAACACGCACGTGCTAGCCCGTTGCAGCGCCCCGTGTGGAATTGGAGGGCTACACAAGCGCGTCCCTGCAGAGCTGCCTGGGGGCGGGCTTCTGGCTGGCATGCTTCTCTGATTGGCAGAGAGCCACCGGAAGCTGCCAGCCGCCATTTTGGGCGCTGCCGGACGCTGCTGCCGTGTAGAGCGGCGAACGCACCCTGCTCCCTGCGGCAACAGAGCTACCCGCATCGAGGTAAGCTCTGTTTCCACGTGCGCTGCCCCGTTTCCCCACGTTTCATGCCCCCCCCGTGTGGAAAGGGCCTTAGTGAAAAACAGGTGGTTATTTTTTCATCAAAATAATTGTGTGTGAGAGAGAGAGAGAAAGAGAGAGAGATTTTGACTGCTCTGATGATACAGCCAAGAATGCAACAGGATACCCTGACCAAATATCTCAATTTAAGAAGAAAATTGCTTCAGGTTCAAAACTCTACTTCTGAATGAACTCAGATAAAATATGCAGGAGCAACTTTTGTGTGTTGTGTCTTCTGCTTTAGGAAACAAACAAGGCTGTCTGAGTCTGTCCTTTTGACTGATATATTAATCCAGGATTGCAAACTATTGTTATGTCATGACTAAGCTTCTCAGTGAACAACAAAATCCCAGGCTGTGTATAGGGGGAAAGAGCATGGAGAACACAGAAAGAATGTAACTGAAATGACCTGCCCAAGTGGTAAGGAAATAAGGAATGCATTAGTGGCAAGGAAAGTTGAAGATAAACTTCTTAAAAAGTTGCTCTTCATACACCCATATAACACACATCATCTCACTTGCTAAAGAGCAAAACCAGTCAAAACCAGATGATCATTGGACTTCACCATTATTTAAACCTAAGAAGACTGAGAGAAACTTTTCCTGTCTCATGAGTTGGAACCCCCAGTCTTCTTGGGTGGTCTGTTTGCAGGCTAAAGGAGAGGGCTGAGACAGTAGAGACTTGTCATCTTTTCCCTCAGCCACTCACCCATAGGTATGTTTTTGTGGGCCTCTAGGAAACTAACTAACAGTGAAAGCTGATTGTTGAAAACTATGGACTTCTCTGGGTAGACACTGAAAGCCATAGGCTTCAGTCAGGTCTACCTGGGGGACAGTTAAGCAACTCCTCAGTGCTTCTTCAGCATTTGACTCATGCTCATCACTTACCTCTAGGCATCCAATCTGAATTGCATATGGAGTTCAAGAACTGTTAATACTAAGAAAAATGTGGGGACAAAAACTCTCCTATGTAAAGTCGAAGGCTTTCACGGTCGGAATCCATAAGCTGCTGTGGGTTTTCTGGGCTTTGAGGCCGTGTTCTATTAGTGTTTTCTCCTGACGTTTCACCTGCATCTGTGGCTGGCATCTTCAGTGGATCTGGTGGCATGGAAGTAAGACAGAGTATATATACTTGTGTAGTCCCCAGGTGGGAAGGAGCAATTTGCATGTGTTACAGTTGGCCTGTGTGATGGTATTGTTAAATGGTATATCCCCCAGGGTTGTGTTGTTAGTCAGGGGATATGCATAACAGTGCGTTAATTACGTTAGCCGTCCATTGTATTGTTTCTTGTAGAGGGACCTCCGGAGTCTAGGTGGTGTTCATTGACATATTTTTGAATCTTGATTTTAGTGTTCTTTAGTACCGGTAGCCAAATCTTGTTTCGTTTCCAAGTTTCTTCTTTACTGTTGAAATGTGTTTATGGATTTCAATGGCCTCTCTGTGTAGTCTGACATAGCAGTTGTCAGAATGGTCCAGAATTTCCGTGCTTTCAAAAAGCATTCTGTGTCCAGGTTGGTTTATGACATGTTCTGCTACTGCTGATTTTTCTGGGTGGATCAGTCTTCAGTGTCTTTAGTGTTCTTTGATTTGTGTTTGGACACTGCATTTTATAGTCTCTAATGTAGACCTGCCCACAGCTGCAAGGTATGCAGTAAACTCCAGCATAAGTTAGAGGATCCCTCTTGTCCTTTGCTGAACATAGCATTTGTTGAATTTTCTTGGTTGGTCTGCAGATTGTTTGGAGGTTATGTTTCTTCATCAGTTCCCCTATACAGTCAGTGATCCCTTTGATGTATGGTTAAAAAATACATTCCCTTTGGTTGGCTGCTTATCTTCACTGCTGTGGTTTTTTGGAGGGTCTTGAGGTTCTTTTGATGTCTGAACCAGAGTAATCATTGGCCTGTAGAGCCCAGTTTAGATGGTTCAATTCATCTTTCAGGAGGTGGGGTTCACAGATTCTTTTTGCACCGTCTACTAGCGTTTTTATTGTGCTCCTTTTTTGTCCTGGGTGATGGTTGGAGTTTTTGTGCAGACATCTGTCAGTGTGTGTAGGTTTTCTGTAAACTGTGTGGCCCAATTGTTGGTTAGGTTTGTGGATGACCAGGACATCCAGAAATGGTAGTCTTCCTTCATTTTCTTTTTCCATGGTAAATTGGATGTTCGAGTGGATGTTGTTCAGATGGTCCAGAAACACAGTCAGTTCTTCTTCTTCGTGGCTCCAAATGGTGAAAGTGTCATCCACATAACAGAACCATATGGTGGACTTCTTTGGTGCAGTTTCCAAGGCTTGCTTTTCAAAGTGTTCCATGTAAACATTTGCTATCACGGAGCTAAGCGGGCTTCCCATGGCAACCCCATCTCTCTGCTCATAGAGCTCATTGTCCCACTGGAAGTAGCTTGTTGTGATGTCTTTGGGAAAAATTTGGTTGATTAGTGCAGTGGTGTCCACTATGGGAACTCTGGTGAACAGTGAGACCACATCAAAGCTGATCAGTTTGTCTCTGGGTTTGAGTTCAAGATTGCTGATCTTTTCTATACAATGGATAGCTAATGTAATTAACTCACCGTTATGCATATCCCCTGACTAACAACACAACCCTGGGGGATATCCCATGTAACAATAGGCCATCACACAGGCCAACTGTAACACATGCAAATTGCTCCCTCCCACCGGTGACTACACAAGTATATATACTCTGTCTCACTTCCATGCCACCAGATCCTCTGAAGATGCCAGCCACAGATGCAGGTGAAACGTCAGGAGAAAATACTAATAGAACACGGTCTCAAAGCCTGGAAAACCCACAACGACCTATAAAAACTCTTCTAAATTATCCCTGGCAAAAACACGGGCACTAGTGTGACACTGTAGATTTATTTCCAGTCTCTTAACTTGACTTCCAGCCTTGCAAGACTGGAAATTTCCTACCAGTGTGTTACTAGGGTTCTTGCCAGCCTTCCAAAGCTGACTTCCACGCATGGAACGACTGGCAATCTCCCAGCTCTATCAGGTATGCTGCCACCACCCCCCTGAATTAAGAATCATTTGGACAGGACAGGAGGGACCCTGCCCAATCTCTAAGCGTAAGGATCTTCCACCTCCCCCTTCCCCTGAGTGAGAGGTCCTATGTAGCGTGTGCCAACCCTGGCATGGAAATGGAGAGAAACGGAGGTCTATCGAAGTGTTTTAATCAAGGCATGCAAATAAACAATATATACTTAGGAGACTCCCCTCTCCCAGATGCACTTAGTTACAATAATTTACAAAACAGATACAACAGCACAGATACATTCTTAAGATCAGTCAATTCCCAAAATAACAACATTCCTAACGCGACTAACTACTTATTTCTAGTTACTCACAATTAGGTTACAGGCGTAGATGGTCTAAAGGAGAAGAGAGGGGAGTCCAGGAGACAGGGCATGCTGCCAGCTCCACTGGCCCCGCTCTTCTCTCTCCTGTGTGTCTCTCTGTCCACATGGCCTCTCAGAAGTTTTTATTTTTTCCTCCTTGGAAGGATCTGGAAGCATCTCCAAGATGCCCACCTCTTTTCCTTTTGGTTGGTCAATTCTCACCTTGTGACCTGTGATGCTGACCCTTTCCTTTTGGTTGGTCACCTCTCACCCTGTGACCCTTGATGTAATCCTAACATCTCATTAACCCTTGGTTTACCTGAAGAGAGAAGTATCTCCCTTTGATAAGCCTAGATAATGGGAAGCCCCATTATCACAACTAGTGGTTCCAGAAAAAAAGAAAGAGTAATCTCCCTCACTTCGTTAATCTAATCAAGGCCCTTTCCTCATCCTATCTGATCCTAACAGAGTCCTATGGGGTTCTCATTGGAGGTTCTACCAGGAGGGGAGAGCAACAGAAGCACTTCCCTCCAGTCCAACTGCCTGCAAGAACACAGGAAGTGTGATGGCCATGTCTCTTGCTTCTGCAGCACAGCTGGGTACTGTCCCAGGTTGCACTGGGGCAGGAAGCACAGCCCTTGCACTTCCTGACCCTCTGTAGTTCAGGTAAGTGCAGGCAGGATGTGAGAGGGCAGTGCAATCACTGGTTATTGATGAGGAAAACTCGTCAATGATTTATGGTGTGATCATGCTGTCTGGAGATGGAAGAAGGACAGGACTTGAACAACATCGTGGATAAACGTCATCCAGGTTCCATCCTTCTCCTGTCCCCAGTGTGGGATGACAACATCCTGTGGAAAGGGCCCAAGAGATCAGATGCACACATGCAGAACTTTCAACCAGGCACTCTCTGGTGTCTCTAACTAGCCCTGATGAGACCTTAAGCTAGGTAACATGGACAATCAGGAAACGGGGGAACGCCTGGCTTAAGTGACATCCCTCACTTTTCAGGAAATGCAAATTAAACTTTTGCCACAGATTGGAAGGTAGAGATCCCACTCCAGCTCCACTCCAACCCCTCCAGATGCTTCCCTACTATGAAGCATCCTACATTGGAGGAGGGAAGCATTTTCTTGGACTTCATCCCACGACCACCATACATGCACTAAGAAGTCGGTTACTCTAATGAGATATGAAAAGATATGGACCACTCAGGGCAGTATTATGCTCCTCAGAATTCATTTGGCCTAACATAGTCCAGACTGGACCTCTTTAGAACTGAGCTCCCAAATAAAATTTAGACTGTCTGAGCCACGTGTCCAACCCTGTATATTTTATTCTTAAATTCTACATTCCCAACCCAGCCCCCACCACCTAAGTGCTTCTTGCAAAGTTTCAGATCAATGTCAAGAGCAGGCCCAACATTATAATAATTCAGGAACCAAGCGAGCAGTCCCAGAAGTGAGTGATGTACATGTGGAAAGGATGAGAGTACAGTTTGACCTAATACTTGACTTGCCAGAAATTCGTATCTCAGAAGTGCTTCTGAAAGCCAAGTCCTATATTATGGTAGCCTAGTGAATGTTTATAACAAAAGCCATTCATACCTTTTATTTCTCTTCTCCTTTCCTGTACTAGTCCTTCCAAGAATACTTCATGAAGAGAGCACTATAAAAAAAATATGTATAGCATGTTATTTTTAGGCAAACAGTTCTTGATTACTTGGGAGAGGCAGTATGGAGAGGAAGGAAAGTGGAAACTTGATTTTCTCTAGTAGCAGTAAACCTTTAAAAATTCAGACCGAGATGGGAAACATAGGTAGTGATAGCAACAGTGGACAGGTTTTCTTTGGAGCCCAACAAAGCCAATAAGTTACACTCCAGTGGGAGATTTAAGATAAAAAAAAAAATCTTTTATTCATTCCAGGCCAAAAGAAAGATTTAACAACCTTTGACATTTCCACAAATCAGACATGCCAGGACAAAGAAAGGCATACATATTTATACTTTCCATAAGAAAATGAATTAGCATACTAAATTACGTCACTTCCAGGTATCATTCATTTCATTTATTACAGCAAACAGCCAGCAGAAGTTACGAATTAGAACAACAAAAAGGTACAGTTATAACAATAGTAGATTCCATTAAAAGTTGTTAAAAGCACTGACCATAAAATACAATCAACATCAAGTAAGTGGAGTTAAAATTGTAAAATTTAAGATTATAAGATTTAGAACTTGAAGATAACAAACCTATCTATGAGTTATGTTAAAATTTATTAAAATACTGATAAAAACTTCAATCATAAAATACAATTGACATTATAAACAAATAGACAGAGCTAAAATTCAAATATTTAAAAAACAAACATACAGCCACCATGAGAGAAGAACAGCAAACTCATCTGTGAAGAATATAAAAATATTAACCCATTACCTGCTTTCAATGGTTAATGGCTGCTGTGCAAAAGCTTGCCACTGTACTTGTGACCTTAGGATTCCAGTCTGACAGAAGATAGTCTAAATAAAATTCCTCAGGCCTACCTGGGATTGTTTGTATGGTTGGGGTTATATAAACAAATCTTAGATCTTGGTAAAAATTGCAGTGGAGTAGGACATGACCCACTGTCTCTACTTCTCCCATCCCATAGCAAGCCCAGTTATTGTATGGGATCTTTCTATACCTACCTTCCAGCAATGCAGATGGTAAAACATTGAATCTGGCTAGTATAAATGTCTTTCTGAATTTAGGAATGGTCAGATCTATCAAATAATTTGGGAGCATAAATGGCCTTCTATTATTCCTAAGAGCTGGATATAATGCCATTTGGCTTAGATGATGTTGAAATTCAGTGTCTTGAATTCTCTGTGAGATAGCTATTTTAGCTTTGGTATACCCTAGGATTTGAATAGCCATTATTGAAAAACCTAAGGTTTGTAATTTCATAATTAATGACTTTTTCCACTTTGATTAATAAGAATCAGTTAGTATAAGTGGAGCCAGTACAACTGGTGCAAACATCATTTTTAACCAGAAATGAAATTTACATAACCATATGCCGGTGTCTACAGAGATTTGTCCTGCTTCTAAGTGGATAATTGCATTTTGAACACAGCTCGGGATGCCAAGTATTGTCCTTAGGAATTTAGTCTGCACAGCTTCCAGAGAGACAAAGTTATCAAGTGCCCATACTTCTGAGACATATAACATCTGGAATATCACCTTGCCCTAAAAACCTGGATTACTGAGGGGATGTGCTGCCCTCCCTTGTTATAAAAGAAGGAGAGGAGTGCCTTCACAGTTCTCTGCACATTTGTAATTGCACATTTTGAATGTACCCTACAGGTTCCATGTGAGTGAAAAATTATTCCTCAGTATTTATAGGAAATCACCTGCTCAATTTTATGGTGATTTAGTCACCATTCATACTTTGTCCACTTCCTGGAAAAGGAACACTTCTGTGTAAAATCTGGTGGGTTTCAGGTATCAGGGCATGTGCTTTGGCCTTTTTATGTAGTAGACCCCCATCAATACATCAGTCACTTAGCACCCATCTGTTCTTTATTTAAAGTGAGGCTTGCTTAGATTCTGTACTCTGGGAGCTTGACAATACCATCTCCTTTGTTATAAGTTCCGTTCTCTGTGCCTTTATGCCTCCCAGGTCTAGTTGCTGCTTCTCAAGGCTGGTACCTTTATTTCCAGGAGCCAGCTTAAAAGTCTTTTTTTTTATAAATAGCTCTTAATAACAATGCAGGCTAGTAGCTCAAAGGGCAATGGGGGAAACTGCAGAGGCCTGGTTTTGATTCCTTTACATTGTTCTATGCTACTGTTAAGTCCCATCATTCTCAGGCTTCCAGGCTTCTCTATCAGTACCATCAAACAGTTATAATCTGTCTTCTGAGTCAACCCCCTCCCCAAAAGAAACACACCTGAGAAGCCACACAGCCATATCAACTGGGGATATTGGTCTACAGGGCACTGAAGGATGATATATCCATCCCCTCTCTGCCAGCAAGACCTGAGAGGTCCTGTCGCAACTTCTCATTGTACCTCAGCTTGCTGGTGGTATCCTTTAGTGCCCTGCTCACCAGCACCTCAAAATTCCTAACTTAGTGCAGCTGTTTGGCTTTTAAGGTGGGTTTGGCGGGAGGGCATTTGCATTGTAGCATGACTATGCTACAAGCACTGTAAAGGTGAACTGTAATGTTTACAAAATTGTAAATGACATCATAAATATTGACCAGGATGCTAGCCAACATTCTGGTAACATCTCATAGACCATCCTGCCCCAAACTGGTGCCTTCCAGATGTGTCAAGAAGACAATATCATACTGACAGGACAATGGGAACCATAACCAAATGATGGATAATCTTTCTGATACAAAGGGGCAAATTCAGTTTCACTGAAGTCCTTGATAGCTGCATTCTCATGGTATATTGGACAAAGACAAAAAGGGTGGGACCAACATATTTTATCCTACAATTCTTATCATCAGTAACTAAATCTTTAAAAAAGCATCCCAATCTGTCAGAATAAGGGAGTGCTAAATCTGGAAAACCTGCAGTGTTAGAATGGGGAGTAATTTTTGCCGATCTGAAGAACTAGAAAGCTAGATTAGGATCCCTGTAGGGTCAGATTCATCTCCAGAGCCTGAGGTACATCCTTGCTGTAGCCAACATCTCTGGAGGGCACCAAGCTGGGAAAGGTTTCATTAGATAGTCTAAAAGTCCTTAAGTAGACCTTATATGTAAGTTGTAACATTGTTAAGAAATTAGAAATGTCCATCAATAGTCAGATAGATACTGGCAATGGCTAATATCTATTGCAATTCTTAACAGTCCAGAAAGCTCATATATACATGCATTCCTTTATTTCCATTGTGATTGAGAGAGAGAGAGAGATTAGAAGATCCATCTTCTCATATGGTGTTCATGTTTTGAAGCTATTGATGTATTGATGTTCTCATGTATGGTATTGATCATGTGTTGAAGCTATTGATATTATTGCCAAGGTGGCACAGGCACCCCTGACATATTGCACTTGGGTCGCCCTCTTATCTTCACTTATGACATATTTTGAATTCCATAGTTTGTTTTCAGAACTCATCACTATGACCAGTTAAGGTAAATATAATTATTTTCCTTATCTTTGTTCAAGTAAGTCTCTGACAATAAGACAATAAGTGTTGTGGCTCTTTTATCACTTACATGTTATTTTCTGAAATAGAGAGGGAAGGAAGGACAGAGAGAATATCAGTATTGTAATAATAATAATATGCATTTTGCACACAACAAGTGCTTTATTAAGATGATGACATCCCTAACTGCTTTCTCCAGAAAACTATAAACCATAAATGTCCCTTTATTATTTTAGATTAAGCAACCATTGCATGTTTTCCAAGAGAAAGAGGTTGCTTGGATTTTTTCGTTCATTAATAAGATCATTCTCTTCTCACTAGTGTCTTGTCTTTATTTTCCCACTGGTGGTTAGTACTTACTAGGGATGGGACAAATCCAGAATTTTCAAAATCCGGATCCAAATCCCTGGAAGGTTCTGCAAATCCACGAATCTCACAAATCTCGAATCTTTCTAATCTTTTTTTTTTTCCAAAAGGGTTTTAAAAGCAAGGGAAAGAAAGCACTTCTACTGAAAAGTGTTTTGAAGCAGAATTTGACATCTTTGTTTAATGAAAAACAAATTAAATAATAGTTTGCATTTTCAGGAAAACACACTTATATACTTCTTATTAAGAATTACATGTAATTTGGAAGTAGCTCCAGATGTTGGAGGATGCTTGAGATTATGCCATCTCCTGGGTTAATAATTACAAGATAAAATAAAACAAAAAGGCAAAGATAATCTTGGGCAAGGCACACTCTCTCAGCCTTAGCAAAAACCTAGGTCAGAGCTTTCCAAACTTTTCATGTTGGTGACGCACCTTTAAGACATGCATCATTTTGCAACACAGTAATTCAGTTTTACTAGCAAACTAGAGGCTAAACTAACTGATTACGTATGCACAGTACCCAAAGGTGTATCTACAGTGGGGAAAGGAAATGTGATACTGGCCCGTTGCCATTGCCCTCACTGAGGAAAGTGTGTGAGAAATTAAACAAGAAGTTTTGTGTGTGATGAAAGTGTGCAGGTCTGTGTGTGTGCATGAAAGAGGAATGTGTATCAGAGACAGGAAGAGATTATGGCCCTTTCCACACGGGGGATGGGGGAACGGGGCAGCGCGCGCAGGGACGGATCTTACCTGAAAACGGGTTGCTCCGTCCCTGCGGGGAGCGCGCGTTCGCAGCTCCACACGCTGGCGAGTTTCGGCGGTGTTCGGCGGCGCCCAAAATGGCGGCCGGCGACTTCCGGCGGTGCTCCACCAATCAGGGCAGCGCGCCAGCTGGAAGACCCTCCCGGGGCAGCTCTGCAGGGACGCGCTAGCGCGTCCCTGCAGTTTCACACGGGGCACTGCAATGGGTTAGCGCGCTCGCGTTTCGTAAAAACCTCATAAAATGTGGTTTTTAAAAAACGCGCCGCGCCACCCCTTGTGGCCGCGCTAGTGCGGTTTGAGGTGTGGAACCTCCACTATTCAAACCGCTCTAGCGCGCTCCATGGTGTGGACGACCTCCGGATGAGTCGCCCTAAGCCGTTTTTTTCCCCCGTGTGGAAAGGGCCTATGTGTTTGTAAAGGGCAGGAGGCTGTATAAGGTATGTGTGTATGCTTGCCAAAAGCACATTTGTGCCTTGGAAACTGTATGAAAGAGAGGGGGAAGGTGTAAGAGAGAATGGGGGAGGAGGAGTGTCAGGCTACAGGAGTAGAGTCTTTTTGCAAAATCCCCAAAAGACTAGGGAGGTAGGGATGCAGGGATGCTCCCAGGTGCTGGCTGAACATCTGGTGCAATGAAATCCCAGAGACCTTGGTAATTGTGGTTTTGCCAGCACATTTGTTTTAAGCACTGCGTTACTGACAAAATAAAAATAAGGGTGGAAAAATAAAAATACACCCTTCCACATTCTCATCTTCAAACAAACTTTGCATGCAGAGGCTTACTGGGCTCAGATTCTGTGAGTTCTGTTAAAAACAATCAATAGCCACCCAAGAAAGCAGGGCCATGTGGGTGGTATGAGGAGAGTCAAACTTTCCTGGGGCTGGAGGGAGAGCAGAGGAGAACCAAGCAAGCCAGAGTCAGGGGTGAAGTGGAGGGGTGCGCGGTTGCTGCCTGGATCCCTCTGATTGTCTTTGCAGGGACAGAGTTGCAAGCAAGCTCCTTTCGATCTTCCCCCACAAATGGGCACGAGAGTGCTAGAGCAGCATTCCCAACATTCCCTGCCCCCTGAGACCTTGGCAAGAATGGTGGCAGCAGGAAAGGCTCAGGTGTGAGTGGGGGTGTTTTCAGCCGGGAAAGGCAACATACCTATACACTTCAGGTGACACACTAACATGTCACAACACACCCTTTGGAAAGCCTTGTTCTACCCTGATGTCCACTTTCAAGCCCTGTGAAGAAGAAGGCACTTTAAAAAAAAAAAAAAAAGCAAAAACACTAGCCTCTAGTCCCGTCCCAATCCCTACCCTCCAGTCTCAAGTCAAAAGAAAAAGAAGAGAATAATTATCTTGCAGAGGGAGGCAGCATGAGCGGGTGCAGGCAGGCAGCCCGAGTAAGCAGGCGAGCTCACAGCCCGAGCAAGTGAACACGCAGCCTGAGTGACCACAGGCAGCCTCTGGCATGCAGGGGTGGCTTTATGCCACGATTTTTGCTTGGCCAGGGGCCCACCGGCCAATCAAGCTTTTGCTGGGCTCTGGAGTTACCAATTTTAAAAAGAAACAAACAAACTTGACTGGCAGATTTGAAAGATTCGATTCTCCATTTTGGTGCCAGGATTTGGATTCCCAGATCTCAAATCCTTGCCCAGGATTCGAAGGATTCAATTGGCCCATCCCTAGTTTTTACATTTCAGTCAGTGGCCATGCTTGCAGACCAATCCAAAAACTGGCTTTATTGGGACACTGCATTACAGATGTTGCTCACTACAATATGTTTCATTGTACATTGTGTGCAGTTTTTACATTTTCAGAAATCTTGATTTTGATGCCCATTCACAAAGGCATAAACAGGCATACCATAGTTGATAAAGCCTCTGACAAAGGAGCTCCTTTTTACAAAGTCTTTTAATGCTTGCCAGCCCCCCGCCTTTTATTCCTTTTCTGTCTAGCTGGAAGATGATTAGTAGTATTGGCATTGGGAAGATGATGAAGAAGAGCTGGAGGAACACAAACTTGCAGTGACATATGGAAAGAGCATGTTCACAGTAAAAAATGTAATAAAAACTTTTAGTCCAGAAAAATAGGTTTCTACTCAAACTAAGGCCATTTCCACACTACACTGTTATAGTGCTATTATTCCACTTTCAACATCCTTTGAAGTTTAGGGAGGGGCATTTAGAATTCTTAGCCAGATTGCACTTTGGCCTCAGTAAACTACAAACCCCAGAATTCCACAGGATGGTGAAAGTGGAATAATAGCACTATAACAGTGTCATGCAGAAGTGGCATAATCCTACTGTAGATGTGTGTACCTGCCTAAACAGAAAAGGAAAACAGTAGCTGCCTCCAAATTCTCTTACATGCGTGAACAACAAAACAGAGAGAAAGAGAGAAACCATTGGCCTTCCTCACCAGTTACAATCAGCAAGTTAAAAATGATGGTTTTATACTGGCTTTCCCCACTTATCTGTTGGGTTAGGGACCAGAGCACTGTCAGAAAGTAGAATAGGTTGAAAGGCAGAATCTAGTCTTTCATCAATTTTTCTCTTCTTGCCTTCTTCCTGTAGGGAACATGGGGGAATTACAGAGGCTCATGGAGAAGGGATTCAAATCCTGGTCTCTCAAGTCCTTGTCCAACAATCAAACCACTATACCACCCTGGCTTACCTCTGTGGCTATTTTACATATAAAATCTGGAGTTGAAATGACTGATGGGTAAATTCACATTTCAGTCAAAAAATATTTGAATGAACATTTTTAACAGCAATACGTGTGTGTGTGTGTGTGTGTGTGTGTGTGTGTGTGTGTAGCGTTTTTATCTGAGAATATGTAAATCTGCTGTCATGGGGGGTGTAGAGGGTAATATTGGCTTATTTAGGGTAAGCCCCTAGAGAACACTGGACAGATAAGGGATCTGAGTGTGATCAATACATTTGAGTGAATGTATAAAAAACAATTTCCAAATGGAAGTAAAACATTTTCCTGGGAGAAGTAGAATTAGTCTTTTGATGGAAAAACTAGGAGTCTTTGTGACATCTGAAACATTAATGCTTTATTTGGGCATAACTTTTCATGGAATTAAATCTACTCCATCAGATCTATGAAGTGTTTTCCACAGCTGGAAGGTATATACAAACACAAATGAAATGTAAAATATACATTGAACCATGGTAATTATATTAAGGTATGCAAAAGAAACACAATGGCTATTCCTAATGCAATGCTACCTGTAACACATCTTGACACTGCTAAACTAATTTATGTATCTTAATCCCTTATTATGTCATATCCTAGGAATGTGAAGTGTCATCTAATAGGCAGTTAGATAAAACTGTGCCTTACTCAAACATTTATACAATACTGAGCAGGATAAAAAATGTATGCTAATATCCAGTAAAAAAATACATCCAAACTCTTCCTATATATGATTGTTTCTGATGTATTTGACAAGTAAGAGCATTTTATATATCCAGGCAAACACAGGCTTGACAATATTTAACTGCAGAGATTTCAAAGACCTGTGGAAATATATATAACAAAATATAGACTGACTTTGACATTTTTGTGCCATTTGCATACATGGGTAACCATCTCAGTATGACTGCATTCTGAATTCATTAAACATTATACAATGTTTTAAACACATACGTTTGATATTAATCTCATTCATATCGCATACTAAAAATGTTCTGCTGTGTTATATCGGGGGGGGGGTAAAATTTCTGCACCAGCACACCAGCACTGATACTGGAAGGGTGGGAGTGAAGGGAAAATCTTATGCAGAATAGCATTTTTAAGCAGATTTCTCATTTTCTTCCCTTTCAAATAGATTTCATTCAAAGTATTCATTTCAGAGTATGCCATGAATATATTTTGTATGGAAGTATGCTTTGGGCAAGCATAAAAATACATTATTAGTTGTTGGTCTGAATCTTTTGCACATTTAACTTTAGAAGCTCAAGGTAGACAAATGCCTATCACAAGAACAGATGTACGATAGGCAGTCAGATAACAACACTTACAGTCACACTTTGTCCAGAAGGAATTACTTTCCTATGCCAGACAAGTAATTTTTTAAGCTCTTCTCTAAAGCTATCATGGAGCCAGGCATATATGAAGGGATTGTAGCATACTGAACTCATAGCAAACCAGTGGCAAATCAACTGGACCAGGCTGAAATAATAGGCATCAATAGCATTGATGTTGATGTCCCGAATAAAGTTAAAGGTGTGAAGAGGAAGCCAACAGATCCCAAAGACCACTACTACCATGACCAACAGACAGAAAGTCCTCTTCCGCCTTGCTCTGTCCCAGTCTGCTTGGTTCTGAGTGACACTCCCTGGCATTACTCTGTTCTTCAGTTTGAGAGAGATCTTGATGTAGGATATCAAAATGGCCAATAAAGGGAAGAGGTAGGTGATGAGCAGCAAACAGAAAGCATAGGTTTGTCTCTGGCGTTCTTGCTCCCCCCAGAATTCCTCACACAGGGTGACACCCTGTTGATCCAGCTCTATATAATAGGTGTGTGCCATGGCTGGCAATGCCAGGCAGCAGGAGAGAATCCAAATGAAGAGTATCATGTAGGCACTGAGCTGCAGTGAGACACGACGTCGCAATGGGTGCATAATGACAATGTACCGATCCACCGCAATGGTGGCCAAGGTGAAGATGGAGACATAGACAGTGACAGGCTGCATGAAGTAGACAAAGTAGCACATGGTGCTGCCAAAAATCCAGCCACGTGGCTCAAAAACGTAAGCAAGAGTAAGTGGGACGCAAGTGGTGCACATAGCCACATCAGAAACGGCCAAGTTCCCAATGAGGAAGTTTGTGACATTGTGCATCTTCTTTACACACAAGATGACATGAACTAAAAGGCAGTTACCCACCATCCCAATAACAACCACAACTGTGTACATAAAGATGATCAGTAATTTCAGCTGTTGGACTAACTGCAAACCCTGGAAAACCACTGAGGTCCCATTCATACCAGAGTTGGGGGTTTTTGTGGTGCAGTTGGTAGGGATAGTTCCAGAACCTTCAAAGGACTCAGGCATTTTGACCTGTAACATAATAAGCCACAGATATTAATGAGTTTTCTGTCCACGCAGATCAATTGTTACAATGGTTGGTGAAAGAGCATTTGTAGCTCAGATTTCCAATCCCCTGTATCTGCAGCCTTAATAAGGTGATTAATATTAAGTTCCCAGTGTGGGGAAATGTACAAAAATGCACTTTACAGTGTAATTCAATCATCACCAGTTTTTGTTTGTTTGTTTGTTTGTTTGATCGTTTTTGTCAGCAGCAAGAGAGAACAGAATGGGAAGGGACACAAAGAACTATAGGAGAAAAGGCCAAAAAGAAAGCAAGGAGGGGGCGGAGAAGATATAAAAAGGTGATGTTTTTTGAAAGGCAAGATGATAAACCTCATGCTTCTTATTCCCACCTACTCTCCTAAAAAAATCAATTTAGACTACCCCTGATTTCTGAGCCTCTAGAAAACAAATTCCCCTACATTTATATGTATTTTTACAAGAGCTATAAATTTACTCTCATTCTCTCTCTCTCATTCTCTTTTTAATTAAGAAGACCTGAGGCTCTTCAAAAGCATGCAGCTTATCCGGTTTGGGGAGCACAATGGAGAAATAATGGGCAGAAAAGCTAAACCTCTTCTACCTCAGCCTTCCATGCTCTCATACTAATTTTGACTAAGCACAACATCTGTACTCAAGAACAAACCAATTAATTAATGTCATATGTTGTTTGGCTTTCAGCTGTTTGGGGTCAAAAAGATTTTAGAGAAGCATCTAATAATGTAGAAAGCAGGATGAATGAAATGAGTTCAAGGGAGATACTTGGTCCCTCAAACAAGCTCACAGACCAGTGTGAAAAAGAGTGAAAAATGGCAAAGCAGCCTGCAAAATCCTCTTCTTAGTGATAATTGATTTCCTCAGCTACATGTCATCTTCTAGTCAAAAGAAAGATTGCTGTATCTGGAAGAATATCAGGCTTCTCTCAAATCATGTGTACTGAGATCTTTGTCATCCCAAGGTGGGGCTATTTGCACCTGTGGCTACTTGTACACTCCTCCTGTTTCAATCATCTATAGATGAATTTATGAGAAATGTATGAGGTTCTTCAATATCCTTTCCCACCAAGCCCAATCCAGGAAAATCTTTACTACTGGGGAAACAACTAATTTAATTTCCCCCAGTAGACACAGCATCATCTGTAGATGACTTGTCCTGCATTCTGTCATTCAAAGGAAATGGAGGAGATAATGTTTTGTCTGTTCTTGGTGGAACTGGTTAGATATTGAAATTGACTGTGATATGCCAAAAATTGCTCTGACCCTTACATGAATGCCTGGAGGGCATATCCCTAAATTCTGTTACGTGAGGGAAGGAAGGGAGGGAGTATGAAACATCTAGCTTGAAAAGACAAGGATTTATCACAGAACCTAATGGAATATGTGTAAAAAGCCTTCCTCTCTCATTGAAGAGAATGGAAACAGCTCCTTCAGGTAGAACTAAGTGCGCTTGCTAGTTTCCTTCAGAGACTGGAACCAAACATAAAACTTAATCATCAATAACTCTATACTGATTTCTCCTTCCTCTTCCTCTTTTAAGCATGTCCCCTCACATCACATATTCTGGAATCCACATCTGGTCCACTTTTCAGGACTCTATGTTTAGAGAATAAAACACAGAATAACCAACTAAAATGTATAATAAGCTGAAGTATAATTAGCTGGATACCCTGTGTAATATCAGTAAATGCCTCTCATAAATAGCAACAGCTCTTATGCAAGCTAAAGTACAGCCCTCATCCTCTGAGACACACAGATTTGGAATACAATTAAAGTACAAAAACCACAAGGTGAAATTATAAAAATGGAGGAGGGGAGTACTTAAATACAGATATCTTGCAAATACATCTCCCAAAGGGAAAAGTGGAAAAACATAATGAGCAACAATACTGTAAGTGGCAACATATGTTTCTTCTAGAGTTGACACAAAGAATAAAAAGCAGAAAGACAATGCAGGTTGTAAGGACAATCCTAACTGATATACGTTTAGGATTAACTAAAGTGATACATATTGATTAAATGCATAAATCTCTTTCCACAATAAATGTTAAAAAGAGACTCCGGTGGCCATGAACAACAGGATTATACTTAGACACATTAGGCATGCAACTGAGAAACAAACATCAACAGCAAACATCTACTTCTTTGTGTCAGAAATGGACTAAGTGGGATTTACAACAACCATATTCTTTTCCCTACCGTTACTTGGATGAGCTGTGCTACCTGCTGTGAGGAGGAGACAGTCCTAGGTCTGGTATCATTGTCTTCATGAGTCAATATGCTGTGCCTTGCTTGTACAACCAGCCAAACTGTTTGATGATCAGGAGTTTAAAGGGACAGAGATTGATTTTGCTGGCATAAGATGTCAATATCTTCCCCTTTCTTCCTCTAATTTATAAATAGTCAAAGCTTGTTGGTTGGAGTGTTGTGTCTTTTCCTTAGATACCATGCCTCTTGATTTCTGTTAGGTAACTGATTTGCTCCACATCACTTTAAAAAAAAAGACTCCACCTTTATTCAACAAAACAGAGCTGCATCCATTAAACTGCTGAATATTCTTCTGATCTTTCACCTTCTTCAAATGTATGGTGCTGTGTATATTAAGTAGGATCACTGAAATATATAATATATCAAGGACTAGCAAACAAATATGTTTAATGATTTTTTTCCCTAATCATTGAATTCCCAGGAAAACATGGAAAACATCAGTGAGACACAATTCCTTATAATGTTATGGGAACAAGAAGTGTCAGCCTTCTCAAATCTTAAGAGAGGCAGTTTCAGGAGACAAAATTGTGAGTGTTATCCATGGTGCTGAAAGAACCACAGAAATGGTTCAGAATATTCAGCATTCACAAGAGGTGAAGCCAAGTGGCTTAATCATCTTCCCACAGCTGCTTAGAGCATGTTTCATACTCCAGTTACTTTGAACTTCCATCAAGCCCATTTTGCATGGCCCATAGTGAGGAATGATGGCAGCTGATGTTTTGAAACACCTGTGGAGGCCAAGTTTCCTTAACCCCAACACAGAGGCACATGTTTACTTAGGTATTGAGAATCATTGTTATTTAATGTCATTGTAGAAATTATGTTTTTGGAAAAAACTGGAACTGTTGCCTCACCTCATTAATTCTGGAATGGCTAAGAATGCTAGGAGATTAATTATAGCCGAGTGTTTTCAGGAAAAATCCTAAGAACATAAGAACAACCATGTGCAGAGCAAGGTTCTGGTCCAACAATCTGGTCACAGCATGGCCAATGAGTTATCTATAGTGTACCCACAAACACTAAATGAATGCACTTGTATCCTCAATGTTGTGTTCATCCTGACCAGTAGCCATTGATGGCCCTAATCTCCATGAATGTACCAAATTCCCTTTTAAAGCCATACAAGCTGGCAACCGTCATGATACCTTGTGGCAGTGAACTCCACCAGTTAAGTGTGCACTCAGTGAAGAAGTATTTATCTGTCCTGAATCTCTTGCCATTCAGCTCCATGGATAATTTCAGGTTCTTGTATTATGAGAGAAGTGGAAAAGCTTCTTCCTATCTGCTTTCTCTACGTCATGCCTATATTTATATGCTTCCCATTATTCCTCATTTCAGAACCTGTGTTTTTAACTTGTACACTGGAATTTGCTCTGTCAAACATCACTATGGGTCCCTTCATTACACAACTATACCACTATGATTCTGCTTTAACTGTCATGGCTCCATCCTATGGAATTATAGGATTTACCATTTAGGGAAGGGTATTTTGAGTTCTCGGCTACAAACTGAAAGATTCCCTACTGCCTACTACAGATCTTAAGATTCCATAAGCTGTTGCCACGTCAGTTAAAATAGAATCATAGTGCTACAGTTGTGTAGCATGAAAGGGCCCTGAATCTGTTGACTGCACTTCTTTAGCATCAGTTTTACTCAAAAACTTAGCAGATACATATAACTATATCTACTGTTATTATTGAAAATGGGAATCCTAATATTCTTGGTCCACGTAAACGAAAGAAAAAGGAAGTTTTGTGAATTCCTGGACAACATATATTAAATAGCAAATCTTTACACATAGCTCATACATTTATCAATGCATCCACTTTGCCTCTGTGCAGGACTATCCTTGTTCTGTGATTAAATTATGTATATTAAATGTGCTATTTGTAATTTGCATTCCTATATATTGGCTCATGAGGAAGGGGTTATAGTTCACCTTTCCCTAAGAAGGGAGTTGAAGGTTTTCTGTCTCTTGTTACATAAGTAGCTCATCACCTTCACCAAGCTAATTGCAAAGCAAAACAATGTACTAATAGAAAACCTCAGCAGCACAACAGTCATACAGTGAGTCTGCAGTGTATGAGATACAGCTATGATGCATTTAAAGCTGTCAGAATTCTAGGAAACAAAAAAAAGGAGGCAAAACCTCAATACAGCACTGGAAAATAGACTATGAAAATGAAGCAGTGTTGTCTCACCAAGTATAGTGTGTTTGTGTGCTATTGAAGAATGGCTAACTGAAATATATTGAGCATTTTACAGGGACTATAATCTCATTTTCCAACACTAGATGTTTCCTTCCTTCCTTCCTTCCTTCCTTCCTTCCTTCCTTCCTTCCTTCCTTCCTTCCTTCCTTCCTTCCTTCCTTCCTGTCCTGTGTTTTGTACTGTGTTCCCTTTTCCATCTCAGAGTTTGGGAGCAGAGAAGGAGAGGTGTTTCTCTTATTTCTTAAACACCCACAACCAGGTACTTCTTTTCTGTGGTCGACAGAACTATATTGCTTTATTCGTGTTATGCAGGGGAAACATTGGAAGCAATGTTTGTGGTGAGAGAATTCTTTTAAAGCATGTAACATAAAAGTATAGACAAAATTCAAGGAGTTGGTTATGACCTATAAAGCCCTTTACAGCTTAGGTCCAGATTATCTGAAAGACAATATATTTTTATACGAACCTGTCACAATCTTAAGATGCACAGAGGAGGACTTTCTCTCAGTCCCACCAACATCATTGGCCCTCTTGGTGAGGACATGAAAGACAGCCTTCTCAGTGGCTTCTCCCACTCTCTGGAATTCCCTTCCATGGGATGCTAGGTTATCCCCCTCCCTTTTGCCAGCAAGCAAAGACCTTTTTATTTAATCAGACTTTAATATCTGATCACTCACAGGGAGGCTTCTTATTAAGGTGTGTCCTTAATTTTGTAATTTTTGTATGCCATTTTTTGGTACGACTTGGATCCCACTCTGGGACAAGGGTGGCATACAAATGAAACAAACAGACAAATCACATAGCTCTTGAGATATTCTCACATACGTGAGGGACAATGTTTTCTACTAGCCAAACAGCCAATATTTTTCTTGGGAAAATTATCTCAGTATGCATTTTATAGGCTTACTTTCATCAGAGAAACAGATAGATTATTAGAGCATTCTTTCACTAGTAACATTTTGTGATTTCTTGTGTTTCCAACATGAATAACTAAGGATCGCAAAAATCACCTGCAATGTTATAGTTTTCAAAGGAGTATCCATGTCAGCTTCTTGCAGCATGAAAAGAAGGAAGGTAAGTGAGAAAAAATATGGTAGCACCTTTAAGGCTAACTTTTTTTTTACTTGTTCACGAGCTTTCCTGGATATTAACCCATTTCTTTGGATGCAGTACCAAGTGGTATTAAAGCCTCCGGTATAAAGCATATTTATATAGCTGTAGGTGTGGGACAGAATACAACAAGATCCAGAAAGATGCAAATAATGACCCCTGCCCTAAATTTTCAAAGAGCTGCATAAGATGATACAGGTCTTTCAGGTCTTTACAGTGTTCACTTCATGTTGATGTGTGAAAGCAATAAATGTACTTACCAAAAGTCAGTCTCCCTGTATCAAGGATATTGAATTTTTGATGTAGATTGGCCAGTCATGTAAAAGAAAAGTATAAATTTGCAACAACAAAAAAAAATGGCTCCTCCAGTGAGTTCTGCGATAGCCAAGAAATTATTGAGATTACATGCAGTTGGGAATGTCTCTTAGTATGGGGCCTTGGTGCAACAGAACCAATAGCTGGGGAATATGTGGCTCTCTAGGAGTCATTTAACTACAGCTAACTTCAAGTGATAGCCCACAGCACAATCAACAGCAAGGGATACATGTAGCTGTGTCTAGAAAGCCAGCCATGGTTCACAGACCTCCTATAGAGTCTATAGTAGCATCCACAGAGAAGGTTTACAAAAGTTTATCAGTCAGTTACCATTTTTGTTTCAGGAGACCAAGCCAGTAACAAATTCAGAGTATCAGTTCAAGGGAGTATCCAGCAATGTAGTCAGCACACAAAGCGAGGGTCAAGTTTTTCCAGGAACACAATCCAAGGATCAGAACACATTGCTTCCACCAGAAATGCCAGTTGTCTGCAACGGAGTTGTCTCAAACCTTTCTCTTGTATTTATTAGTCTACAGCCTCCCCCAGCTGTTTGCCTAAATAATACATCTTCTCTATATAAATACTCTGAGTCTCATGGGCTCTCCCTTTCTCATCTATGCTGGGCTATAGTAAGTATTGGTCTGTTCATGTGTGTGTTGTGGCTGTTGGGGAGGATCATGTTTCTGTCCTGGGGCTGGGGCATGACATCTGCAGGGATAAATTTCCAAGGACTGCAAGAGGTATCCCTTTTACATATATTATTGTCATTGTATAGAGCCTCATCCCCTCATAGGACAACCACATTTCATATACAAACTGTGAACTGGAAGAATGAAAATCACACTCATGCTGTAGAATGACTCAAGTTCAACATCCAGATAAACTTCTATAACAGGAATGAGAAAAGATTCTGCTTGAGATTCTTGGGAGCTACATCTAAGTAGGAATGGTCTAATATAAACCATCTGTTTGTACAGCATTTTTTTTTTTTTTTGCCTACATTATAATCACTCCCACTCAAATTTCTTACCATTACTAAGCAGGGTCAAAAATTCATTAAATGATCAAGAGTTGGCTTGAGTATAATTTTCCACATTTTTAATGCTTGTACTTCTTTACTTCCTCCCTTTTCTAACTGTGCCTAAGCTAAAGACAACCAACGAAGATTAGAAGATTCACAACATGTATTTCTGATGAAGGTGAAAAAGCTGTAAGCATCTGCTGAGGGCATATAGGGGAGACATCAATCCACTTATGAACTGCTAAACTCTGTCTTTGTACCTCCTTAACAGTACAAGTGGTAGCTCTCTTCCCTAAGGTGTTTACATAGTTGAGGTAGAAGACCATTGAATATTGACTTTATTTATTTGTTTGTTTTTTTGTTTGTTTATTGTATTTATATACTGTCTTTCTCCCAAGATGGCATCCAAGGTGGTTTCCAACAGGTAAAAAATATTAAAAGCATATAGATAAGTAAAACATTAAAAACATATAAAATTATGTAACAACAACAGATTTTTTAAAAAGCTAAAAATGAATAAAAAAAGGTCTCCAGCTCACTCATTAAAGGCCTGCTTAAAAAGAAGTGTCTTTACCTGCCTATAAAAGGAAAGTAGGGAGGGGGCCAGTCTAACCTGCCATGGAATAGCGTTCCACACGGTGGGAGCAGCCACTGAGAAGGCTTTCTCCCATGTCCTTACCAGGTAAACCTGGGATGGTGGCAGGTCTGAAAGAAAGACTTCCCGTGTGGATCTAAGAGCTCGAGCAGGTTCATATAGGGAAATGCAGTTTTTCAAACAGTCTGGACCTAAGCCATATTAAGCTTTATAGGTCATGACCAGCACTTTGAATTGAACCCGGAAATGAACAGGTAGCCAGTGAAGCTGTTTTAAGAAGAGAGTTATGTGCTCAGTGTAACTTGTCCCAGTCCGCATTCTGGCTGCCACATTTTGAACCCGCTGGAATTTCCAAACAGTTTCCAAAGGCAGCTCCACGTAGAATATGTTACAGTAGTCCAACCAAGATGTAATCAAGCTGTGTGTTCACTGTAGCCAGAGCTGATGTCTCAAGGAACAGGCACAGCTGGCACACAAATATTAACTGTCCAAATGCACTCCTGGCCACTGCTGAAACCTGGGCATCCAGACTCAGAGCTGAGTCCAGGACAACACCAGGGCTGCAAGCCTGAGATTTCCAGGGATCATAACCCTATCTAGCACAGGCAGAATCCCTATTCCCTGATCTACCTTTTGATTGACCAGGAGCACCTCTTTCTTGTCAATTAAGCTTCAGTTTGTTTGCCCTCATCTAGTCCATTGCTGACAACAGACATTGATTCAGGATCGAGACAGCTTTCTTGGAATCAGATGGAAAAGAGAGATAGAGTTGGGTGTCATCAGCATATTGGTGACACTGAACCCTGACCTCTCCCAGTGGTTTCATGTAGATGTTAAACAGCATGAGGAACAAAACAGAACCCTGAGGGACCCCACAAACCAACAGCGAGTGAGTTGGGACTCCAGTATCACCTTCTGAATTATCCCTTCTAGGAACAACTGGCTGCTCCACAGGCATAACAGTGCCCCCAAACCCCATCCCAGAGAGTCGGTCCAGAAGGATACCATGATTGGTGGTTTAGAAAGCTGCTGAGAGGTCCAGCAGAACCAACAGGGACACACTCCCCGCATCTAGTTCCCAACTAGGTCATCCACCAAGGTAACCAAAGCTGTCTCTCTTCCATAACCAGTTGTGAAGCCAGACTGAAATGGATCTAGATAATCTATTTCATCCAGAAAACCTTGGGACTGGGAGGCTACCACATGCTCCAGAACCTTGCCCAACAGTGGAATATTGGGAAATGGCTCCCTAGTTGATCTGGATCTTTGGCATTTAGTCTATAACAGTGAAACTCATTTGCAATGTAAATTCATGCAGATTAGACTTTTTTTTCAAAAAAGGATGCCTTCCTTGTTCAGCTGGATGAGATAATGAAATACGTTGATCAATGCTTTCCTCACTCCTGTGCAAGAACTGTGATAGTCTGTGTCACTTTTCATTTTGTTTCTGTTAACGCTAAAGTCAGAAACCATGTTTACAAGTTATAAATGGGACCCTGTGCCTCACCACAGTAGACTTCACATAAATATAAATTAGGTAAAATGCTGGAACTCATTCTGACCTTGATCTATCTATGGTTCTGGGGTGGTGATCAGTGCTATGGTCAAAACCCTGGATTAAAGCTTTATTTCTTTCACAGGCAGGAACAGAAAGGACTACAACTTATGACCACTGAAATGACACATTCATAGGCTGTTAAAAAAAATGGGATAAGATTCAAAGTCAAGGTTGTCTAGTCTTTCAGACTATATTTCCATCAGACACAATGTTCTTGGCTAATTCACACTTTCTTCTCCTGTATTTTCTATCAGTTTTGATTGCTATTATATTAGTCATAAAAGCTTCCAGGTTTCATATAGTGTATTGATACAGAATGTTAAGAAGGGCACAGTCTTTGCTGATTGGGCCTGTACCAAATTATCCCAATATTATTTCATCAGCCAGCATCTCCTCAATTAAGAGGAGCAAATGTATTAGTAAGGCAAGAGGAACTGAAAGGTAGAGCTTAGGCCATTTCCACACTAGACTGTTATAGTGTTATTATTCCACTTGCAACATCCTATGGAATCCTGGGGTTTGCAGTTTAGAGAGCAGCCTCAAACTGCAAACCCCAGGATTCCATACGACGTTGAAAATGGAATAATAGCACTATAACAGTCTAGTGTGGAAATGGCCTTAGAAGTAATGAATTAGAAGCAAAGACATTGTCTGTTACTTTGGGATGGGAGTTAACAAAAGTGTAGCAAAACCACATTGCAGAAGCAACACAATGAGTGAGATCAAAGTTACTTCACTGGCACAATAAATAAAATTTTCTGATTACATTTCAAAAAGTATCTTTATAAGCATCTTCACTGGAATTTTTCAAGTTTTTTTTTTTAGGAGCACAGCCCCAGCTCAACTCTTTCTTCTTTTTTTATTATTTTTATTAAAATCATAAAATATGAAACATTCCATATTTCTTATAATAACAAAATATACATCCATCATCACTGTACCTCTTGTATCTAATTAATATACAACCTGCCTTTTACATTATACGAATTGATAGTACAGTCTTTTACATAGTCATAAAACTTAATATAATCTCCATACCTACTTACCCTCCTTCCCTTATTACTTCTACATTCAATTGTGAACGGTTATACCTTACCTATACATGACCAACTCCTTATGCACTATACACTAAAACATACCACTACCTATTCTCCATACTTTTGTATGCTTATTACAAAATTTGTACTTCCGAGTCTTAATTATCTGGTTCCCTTGCTATTACCTTCCCCACTGAGCTTCCCAAAGGGATATTACTAAATTCCATTTCTCTGTGATCTGTTTTCTTGATCTATCGTTTATTCTTGATGTGTGTTCATCCAATTCCCATAACTCATACATCTTCCATTTTTCAAGTTTTATGCCATTCTGTTATCACTTTTTTTCCTTTAGAAAGTGTCAGAAAGTAATAGAAAAGTAATAAAAATTGCAACAAATTAATGAGGTACTAGTTCTTATCACTGTTCTTATCACAGCAAAGTATTACTTTTTAACCACTCTAACAAGTAATGGGAGTAAACAGTTTTTAAAAAGTAATTTTCCATGCTGTGATGAAAAGATACAATTGCAAATGAGGACAGCAACAAAGCATTCTATGACTTCTTACTGGTGAAGATACTGTGAATTACTTTGTTACATCAGTACATATAGCAGGGATGGTCAATTGCAAGGGGCAATTTTTGTCCCCAAGCCCTTCTCAACAGGCCATGCCATTTTCAGGGATGCCCCGTCTGGTTTCAATTTTGGCTGGGTTTTGGGCAACTTACAGTGAAAGTTCTAGAAGATAACGGCATACGGGAGACTTAAGAGGTTGGAGAAACAAAATTCACTGCATTTTGTCAGAGGGTTGAGCCATTGGTTGAGGGGTCTGGGTGAAAATCACCTAGGCCTTTTTTTTTCTTATTTCCAAGGAGGTCTGGGGTACATGGGTGGCAAAGGTCACACACTTTGTGTTTCTGAGGGTTGCATGTGGCCCATTAGCCACACTTTGCCCACTCTGGCATATAATATAATTCCATTATTTTATACTTCAAAATGTATAGGAAGAAACACACAATAGTACAGTTCATTGGACAGATCGCACTAAAGCAGTTTCACAGTTACATGAACAGTAATGACCGTGTCAAATTCCTGATGCTTAAGAGCAGATTAGTGGGAGAAATTCCTTCACAGAATAGGCAGGTCCTACTAACATATGTATATTGATTTTGGATTTGTGAATAATTTTAATGTTAATGAAACCATGTCTGAAAATTATGTTGGGATTTTATGTCCTTGGGGCAAAGTAGTGCCACAAATTAGAGGAAAATGTTTTTATTGGATGCAAACTTTGTTTCTATTATATGTCACATTAGCAAAAAATTTTGAGTCGACGGATTTTTTTTTCTTTTGTGTTTTAATGTATCTTCCCATTTATGACTCATTTGGGGATCAGATCAGATGTTTTTCTGGTTGCTCCACTTTGTGTAGTGGTAAAGAAGGGTGCTGAATTGTTTCCAACACTGCTAGCTATTCATGTGGAAGTATAACATTCAAGTGGTGCCCACAAAGATAGGATCCAGATCAGATGTAGTGGCCTGTCTCATATTCAACTATGAAACATTTCTATGAGAGGAAGACTTGCCCTTACTCCTATTCACTGCCCAGAGATCTAAGCATCATTCATCTGAGCAAATTCCTAATTAAGCCAAAGTGAATAATTTCCACAGTGTTATTTGAGTATACAAAACACAGTTGGGAATCATGCAGAAACTTGCTGTCCAGATGTTTTTGGTTGGCAACTCCCAATATTCCTTTGTTATGCTGGGAATTCCAGTCCCATAACATCTGGTAGGTTACCTATCCCCACCCCAATGTAAAATTAACTCCCCCGTTTATGTTGCTTTCCTTTATGCAAGTTTTTACGATGTATGCCCAATATCAATTTTTCTCCAATCCTCAGATTCTAAAATGCTGCCTTACGTGAAGAGCATGTAACTACACAGAAGTGGTTATAACAACAACTCTGTAATTTGTCTACAAACAAGCTATGGTCAACATTAATTCTGTTGCTACCAATGTCCAAAAGGCTTATCACTTGATTGTTCAACCTTTAATGTCTTTTGAAAATGAATGTTTGAAATGACTCATACACTGGAAAAAACATGCAAGATGTGTTTCTGTTGTTTAATTTCTATAGCATCAAGTATCAACTGGGGTGTGAGAACCAATCAATGAACATCTGTGTATGAATGGGTGTTGGATCACAGAATTTTCTGCTGTGAAAATGTGTATTTCAACTATAGTACATTGTTTTTTGCCATTTTCTTCATGTGTAAACATTTGTTGACTTGCAAACTTTGGAACAAATTTTTGTATGAAAGTTAAAGGGGCACAAGTTAAGAAAAGTGTGTCTGTGTTGGCAGGAAGTTTCCCTCATTATAAACCCCAAAATTTATTGCATAAAGAAATGGCGTGAATTGAGCAATAAACTAAATCCTGACATTCTCATATGGATTCCACAGTTGTGCTAAATGTCAAAGCTATCTAATAAAAATTGCTGCACATACAGCGAGTTAAAAAGTGCTGAAAACTGACACAACCTTTTCATTCCAATTTCAGACAGGCATGCAGTAAACTTCTGTCAGTTTTTGGTAAAAGTTACTGATGTGCTTTATTCAAGCTTCTCCTGGTGATCCATAATTGACTTGGTAAATTTCTGAGCAGAAATTGAAAAGCTATTAAGATTTTCCTGTCCCATTATAAACAGAGTGAGGAAAGTGTGGCTTGGGGGTGGCATGCAAGCCTTAGGGCTGTTTTTATGCCCACCGCCCCAGTCCAAACTTTTTTGCTTCCAAATGCCCAGATCACTTCCTGTTAGAAAAAAGTCCTCCCTGGGCCTAAACAGCAAGTGGGTGGTAAAAGTGTCCCCATGCTCTCCTTTAAGATGAATAAATGATTTGGGGGCCAGGCATGGGCATTGCTTCCTAGGTCTCCTGAGGGATGCAATGTGGCCCACTATCCTCAACAGTTGTCCATCCCTGCCCATGGCAACAACTGCTAGTAAGGTTGTGTCATGCATACTCAGTTTTATTTCTAAGCTAGAAATCTTGCAGTACTCTGATGTTTCCTGGAGCTTCTATATTACACAAGGGATCTAGCAGGTTGATTATGGAATGGTTAAGGAATGTGACCTCACAAGGTCAGGCTACATGATATGGTTACTTCATAGGTCAACACCCTAGCACAGTCCTTCACTCACTGGCAGGAAATGTGCCACATAGGCCTTTTCCACACGGGGCTTTTAAAATGGTGCAGAGCATCCTCCAGGGAGGATGACTGCATCTGTGAGTGGACTGGGTCCAGACTACTTTGTGTAGTTCTGGACCTCAGTCTGCTCCAGAACGACCCAAAGTGGTCATTCAGCATGCTTTTGAAAGACCGCTTAAAACAGGTCTTTCAAAAGCAAGGAGCGTGCCACTCCGTGGCCGCGCTCCGGTGCAGATTTGCAGGCTCGCACCAGTGCAAGGCTGCAGATCTGCTGGGGGCGGACTTTAGGCTGGCGAGCTTCACCGGTTGGTAGAGAGCCTCCACCAACCGGAAATTGCCATTTTCGTCCCCGGAGCAGTGTGGAGCACGGCCACACACTGCTCTGGACCAGCCTGGACCCGGGCATGGAGCACACAGGTCCGGTGAGTGCCATCACAGGGCGATTCCCTTGCCCTGTGCGGAAAAGGCCATAGTCACAACCCTATATGGCCTAATGAAGTATCTAGAGTTTACTATGTCCCTTTCCGCCCTACACTGTTATGGTCCTATTACTCCACTTTATCCCCCTATGGAATCCTGGGGTTTGCAGTTTAGAGGGGCATTTAGAATTCTCAACCAGAGAGCTGTTTGGCCTCAGTAAACGACAAACCCCAGCATGTTGAAAGTGGAATAATAGCACTATAACAGCGTACTATGGAAATGGCCTATATTTCCAAAAGGAGCCTCCTCCCCACCTAAAAGAGAAGTGGGGGTAAGCTGTATGGAAGGTAAGCCATAAGCAAACACAGTTTGTGATGTTGTTTAATACTATTACTGACTATGGATATATCTCTCCAGGAACCTGGCTTTTTTAGAACTTAAGCCAAGACATAAGCCAATGGGATAGCCTTAACTCTGGTCTTAAAAGAAGCAGATTTTAAAATACAGATATACTTCAGTTAATTAAGTAGATGTGTTCCTGAGCTTGACTTTTTTAGCAGAAACAGAAGTCTTCTTTAACAGAAACTAACAAAGATAGAAAAAACATGGGAAGAAAATAGCGATAGGCTTCTCTACCACAAAAAATCACAGTTCAACAAGTTTCAGCAAACCTTTTACCTAAAATGAACAGTATGCACATATGAAAATTCAGATAAACCTTGCATAAGTAAACAAAAACATTCTGAACCTTCTAGAAACCATTTGAACGATTCTTCAAAAATGCATCTCAGGATATATTTTTTCCCCAACAGCCTCCACTTTTATTATGATTTCCCTTTTGACGGCAAAATGTATAAATCTATGCTTTTCCAATATGCCAGGACAGGTAGTGAGGCAGGCTAATTTGGTTTCCCCTTTTCTTCCTGTTTTGTCCTGCACAAGGCTTAATAAGTGATTCTGGACCTTGTCTGCTTCAGTAGGTTCAACTAGAGCAGAATCCCATTCTTTTCCAGATCAAGCTCTGTTCCATTGTTTACTGAAGATACATTGCTACAACCCAACTGAGGCCATTTCCACACTACATTCTTATAGCGTGATTATTCCACTTTCAACATCCTATGGAATCCTGGGGTTTGCAGTTTTGGGAGGGGCCAAGTGGCCCCTCCTGAAACTGCAAACCCCAGGATTCCATAGGATGTTGAAAGTGGAATAATCGTACTATAAGAGTGTAGTGCAGAAATGGCCTGAAAGTCTGTCTTTCTCCAGCCCTCCTTCACCATCTTCCCAATGCCACATGCACAAATATAAGATGGGTGACACTTGGCTGAGAAGCAACATATGCAAAAAGGATCTAGACTTTTTGGGAGACCGTATGTTTAACATAAGTCTACAGTGTGTTGTGAAAGCATCAACCAAAGTGTAATGTCCAGCTCAAGGAAAATAATAGGACCAGTCTAATCTGGTTTGATTAGAGTCCATCTGAAGTATTGTATCTAGTTCTGGACACCACAGTTTAAGAAAGATATTAACAAGCTGGAATGTATCCAGAGGAGAACAACCAAGATAGCTAAAAGCCTGGAAGGCAAGCCCTAGGAAGAACAGTTGTAAGAACTGTATATGCTTGTGTTTGTATGCACTTTCAGGTTGCCTGTCAATTTATGGTGATGTCATGGATTTCATAGGGTTTTCTTATGCAAGGAATACTCAGATGTGGTTTCGTCAATTTCTTCCTCTGAAATATAGCCTTCAGCACCTGATATTCATTGGTGGTCTCCAATCCAGGTACTAACCAGGTCTGAGCCTGCTTAGCTTCCAAGAACAGATGGGATCTGGTACCTTTAGGGTATATAGGCCATCTTTAGCATGAACTAAAGAAGACTTAAGAGGTGAGATGAGAGTCATCTTCAAATATCTGAAGTGCTGTCACATGGAAGATGGAGTGAGCTTGTTATGTGCATCTAAGAGTGTAGGATCCAAATCAGCAGACTGAGATTTCAAGAAAGGAGATTCTTAGTAAACATTCTGACTAAAGTAAGATTCTTACTAAAAAAAGAACTTTCTGAGGGTAAGAGTTTTTCAACAGTGGAATAGACTCAGGAGACAGCGAGCTATCCTTTACTGGAAGTTTGAAATACCCAGTCTCTGAGAGGCACAGTAGTGATAGATTTCCTTGCCATTTTTTTAAATTAATTTTAACACAAATAATCTAGTTTACAATCAGAATAGTACACATTTTTTTAAAAAGTAAGGAAACAGAAAGAAGCAAGAGAAAGAAAAAAGAAAGAAGAAAGGGACAAAAGAGAAAAAGAAAAAAAGACATATAACTAATTCACAGAAGGGCTCTGATGCCCCCCACCATCTAGACCAGCGGTTCTCAACCTGGGGGTCATGACCCCCAGGGGGGTCGCGTGACCCTTTCATGGGGGTCGCTGCTCCCCCTCGCCGCCGCCGCCAGCGGGCTTTCTCACTTTGGCCACCTCCTCCTTGGCGCCATCTTTTCCTCCTCCACCATCCCTGTGGAGCTGGCGGGCGGGGAAGAAGGGAAGGAGTGGATGGCCCTCGTGGGCTCTTGCGCTCACTCCTCCCTCTTTCTCCCTCCTGGAGTGAGGCACAGACACCGGGGGACGAGTGGCTGGCTGCAAGATAGGTAGAGGCCGTGCTTCCCCGCAACTCCGGGGTGGGCAGCGTGGCGACGGGGAGGGGGCCAAGTGGAACCAGGTGGAAGGTGGAGGGGGACTGGGTGGCTGCAGGTAGGAGCCAGCATAGAGGCGGCGGGGGGCAGGAGGCGGTGCTTTCGCCAGCCAGCCACCGGCTTCTGCGCCGTCGCCACGGGCGCAGGTAACGGGGAGGCAGCTGACTGGCGAGAGGGCTCCCCGTGGGGCCGTCCCTGGGTGAAGGCAGAGGGAACTGGGCGGCAGCGGGGGGCAGGAGGCAGTGCTGCCGGGCTCGGAGTTTGTGCTCTCAGGCGGCCCTGGGAGCGGCTCGGCAGCCGAAAGACCCGGGCTGGGTGGGGCAGGGGGAGGCGAGCGTGAGACTGCTTGGCCTGCCAGAGCCACTCCCTGGCCTGAGGGGCCGCTGGAGTGGGAGCCAGCCAGCCGCTGCCTCCTTCACCATGATGTGTGATGACACAGAAGCAGAGGAAGGAAGGAGGAGGATGCAGGGCTGGGATTCTCCTCTTGTTGCCATCACTATCACCGCCCAGGTTGGAAATGGGGAAGGGGGGAACCTAGCTCTTCCCCCGCCCCACTATTGGTAATGTTGGCGCCAAGCCTGGCAAAGAAATCCAGTCAAGCACAGCTGCAGACAGCAGACTTAAGAACTCAGTTGCGGGGGGGGGGGTGAGTGGAAGCAGGAACAAGCCTGAACACATTGAAGCAAAATCTATCTTTCTTCCTTCACATATCATCTTCTCTCTCTCAGCCTTGGCTCTTCCTTCACCTGTATCGTGCTCCTGGATTTTGGGTCCCTATATTTCCCAGCGTGTACCAATTGTTTGCATTTTGCAGAATTCCAGGTTAGTGTTTTACCCTTCTCTCTTTGCCATTCCCCTTCAGTGGGCAGTCTTTTACATTTATTTGTAGCATGGCCTCTATGATTAAAACAATTATATTTTCTGTACGCTTCCTTATCTGAGGCAAGAAGTTGGCCTCTGAATCTTTAGGGACTACCATATGTTTTTTCAATCCCCAGAAAGATAGCATGGCCTGTGATAATTTTTCTTCTCTTGTTTTTTATTTTTCCTAAACTGTAGGAATGAATTAAATTCTGTACAATGGTTCTTACTCCTTTTAAAGGTGCCAGTTTCCTTTAAGTTTGGCCTAGCTGGGTGACTATAAAAACCTGACATGTGTGAGGCTTCTATGAGAAGCCATTTCATGATTTGTATTTTGTATTGTCAGTTTTTTGCTCCATGTTTATCCTCTGTAGCTGTGCTTTTTTCTTAGCATTTAAATAGCATTTAAATAGCAGTGTTCCTTCGCTATTTCCCCTTTTATAAATGTCTTCCTTTTGAGGATGGGATGCAGTTTGTTCAATGTCATCTGGCAAGACAAGTTGGTTCTGTTGATTGCCTTCCTGTATTTCAGTGGTTCTCAACCTGTGGGTCCCCAGATGTTTGTGGACTTCAGCTCCCAGAAGCCCCAGCCACTATGGTCAATGCTCAGGGCTTCTGGGAGCTGAAGTCCACAAACATCTGGGGACCCACAGGTTGAGAACCACTGTGTATTTCTTGTTTCAGTTTGAACATATGCTTTAATGAACTGTATTAACTGAACTATGGCATGTATCTTCTTTTGTATTAATACAGCTATTGCAATAAATTTCTTTCATTAGCAAACCATCCCATGACAATGGAGCATGGAGGGAAGCACGTTAAGAAAAGAAAATATATTGAGGATTTTTTACAGTTTGGTTTTACCTCAATAATAACAGCAGGAATTGAGAAACCACAATGTGTTATTTGTTATGAAGTTCTATCAACCGAATCTATGAAGCCGAACAAACTAAAACGCCATCTTGATAGCAAGCATCCCAGCTTTGCGGGAAAGGATACCAACTATTTTAGAGGCAAAGCTGATGCACTCCACCAAGGCAGACTTGACACCGGTGGGAGGTACCAGAAACAGAACGTAGCAGCTGTTGAAGCTTCATATTTGGTGGCACTCAGAATCGCCAGAGCTATGAAACCTCACACCATTGCTGAGGATTTACTGTTACCAGCGGCCAAAGACATTGTTCGAGTAATGATAGGAGACGAATTTGTAACAAAATTGAGTGCCCTTTCCTTATCTAATGACATTGTCCGCAGAAGAATAGCTGACATGTCTGCTGATATTCTTGATCAGGTAGTCCAGGAAATCAAATCTGCTCCACTTCCAATATTTAGTATCCAGCTTGATGAATCTACAGACGTTGCAAACTGTTCACAGTTACTGGTTTACGTGAGGTATATTAATGATGGTGAGTTTAAAGATGAGTTTCTTTTTTGCAAACCTCTTGAAATGACAACTACTGCACGTGATATATTTGACACAGTTGGTTCATTTCTGGAAGAGCAGGAGATCTCTTGGAAAAAGGTTTGTGGTGTTTGCACAGATGGTGCTCCAGCCATGCTAGGATGTCGATCTGGATTTTAACGTTTGGTACTGTACGAGTCACCAAAAGTCATTGGAACTCACTGTATGATTCATCAGCAAATATTGGCAACGAAGACGCTACCACAAGAGTTACAAGAAGTAATGAAAAGCGTCATAAGTTCTGTAAATTTCATTACTTTAAACAGTCGACTGTTTTCGCAACTGTGCGACGAGTTGGATGCGCCAAACAATACTCTGCTATTTCACATTGAAGTGAGATGGTTGTCAAGAGGAAAAGTTTTAAAACGTGTTTTTGAGCTTCGTGATGAACTCAAAACGTTTTTTAATCAGAAAGCAAGAACACAGTTCGAAGCACTTTTCAGCAGTAAAAGTGAACTGAAGAAAATAGCTTACTTGGTTGACATCTTTACCATCTTGAATGAGTTAAATTTATCACTGCAAGGACCAAATGCAACATGCCTCGATTTGTCTGAAAAGATCCGATCATTCCAAATGAAACTTCAGCTTTGGCAAAAAAAATTGGATGAAAGAAAAACTTACATGTTGCCTCCCTTATCTGCTTTCTTTGAGGAACATGACATTGAACCAGACAAAAGGATTCCGATGATGATTTCTGTGAAAGAACACTTGCACATGCTTGCAGAGGAAATTTCATCGTACTTTCCAAATCTACCTGACACCCCATTTGCACTTGCCAGAAGCCCATTCACAGTCAAAGTTGAAGATGTTCCTGAGACAGCACAAGAGGAGTTCATTGAACTTATTAACAGCGATGCAGCGAGAACTGATTTCTCTACAATGCCAGTTTCAAAATTCTGGATCAAGTGTTTTCAGTCATATCCTGTTCTGTCTGAGACTGTGTTGCGCCTTCTTCTTCCATTTCCAACAACATATCTTTGTGAAATAGGGTTTTCAAGCTTGTTGGTTTCCAAGTCTAAATACAGGAGTAGACTTGTTGTGGAAGATGATCTTCGTTGTGCTCTTGCAAAGACTGCCCCGAGAATTTCTGATCTGGTGAGAAGCAAGCAAGCTCAACCTTCGCACTGATGTTGGCTTTTTACGTATACTGTTGCAAAATGTAGAAATGTAGTTTTCTATTGATATATTAAGCCTGTTACCCATGCTTCAAGACAAAATTTCATTTATTTGTAATTAGAAATAAATATTTCACAATATATAATTACATATCTTTTTTATTAATCACTATGCTTTAATTATCTTCAATTTGTAACAATGAAAATACATCCTGCATATCAGATATTTACATTACAATTCATAACAGTAGCAAAATTACAGTTATAAAGTTATAGTTACAGTTACAGTAACTATAACTATAACAGTAGCAAAATTACAGTTATAAAGTTATAGTTGCAGTTACAGTAACTATAACAGCAAAATTACAGTTATAAAGTTACAGTTACAGTTATAAAGTTACAGCTACAGTTATAAAGTAGCAACGAAAATAATTTTATGGTTGGGGGTCACCACAACATGAGGAACTGTATCAAGGGGTCACGGCATTAGGAAGGTTGAGAACCACTGATCTAGACCATAATGAAAAGGGAGAAAAAATTCTACCATTACAGATCCATCTAAATAATCCTATTAAAACTACTAATAACCATAACCACAGATTATTACCTAGTTCAATGTCTTATTGCTCAAAAAATCTGTAAACAGTTTACAGTGTTTCAAAAAATCTTCAGCTGGCTTATCTTTTAGAACCCATATTAATTTGGCCATTTGGGCTAAGTCAGTAATTTTAACAATCCATTCTTCCATCATCATTTCTTCAATCCATTTCCAAGTCTGAGCAAACAATATTCTTGCCTCTGCTGTTGTATATCTAAGAAATAATCCATATTCACTCTCCAGTTCTTTATTCATAATACCTAACAAAACCATTTCTGGAAACATTACAAAAAATTGAGGGGGACTAACATATAAATCTTACACCAGTAACTTTTTACCTTCTTACAAGTCTACAGCAGATGAAAAAAAGGAGCCATCCTTATTTTAACATCCCCAACATTGGTTTGAAACATTCTGGAATATTTTCAACAGTTTATTTGGGGTTAAAAACCATCAATATATCATCTTATATAGGTTTTCTTTTAAACTGCTGCACAAAGTAAATTTTATATCTTTGGACCACACTCCCCCCATATCTCCTTATGGACATTATGCCCAATCTTATCTTCATTTTGTAGGACTATTTCAGATGTCTTTCTCAACAAATTTTCATCAAACATTGTTATCTCTCATTATTAGAGCCACAAGTACCCATTAAATGCTTTATCTTGCCATTCCAGTTCATTTCCACGATTACACACCTCCCTTACCCATCTTCAAAAATCAGTTTGGATTGTAATGCTTGTTTTATGTAAAAGATTACTCCATTTCATTTGTTCTCGTTTGCAGACACAAACTTTAGGTCCATACTTTTATTCTGTAAAAGTCTACAGTCTCTTTTTTCTTACATGAGTTTCTTGAAGACATATAATTTCATATCTGGGATTTTCCCCCCTTTTCTGGGGCAAATTCAGTCCATTTACATTTCATGAAGTTATTATCAGATTCATTTTAGTTGTTGTATTAAGATACTTCATTATAATTTTTTTCACTATTTGTGATAATGGGGCTTCCCATTATCTAGGCTTATCAAAGGGAGATACTTCCCTCTTCAGGTAAACCAAGGGTTAATGAGGTGTTGGGATTACATTAAGGGTCACAGAGTGAGAATTGACCAACCAAAAGGAAAGGGTCAGCATCACAGGTCACAAGGTGAGAAGTGACCAACCAAAAGGAAAAGAGGTGGGCATCTTGGAGATGCTTCCAGATCCTTCCAAGGAGGAAAATAAAAAACTTCTGAGAGGCCATGTGGCCAGAGAGAGAGAGAGGGAGAGCTGGGTCAGTCGAGCTGGCAGGCATGCCGTGTCTCCTGGACCCCCCCCCCTTCTCCTTCAAACCATCTACGCCTATAACCTAATTGGGAGTAACTAGAAATAAGTAGTTAGTTGCGTTAGGGATGTTGTTATTTTGGGAATTGGCTGATCTTAAGAATGTATCTGTGTTGTTATATCTGTTTTGTAAATTCTTGTAACTAAGTGTACCTGGGAGAGGGGAGTCTCCCAAGTGTGATATTGTTTATTTGCATGCCTTGATTAAACACTTCTGTAAAACCTCTATTTCTCTCCATTTCCATGCCAGGTTTGGCACACGCTACATAGGACCTCCCACTCAGGGGAAGGGGAGGTGGAAGATCCTTACGCTTAGAGATTGGGCAGAGTCCTTCCTGTTCTGTCCAAGTGATTCATAATTCGGGGGGGGGGTGGCAGCATACCTGATAGAGCTGGGGAGATTGCCAGTCTTTCCAAGCATGGGAGTCAGCTTTGGGAGGCTGGCAAGAACCCCAGTAAAACGCTGGGAGGGAATTTCCAGTCTTGCATGGTGGTAGTCAACTTAAGAGACTGGAAAGAAACCTACAGTGTCACACTATTATTTCTTCTAAACAAGTTCTCAATCATTTAAATGCTTTCTTCTGGGGCATCTTCCTTCAACATTTTGAACAGATCTCTTGCTCTTTCCAGAGTTTATCATGTACTTATCACTGCATAAGTGGTTATCAAACCCTCTCAGACTATCCAGCAAAAGCTTCTATCTTTTTTTCTGAGCACCACTACCAATAATGTATACTCTCTGTGGGGGGGTTTTCAAACATAATTATTTAATTCTCATTTATTTTAAGGCTTTTCTTAAAGTATGCTCTCAGTATTTCATTTCTAGTGCTTTTAGGTGTGAAATGAATTACAACATTTATTGTAAGCTTTTTTCCTCTGTGCATAAGCAGAGTTTTGCCTATATATTGCTTAAATCTTCTTTTCAAGTTTTTCACCAGAGCTGCCTGGAATGTCCACCAAAACTTTTAAAACTGCCTGTTTAAAGTCAGTCAGCAATTCCAGAACACCTCTCAATACCTCTCAACCTAATCTGTGTTTCCTTTGATTTTAACTCCATCATCATATTTCTGTTCTGTCTATTTCTATCCTGTGCTTTTTCCAAATCCTGCCATAAAATAGCCATACCTTTCAAACTATCAGCTCATGTTCATGTTTGTCTGTAATCATTGTGAGATTCTGGGCTGATGCTGTGATCTTTTTGAACTGTTTTTCAGCAAGAACTTTGAAATGGTTTTCTTGTCCTGTAATCACTAATCTTAACACAATCTAGTTTCTGCTCTAAATATCTCTTACTTTCTGTCACACATTTATTCAAATCTAAAATCTGATTAGGCACCTTGGCTGCTGAAACTTGAATTTTAGTGAGCACAGAGTCAGTTTCATCTAGCCCAGTTCTGGAGATTTTTCTGGTGGCCATGTTTATGGAGTCATTATTTAGTTGAATATGCTAATAGCTTAAATAAGGCATCAGAGACAATACTTATTTCCCCTTTTCTGAAACATGGCTTCCATATGTACACTTTAATTGTTGAATCTTGAAGATGCCAAATCTATTTCTTATTTCCAATCCAAATTGCCACTTAATTTAATCTTTTTGACTGAAGATGCTATCCATCTCTCTCAGCACTTAGTTTCACTTCCAAGTACTTGTCACTGGAGAGCTGGGAGGTTATCCAAGAGACTTCCATTTCTTTATACACTTAAAGGTAATAATAAATCCTGCAAAGCTAGAAACAACCTGAAAATTGTGCTACTAACAGTCGGCAATCTTGGCCTGAGTCCTTTAGCGATGGATTCTTACACTGGCAGGGGGTTGGATTCTATGTTTCCAGCTGTATGATTCCATTGGCCTGAATCCTGTGTCAACTAAAATATACTCATTTAATTGATTCCTGAATGTTACATCAATACTTATGTAAATTTCATTGATTCAGAGGCTCTATTTTAGGGAGAATCAGGCCAACTAAAGCAAGATTGAAGCCACCAAATAAAGAAGTTCTGAAATGCCTTTCTGTTTTTAATATTGTGTTTCTGTGTATTCTGAATGTATGCGTCCACAAATTTTCTGGAGGAACTATTGACAGTTCCAACCTACATAATTATCATTTTGAACTTGAGTGGCAACCACATGAAAATAAGCACTTGGACCTCTTCAGAATCCCAGCAACAAAACACTTTCAATCCAGCACTATTTAAAAAAAAAAAACCTGATTACTCTGTCCCTATGAACACTGGAGATAGTTTACAGAAGATCAGTTATATATCCTAATGTCTAAAAAACATACTGATTAAGTTATACCCGTAGAAATGAAAAGTGGGAACAAATTCACTGTAACTACCTTATTAATTCAGGACTAATTCAGTGTAACTGCCTTATTAGTTTTTATTTTTATTAGCTGTAAACTCCATGAGTCTGCATCTTGTTGCGATATATTCTTAAATCTCCATCAGGTGAAATATGGGAGGTCCTATACATCTGGCTATAGCAGTTATCGCATACCTAGTCAGTTCACTGGTCCATTTCCCACAGTGCCATCCATCCTACCTTGAGAGATCTGGGATTGAAAGTGTGAGCTTCTGCATGCCAGGCAGGTGCTCTAGCACAGACACACAGCCTTTCAGGAAGATGAGACATAATCTGAACTATTTGTGTGTTTTGTGTGTATTGCATCTGTGAATTATCTATGATTACTAGAAAGGAATATGCTTTTTGAAGTTAAGGGAGCCTTTTTCAAACTACCAAATGTAGCACTCAGTAGAAGCTAATTCTAAAGAGCTCAAATATTGGGCGGGGGAGCTGAAAAATTCAGAGTCAATAAACAAGTAGTAGGGAGGTGTAACCTCTGCTGGCAGACCCAGTCCCGGAGAAACATAATATTTAATATAAAAATTATTAAGCCAGAGGTTCACCAGACGGGAACATAGATATCCGGGTCTAAAAACCGAAGCATTTTTAGTGAGGTCAGGCCAACATGCCCCTAGTCATGTCTCCAAGAGGGAAACCTTGGAAAGGCACGTACACACACCATGGACCGGTAACAGCATTGACACCTGGGTGGAAATTGAGTGTCCTCCAGATGAGATTAACACTTGTAACAGCAATAAAGACAAAGACCAGGTCCATCTGAATGATGCAGCTGTTAGCCTTTTCCAGGAAAAGGTCTGCTCCCAAGGCATGTTTTGCACTATAATTGAGTTCCCTTTTGAGGCTCTCTTTGGAGAACTCTCACGCTAGACTAGCTTCCCACCAGCATTCTGCTAGTTGAGAGGTCCCCTCAGTATTCTTCTTCCTTCTCCGAGCTTTTTGCACCTTGCTTTTCCCAAAACTGAAGACTATAGAATCGGATACAGTATAAACCACTCTCTTCCCCTCCACTTTTCCCCAATTTTCATGTCTTTCTGATTCAATAGTCCTTGTGCACTAGTGTGAGCGACTGCTTTGCTGTGTGGGTATGTATATATATTTTGCCAATTCTGCTAAATAAACTATTGATAATTGGACATTTGATCTGGCTTTTGTGTGGCCTGACTCCATAGACATAGGATTAAAGATCTTGTGGTGTTGCCCTGCTCTCCGCTTTGCTAAGCAGTCCTGTGCTAATTTACCCAATCTTTACATCATTTTTGGAGCAAATCCGGGTGTCCCAGGGACCCCCAGAAGTCAGGGTAACAGAGGGGAGGGAGAGGGGAATTTTCCAAGGAGAAGAAGGAGAAGGAGGGGGAGGGGGAGGGGGAGGGGGAGGGGGATTATGGTAAATAATGGTGAATAAAGGGAGCCAATTTTTCAAGTTCTTGATTCCAATAAGGAAGCAGTAAAATTTAGCTCACTACCCATTCAGTTGTAATCTACAGCCATCATTTGGGCCAGTATGAGACAGAATATTGGTAAGCTAGGCCAATCAAAAGGACTCCTATAATAGATTTTCACAGTAGGGCAGCTTCTCCAGCCTGATGCCTTTCACATGGTTTAAGATAAAATTCTCACTGACCTTGCTTTGGTCATGGTAGCAGTGACAGTCCAAAGCCTCTGGAAAGTACCAGTTGAGAAAGAATGTTCTAAACCAAAAACTTTCCGTAGTGCTAGTAAGGTCTTTAACTGGATGTATCAAAAGTTTTACCCCACAACCTTATACATACAAACCATGTGTTCCACAGTGAATCAAATGGCTGTCAGTAACCCAGAACACAAAGCTTTGGTGCAACTAGCACTATTTTCCCATCTGGTTATTGTCTCTAACCCCGGCCTGAAGCAGCACATTTCCTAGAGTCTAGCCAATGCAAAGCTTGGAAAAGTTATTCTCTCAGAATCCTCTCTGCTTGGTAAGGAATTCTGGAAGCTGTAATCCCAAAACCAGCTTTCTGAGACCTGCAACTGCTTCACAAGAATTGAATTAACATCCTAAAACAATTCCCAGGATCTTGTACAACATTCCTTTGTCTTGTGCAACTCTTTCAAGCATGATTGAGCATTCTCTATGATTGTCCTGTTTTTCTTCCTTAAATCTGATCATCTATTTTACATATTTTACAAACTATTCTAATTATGCAAATTACCACAATTTGTATGTTAATTGTAAAAATTCAGCACATTAATTGTTGCATTTTTTCTTCAATGTGATTGCAAACTTGATGCCATTTTTTTTACAGTTAGATCTGAGAGAACCAGTATAGAGTAATCGGTTGTTTTGGAGATACATGGCAGATGGGAACCAAGCAAAGTGTGCATGTATATTATTAATACAGTACAGATGAAACAAAAACAAAAAATAATATTAGCATGTAATTATGCACAAACACTTCCAGTATTATTTTCATCAGATCACCTTTTTGCCATTAGTTTTTCAATGATAGCAAAAACCTACAGTTCAATAAAAATACCACAGGAAAACCACAAGGATCACTGCCCTCTGATGCACAGGGCAAGATGCAGACAGAAGTAACTGTGTAAGTGCTTTTCTCTGGTTTATCCTCTCATCTCAGCTTACTTCTGCACATTGTGCTCCTCTGTGGCCATTTCCACACTAGACTGTTATATTGTTATTAATGCCCTTTTAACAGCCTAGCAGGGGGCATTTGGAATTCTCAAGCAGAATGCTCTTGAGCCTCAGTAAAATACAAACCCCAGAATTAAACAGGGATGTTGAAAGTAGAATAATAGCACTATGACAGTCTAGTGCGGAAATGGCCTGTGTTTCTATCACTCCACAGCTTATGCTGTTCACTCCTCTTTCTCTCCTTCCTTTCTTGCTTCATCTCGTGCCCTTGCCGCACCTCTTGTGCTTGCAATGCAATCTGCCCTTACTCCTTGCTCCCTACCGCTGTGCTTCACACTACCTTCTTCCCCTTCCTCACTGCATTCCCTTTTCCCTCCTACTCATTCTCTTGCCTAACTTGCATCCTTGCAATTTTTCCCTCCTTTGTTTCTAGCATTCCACCACTCACTCTTCCCTCCTATGTCCTTCCTCACCTCACCTCACCCCTCAAATTGCAACCCTCCCTCCTTTTTTGTATTCTGACATTCACACAGTTATTTATCCCTTCAGTTCTACCCCCCCGCCCACTGTCTCTCACCTTACACTCTCACATTGCACCCTGCTCTTGCTTCTTGCACCCCACCACTTGCACCACTCATTCCTCCTCTCTTATTCCCTGCCATGGCCCAAGAAATCTTTTCCTTCTCAGCAAAATCCAATGAAGCTGCTTCAGTTCTAAAAGGGTCTCTGGCAACAGTAATGGGTTGGATGAAGATGAACAAATTGAATCTCAATTCAGACAGGACAGAGGCACTCCTAGTCATTCAAAAGGCAGATCAAGGAATAGGGATTGAACCTGTGCTGGTAAGGATTTTAGTTCCCCTGAAGACATAGGTTTGCATTTTGGAGATAGCACTGGATTCAGCCTTGAATTTGGAGTGCCAGGTTTCTGTTATGACGAGGCTTGCTTGTGCACACGTAAAGCTGGTACATCAACTGTGCCCATTTCTGGGCATACCTTTTCTGGCCATGGTAACCCATGGCCAAATTACATCCCATTTAGACCATTTCCAGATGAGGTGAGGTAATTGCTCCATGCCAGTACTTACCAGATCTTTCAGGGCATGGACCAACGTGGTCTATTCCTTAAGCCCTTCCACAGGACTCCTCGTCTTGTCCAGGGTGAATCAGAGCAGTGCGAGGTCTTAGATCTGCACTGCTCCGGCTTCCAGAATGGCGGCTTCTGGTTGTTCGTGGGTCCTGACCAACTGTGAAGCTCGCCACACTTAAAGCTCACCCTCCGCAGATCGCAGGCTCACATTGGCGTGAGCCTGTGAATCTGCACAAGGGAGCTGGTATGCAATGGCATGCTCCGGTAAAATGAAAAACCTGTTTTTTCCGTTCTTTAAAAAGCGCACTGGAGGACCAGTTGGGGGCGTTTCAGAGCGGACTGAGGTACGGATCTCAGGTAAGTAGTCCAGACCTAGTCCACTCCAAGGTGCAGACAACCTCCGTGAGAGGACACACTGCACCATTTTAATTCCCTCATGCGGAAATGGACTTAGATTACAGTAACAGGATATATTTGTTAAGTATTCAGAATCTTTGGTTGGCACAAAGAGCTATAGCCAGGTTGTTAACTGGGTGTGGTTAAAGGAAATGTACTCCTTCTTTGTTACAGCAGCTCCATTGACTGCCAGTCCATTTACAGGAACAATTAAAGTGCTGGTCATGAGCTATAAAACTCTATATGGCTTATGTCCAGGCTATCTGGACATAAGACTGTGTCCACAATTTTGTACCAGCTACTTAGTAATGTAACCATATTAGTTACATAGCAAAGTAGTATCTCCCAGCCCAAATCCTCCCAATCTCCACTTACCAGGCAGCAGCTGCTGCAGTCAGTGGAGGTCTGTCCCCGGTCAGCCAGGAAGCAGCTGACTGATGGTCTCACCCATGAGCGATCTCAAGTGCAATAGCCAGAAGCAGGGTCTGTGTTGCAGTCGTGCCTTGCACTGGAGATCACTCACATGAGGTGGGGTGGGAACATCAGTCAGCTACTTCCCAATCAATAGAGCAACAGATCCCAAAGAGCAGCAGCTGCTGCTGCCCAGCAAGTGGAAACTGGGGAACATTCATAGTCCTTATTTATTTCCTAAACTTACAACCACGTAGGGATTGTGAATACAAACCAGCCTTAGTGAATTTCAGCCAGTGTCTCCCCATGCAAACCTGTCTGGTCCCTGAGCTGCTTAGAAGAGGCCTTTCTTTTCATTCCTCCACTTTCACAGGCATGTTCAGCAGAGACATGTAACAGGACCTTCTCAGTAGCTGCCTCTAGTCTATGAATCTCCCTGCCTGGGGAGGCAAAGATAGTTCCCTCCTTGCTGTCCTTCCATCAGCAGCCAAAACTTTTTTTATGTTGACAGACTTTTGAGGACTCAAGGTTTTTAAAGAAGGAGTCTTTAAGAACATGTTGTACTAATTTGATTGTTATATGTGTTTTAGACAGATTCTAAATATTTTAACTGTATTTTTAAACTATTTAGTGCTATTAGTAGTTTATTTCCATTTTATTGTTGGTTTTTTGTGTGTTTAATGTTGCTTTCTTTTTCTGTACTTGTTTTAATCTATAAGCCTTCTTGTGAGTACCACTTTTGGGGAAAAGGCTGGATGGTGGTGGTGGTGGTGGTGGTGATCCACTTCAGGAGCATTGAATTGGTACCCAGTTCTCCCTTGTCAGCTCCCTGCCTCCAGTTCATGTCTACTCAGATGTAAGTTACATTGCACTCTGCCCATAATAAGCAGATTTGAAATCCATATTAAGCCAACTAAGAACACTTTTATTAATGGTCCATCAACTACCTTTGTTCAGGAGGGAGTATAGGACTGCAACTTTAGAGAGTAGAGAGCCACTTTTATACAATTGCCATTACCTACTCTCAGCTTTCTGTTGAAAGGAAAAGTCACTAACCACTAACCAAATAAGTGGTTCTTCTCTTCCTTTTCTTTACCTCTTTTCTGTAGAAAACATGATGAAAAGTTGATTTGATTTGATATATGGTAGAAGCTTTTCTCCTAATAGACTCTCTACACAAATTGCAAGCAAAAGTCACAATGCCTACAACCTCACCTACAACCTTGTAAAATGCTATCACTTCACATCACTGCAATAGCAGACAATTGATGGATTATTGGAAGATCTGCAAAAAGAAGGAAAGAGGAAGCAACCAGGCATGGGGAAAGGTGGTGCTTCAGACATTTTCACCTTACAACTTAAGATCTAGCCAGGGGGGCTGTAATCAAAAAACACCTGGAGGGCCACAGTAGCTCAGCTGTGTTATAGACCAATACAAAACTGAACAGATTGTTAATCTGAAAAAAAAAATAGTGCTCTTGATCTACAGTAGAAGGAGAGCAATTTAAAAAAACCCTGAATAATGAATTACACTAAATAAGGGAAGAAATTATGTGCTCGTAAAGTCATTAAATTTAATTATGCACACACAAGGGAGCAATTTGAATCTGGCTAGAGTAGCTTTCCTTAACCTAGAGCCCTCCAGATATTTTTGACTACAAATCCCATAATTATTAATTTAATTTATTTATTTATTTGCTCAGTCCAAAGACCATTGCAATCCATAATTATTAAAATGCCAGACCATTGTCAATGTTGGCTGGGAATTCTGAGACTTATTATCTTGCATTAGATTGGGGAAGGTTCAGTAAATGTTTTTACAAGATCTCAGTTTCTATCACAAAGATCACTTCAGCAGCATTCCAGAAGAGCAAACAGAATGCAGCAGACTGTACTGAGAAAATATCTGTCTGGAGATAATGACTATTTATTTCAGCATACCTGGAGGACATCAGTTTGGTGAGATGATGGAGCTCTCTGGCTGAGAATTCTAAATGCTCTTCCCTAAACCGCCAGTCCCAGGATTCCATAAGATAGAACCATGACACTTAAAGTGGAATAATAGTGCTACGATTGCTGACTGTGAATGGACCCCCCAGGGAAAAGGAGACATTAAGAGTATATTTAACTTGAGTTGGAGGACTGTACCCTTTGGAAAACAGTTCAAATAGTTCCTTGATTTTGATACCTCTACCATTAGAGATAAAGATGCCTTAATTAGTTTTAAAATACGGAGATGAATTTATTTGTGTATGAATATATTTATGACTTTAGAAGGCAAAGCCTGTTTAATAACTTGGCCTCATTAGTGTAACAGACTAATGATTTAGTTGTCCTTACTAGAAATTGGTATGGATCTGCATCTTTAAATTGTAAAGCAAGCACTTTAGCAGCAGATGCTTGGGGCAGTAACAGCACTTCACTAGCTGTGTGCCACATAGCCTGTTCTGCATTTGTTGTTAGCCCACTGCCCTGGCATATGGTGGAGGTTTGCTATCCCACCCCGGGGCTGAAGTAAAGTTCAGTTGCTAATCCAGTCTGCTTCTGTAAATAATATGGAGAGGGTGTCACCTTTGCCTCAGTCAGCAAATTGTTTTGCTTTGGCCCTAATAATTTTGTTACAGGTTCTGTCCATTACTGGACATAAAAGGGAAAAGGAGATTATCTAAGCTTGAGTGGAAATCATGAAAGTCTTCCCATGTAGTTGAATTGCAACTTGCAGGATTCTCTTGTACTCACTAAAATAGTGAGGGCTGATGGGAGTTGCAGTCCAACAACATCTGCTACAAAGGTCCAATCCCTGCTCTCAGTGTAATGTTGAAAGTTGTCTGATTCATAAAGTAGAGAATCATAGAGTTGGAAGCGGTCCCATGGACCATTGATTCCAACCCCCTGCTCAGTGCCTACTTGGCCACTTTTCTCCCTCATCACCTGTTTAGCTGGAAGGTTTTGGGGTTGGGTGGTTGTTTTTTGCTGTCTCAGTTGTTGTGTTGTTTTAGCAACATCAGCATTGAGGGGAAGGTGAAGGCAGGCTGGAGAAACACCAGCTCTGAGAGTCAGGTTGTAGCAGTGTGTCTGCAATAAACGATGCAAAAAAGCTTAAGATTGGAAAGAATAGGATTCTACTGTAGATGTATCTGCTGTAGCCCTGGTGGTGCAGTGGTTAAAAACCAGTGTTACCACCGCGATCTGGTCTGGCCTTCTGCCACCAGCCAAGTGTTTGTGAGGCCCCGCCAACAAGCACGAAGCTAGACATGGATGCTACTTGTTGCTCCTCCAGATATTGCCAGATCCACTTCAGGGGGAGACCTCCCGAAACAAACACCTCAATTTCAAATGCACAGTAAAACAAAAGGACTCTCTGCCTGAGAGAACACCCTGGCAAGCTAGGCACTTAATGGCCGAGCTAGCTGTATCTACATACCGGCCATACTATTGTCAATCGGCATATAATTCAATCATGTAAATTCTGACCTTTCGGAGGCTTTGTCTCCAACCCAAACCTTATTGTTTTCACCAGAGACCAGTCTAGCCTGCGGTCGTTCCTTTCCCTATAAAAACCCCCAGTTTTGGTAGTTCAGTGGACTTCGCTGGACCTGGCTGAACTCCACTGGAACTCTTGCTGAATCACTAGCTGAAATCACTTGAAGCTCCCATCGGATCTTCTTCCTCGCCTCGCTGCTGCTTGGTCCAGCAGATTCCCCTCGGTCTCCAAGCCAGGTTTCCTCCTCTTCAATTGGTGTCTCCAGGACTTCGGACAGATGGCGTATTGCCCATTCCCCAAATTCTCTTTATTTCCTTTTCTAGTTAGGAGTGTGCTTGTGTTTTTATTATTTTGTGTTTAATAAATACTGTTAGTATTTTGAAACTGCTTGACTCCTCACTGACCTGAACTGGTATACATAGGATAAAAGATTCCACTGTGTTGCCCTGCCTCTCGTTAGCCAAGAGAGTGCTCCAGCTAATTACCCCATCTTTGCTGGGTTTGTTTGGTATTTGGTACCCCTCCCGGGGGCCCCAATTTACAGGGTAACACCAGTACTGTAGCAGCAACATTGTGAGTTCAGTCCTGCAGGGCTCCAGGTTGACTCAGCCTTCCATCCTTCTGTAGATCGGTAAAATGAGTACCCAGTTTGTTGGGGGCAGTTAGCTTACACATTGTAAACCGTTTATAGACAGTGTTTGCACTGATAAGTGGTATAGAAATGTACATGCTATTGCTATAATGTCTTTGTCCCTGATTGTACATGTCATTGTTGTTCCACCCTTTGGTGTAAAGGGCATTATAAATAAATGCTGCTGCTGCTGTTGTTGTTGTTGTTATGTATTGCCCCCCTGCAAGTTAAACAACAGCTTCCTCCTGAATCCCTTCCTAAGCATGCATGAACAGGAAAACAAGAAAGAGAGAGAGAAAAGCAGTTAATTCTACCTTTCCTGCTACCCTCAGCATGATTTAAAAAAAAAAAAAAAAAAGCACAGCTCTCTATGATTGGCCATCAAAATGGAAATCATAAGTAGAGACTAGCAAAACAAAACAAAAAGTCCTCAGATAACATTGAAATAAGTTTTCAAGTGGTCTGCAGAAAGTTTGAAATGTTTTTGTTTAACTATGGAAGACTAATCTGACCTAGTTATTTCATTTCCCATGTATATATTGTTTAGTTTTGATAAAAACAGTTTGCTGCAACATGTTGAACTGCTGTCCTTTTTTGTAATACAGGAACATTATTCTGTCCTTGTTTTTCTATATTTTCAACATTTAGCAAAGACTTTTCCATGGTGTTACCATGCCTACAGAATGCCTTCCTGTCTAAGATGCATCGAGACTGTGTCCTTGGCTAATTCTATTATGTAGGCAGTAATAATGGACTGGAAGTAGACATAATCATACTCAGAGCTTTCTCACTGAAACCAATAGAATTCAAGTTAGTCATTATAGCACTGATTTCAGTCTGCTCTAAGTCTGGATCTATTTATGTACCTAAATTAAATTGCTTTTTCCAGTTAGAATAAGCTCATTGACTGGTAGGTCAACACTTAAATGACCCTTTTTGATTCAGTAAGCCTACTCTATCTGGGACTAGCAACTCAATTTAGACCACACTCCTTAAATGTAAATTTAAATTATCATGCATCGTGTTTAGTTTGGATCAGGTCATGAGTGTTATTGGATAACCATAAGCTCTTAATGTTAGAGGGACATGAGTTATACTTCAGCTAGCATGTCTATTTATGGTATGGTAAGGCTGAAGTACAAAAGGCCTTTGTTAATTATATAACATGGAAATCCTTATATAAAATATAAATATTTTCTGTGCCCCAGATTACCATCTTGGGTCTCCCCAGCTGAATCAACGTCAATAAGAACCATAAGAAGGGAAGGTGAATGGATGACCTATAAAGAATTACTATAGGGTCACAAGAAGGGTCACCAGTATTATTGAAAGATCAGCAGCAATTGAAACAAGAAGGTATTAATATACATTGGTTTCCTTATTTACATATTAAAGAAAGATATAAGAAAGATTTAGAAGCAGGGGGTATAGAACTAGAAATAAAAGGTTTTGAAAAGTATTACTTAAAGGAGATAAACAATTGCTATCCAGATTGTACAACCTGTTGTTAAGATATGAGCTTATGGATGAATCTGTTAAAGATTACATGATAAAATGGTCTAAAGATATTGGGCGTGTAATTAAGTTGGATGAATGGGAGACGATATAGAAAAACTATAGAAAATTTACCAGATCATATATGCTCCAAGAAAATGTACTAAAGACATTGTTCAGATGGCACCTTTCACCAATGAGAATTGCTAATATGTTTAAAAATGCCAAGAATTACTGTTGGAAATGTGAAAAGGAAATGGGTTCTTATATACGTCAGTGGTGGTGGTGCAATCAAGCAAAGAAGTTTTGGTATATGATTCGATCAAAAATGCAAAAGGTGCTACATATAAGAATTGAGTTAAAACCTGAAATTTTTCTACTTGGCATTTTCAACTTGGATAGAAACTTGGAAGGAAGGTTAGGTAGACTTATGTGGCATATGATAACATCAGCCAGAATGGTCTATGCTAGGTATTGGAAAAGTAGCATGATTCCAACAGAAGAAGAATGGTGGGAAAAATTACTAGAAGTTGCAGAAATTGATAGATTAACACATACATTAGACAATAAATCTGATGGCCAATGTTCAAGGATATGGCAGCCATTACAAGACTATCCTAAAAGCAGAGTTTAAGATCTCAAGAGTAGCAGAGGAATTACTGAAAAACTATAATAGAAGTATAAAACTTTGACAACAAAAAATGTGCACTCACATGATCTTATTCACAAAAATGAAAATTTCCATTGAGTTATGAGTGGAGAGATTTATAGTATTACTTTTTGATTTCAAGCAAAGACATAGTAGAAAATTTTGATTGACTAAAAGTTTGGTTGTTATACATGCTATATTTGTTATTTACAAGCTTCTCTCATCTTATATATGAGGGTGTGGAAGTAATAATATTAAGAAAAAAACATATCCTCCCTGTGGGGGGTGCCCTTGTTTGGGTGTGGTCTGTACTGTTGGATAGAAATGCTGTGGCGTTTGCCCCAGTTGGAAATACATTTGATGAGCATATGGGAAACACTGGGGGAATGACTTGGCAAATCATGATGTAATCCCTAGGAGACATGTAGTAAGGCTGAGTCATGATAATGTGAAATCATGGCAAGGGGTTGCATCAGCCATTGTCCCTAGCTGATGACCTATCAGCAGGTGTGTATAAACGAAGAGAGCTCAGACTCTCTGACCCTCTGACTCTGAACCTCTGTCTGAAGGAACCTCTGCTTGATGTGTCTATGATGCTGAATCTATGCCTGCGGATCTGCGTATCCTGTGTACAGATGTATATACTGCAACAGTGAAGATTAAAGCCTCCAGGTATTTTGGAGGACAAACTCACCAACCCACTCTCCCACTCCCGCACCCACTCCCCCACTCTCCCAGCCACCCACTCACTCACCTACTCAAATAGTCACCCACTAACCCACCCACTCACACCCCCACTCACCCACCCATGCCCACACCCACCCACTCACCCACCCACTCAGCCTCCTGCTCACCCTTTCACCCACCCGCTCACCTACCCACTCGCCTACCCACTCACGCACTTACTCATTCACTCACCAACTCACCCATCCACTCACACACTCATCCACCCATTCACTCACCCACCCACCCACCCACACACTCACCCACCCACTCAACAACACACTCACTCACTCTCCCACACACTTAACCACTCACTCACCTACTCACCCACCCACCCACTTAGCCACCCTCTCAGCCACTCAGCCACCCACTCACCCACCCATTCACCAACTCACCTACCCTCTCACCCACTGAGCCATCCACTCATCCACCCACTCACCCCCTCACCCACCCACTCACCCACCCACCCACTCACCCACCCATTCACCCACTCACCCACTCACCGACCCACTGACACACCCACTCACCCACCCACCCACTCACCCACCCACTCTATTTATTATATCACGTATCACAATAAAATGTAATAATCTTTAATTTGTTAGCTCCTGCTATATATCCCTACTTTGCTTGTTACATGATATTTCATTGACTATTAACCTGTATAGTAGTTGATATGATGAAAAATGTATTACCTTCTGTCTACCCCCAACCCAAATCTGTAACAATCTTCCACTGTTTATTAATATCTTCATCTGATTTCCCTCCAAGGCTAAAGATTTATTGAATGTACAATGCCTTTATACAATGCCTTTATAAACAACGCAAAACATTCCGAAAGCTGTCTTGAATAAATACTTTCTGTAAGACCTCTGTTTCTCTCCTTTCCACGCCAGTCATCGGCACATGCTAGATAGGACTTCTCTCACTCAAAAGGGGGAGGGAGAGGGAAGGAAGGTTCCTTCAGCCAGATTCCCCCTGCAGTATTGGATAAACAGTACTTAAAAACAGCTACTTGCAATTATTCTTTGCACGGTGAAATCCCCTACGTGTCAGCTCAGATGGATATCTCGGATTTCAGCGAAGTCAGTCAGCATTTATAGGGCTGTAGCCGCAGGCAGGCCTTTTTTTTTTTAAATAAGGCTGTCATTTGAAATGTTTAAAGCTGACTCGTGGTTTAAATATCTTTTCTCTGTTGTGTCTTGTCTGATACGGAGATCTAGATACGTTATTTTGAGAAGTGCTTCTGAGAAGCTGTTAATAAATTCTACGAACAAATTGAAAAAAGAACTTAGGCCATTTCCGCACTAGACTGTTGGACTGCTATTATTCCGCTTGCAGCCTCCTATGGAATCCTGGGGTTTACAGTTTAGGGTGGGGCCTCCAAGGAAGAGAAGGGGCCTTTAACCTGCAGACCCCAGGATTCCATGGGATGTTGTGGGTGGAATGATAGTGTCGTGCAGAAATGGCCTTAGTAACAAGCCGGCGGATCCCACAGTTCAGGCAGTATTCTTAACCCATCTCTGAGCAAGCCCGCCCTGCATCTGCCTGCCCTGTATTTTTTTGTCCAAATCCACATTGCAGGCAGATCTGCAAGGCGTCGCCTTTTGCGGAGCGAACTCACTCCCGGCATCGAGCAACTGTCGTAGAATATTTATCCTGTGTTCATAGTGGTGGGTGGGGAGGGCCGGCCAGGCAGCCGGCCGCGGATGGCGCAGGGGGTTAGATGGAAGGGGCATAAATAACTGGTGAGAACTGCATTTATTTTTACCTTGCGCTCTGCACCTCGACATCCTCTCCCGCATCCCATTCTGCATGGGAGAGAACGATGTTTTATCCTCCGCCCTCTTTAGCGCAATCCCAGGCTAATCAATACTTTGCAACAAAACCTCGCAACAGCTATGCAGTCTCGTCTACGCCTCTTGCGCACCCTGGAAAAACCGTCCTAACCCTGCCTCTTTCACCTTCAACGATCTGCAATTTATCTCATTCATTCATTCATTCATTCATTCATTCATTCATTCATTCAGAGAGGGTCAAAATGATACTGGGAGAGAGGGTGGGTGTGCGTGCTCGCTTTGACATGCCAGCCAGTTTGGATGCAATTCTTTAAGGCGCTCTCAAGCAAGCCCCATCGATTTCTACGGGGCTGACCCCCGAGTAAACGCCACCCAGGGGATAGTGAGCCACAGTGGTGGCCGTTACAGGGGAAGTAGAGCGAGCCAGGTGTAGACTCCATCCTTTGCCAAGTGCGTGCAACCCACCCACGATCAGCCGGCGGCAGTGCAGCAAAACCCAGCTTCACCTTTGGTTTGCAAGCGTCTTTGCCGCTGTGCGCTTTCCTTTGCCAAGAAAGAAGCAGCCCCCCAAAAACAGAGCAGGGGATTTGGGCGCCAAATGCCTGGCCACTCCTCTGCTTTTATGGAAATGAGGGGGCGGGGCTAATCCTTTCGCTCCTCTGCCTGTGTCCCTCCCCATTCTTCCTTCCCCGGATGTGTCAGGATTTTTTTTTCCTTGGTAGTTAATAATATTCAAGACCTTCAGAGTGTGCTCAGGGACAGATATCTGTACAAAATAACACAGTTTTTTGGTGTTAGCCTTGTGTAAGCACATAGCATGATATGATTTTGCATTTTCTTATTTTTGATTTCTAGAGAAATGTTTTAAAATGCTTACAGAAAGTCTGAGCTCAGGAAACTTTTTTTTTAAGCTGTCTCAAATCTCTGTCTTGCTGTCCTGTGTATTTGCATAACTATGAAGTGCCATTGACTTGCCTCAGGCAATGACTCTTCAACAAGCTCATTTTTTTTCTTAAATCTTTTGATTTGAAAAGGTGAGGGTTTTGAGACAAACTTTTTATTTTTAAACTTCATCCAAAATATAGAAATTGCTTTTGATATAAAGACTGCCAGTTACTCAAAAACTTTCGTTCCAGCCTACAACATTGCCTATGTGAGCACCATTTTGTTAGCCTGACTGCACACATATTAATTGTTATTTTAGTATTGCAGATTATTTTGGTTAATAAGAAGAGACACCCAACCAAAACAATGCATATGTGTTTTCTTTTTATTAACCTGCTGGGGAGATTTTGCAGTGATTAATGCCTAGCAGTGATCAATGTTTCATTGCATATGTTTTGTTTTTGTTTTTGTTTTTTTGTTTTTTTGTTTTTCCTTTTTGTTTTTTAACCTGCTGGATCTGGAGACAGATTTTTGACTCCAAGTGAAACAGTTAAGCACAAGCAGATGACACCAAATTGGGAGAGGTTGCTAATACGCCAGAGGACAGGATCAAAACTCAAAAGGACCTGGACAGATTGGAGAGCTGGGCCAAGGCTAACAAATGAATTTCAACAGAGAGAAATGTAGGGTCCTACACTTAGGCAGAAAAAAATGGAATGCAGAAATATAGGATGGGGGACACGTGGCTGGATAGCAGTACGTGTGAAAGGGATCTAGGAGTCTTCATAGACCACAAGCTGAACATGAGTCAGCAGTGTGATCCGGCAGCCAAGAAAGCCAGTGCAATTCTTGGTTGCATCAATAGGAGTATGGTGTCTAGATTGAGGGAGGTATTGGTACCACTTTATTCTGCATTGGTTAGACCTCATCTGGAATCCTGTGTCCAGTTCTGGGCACCCCAATTCAAGAAGGATATGGATAAGCTGGAGCAGGTCCAGAGGAGGGCAACCAAAATGGTGAGGGGCCTGGAAGCCATGCCCTATGAGGACAGACTTAGAGAGCTGGGTATGTTTAGTCTGCAGAAGAGAAGGTTGAGAGGGAACATGATAGCCATGTTTAAATATTTGAAGGGATGTCATGTCGAGGAGGGAGTGGACCTGTTTTCCCCTGCTCTTGAGACCAGGACAAGGAGCAATGGATACAAGCTGCAGGAGGGGAGATTCCACCTGAACCTCAGGAAGAATTTCCTGATGGTCAGGGCTGTCCGGCAGTGGAATGTGCTGCCATGGAGTGTGGTGGAGTCTCCTTCTTTGGAGATTTTTAAGTGGAGGCTGGATGGCCACTTGTCGGGAGTGCTTTGAGGGTGTTCCTGCATGGCAAGGGGTTGGACTGGATGGCCCTTGTGGTCTCTTCCAACTCTACATTTCTATGATTCTATACTAACCAGTGGGTAGAGGGGTCAGAGCTGATGCTGTAAGTTACACTCTGCTGTACACGCTTTTTGCTGTTTGGAAGTTCTGCTACGTTATGCTTGCTTCTGGGACACTTTTTGTCCAGAGAGCAGCCGTTCCAGGAAGGATTCTGTGCTGGTGCTGTGAATCAATCTCCTGTCATGTATTTGATAGGATATGATGTGATATGATGTATGTATAGTTTTATTAAAATAAATTTAAAAACTGCATTGCCTAATTATCAAAAGACATGTAACAGGAATTAGAATAGATGTGTCACTTTTGCTTGTCTGAGCCTGTAGTGATGCAGATGATGTAAGAACAGGCCAGCCAATGGCTTCAGGAGAACATAACAAACAGAACTGAGAGAGAGAGAGATAACAGCAAATCAGTGAGAGGATAGAGAGACCTGTGAAAGGAGATCTCAAAGTAAAAAATGTGGTTTCTGTAACATGTTACTGTGAGGTACCATGCACAACTAGAAACCTATCAATTAACCATACAAAGCACTTATACTTCCAGTTCTATGGAATCACAATCATATAATCAGGGATTTAACACAAAACAGGACTTAACTAGAATCCAGAGTGCTTCTACAGTACAGTCACTGCTCTACCCGTTTTATACATTAACTCAGGAAAGAGCAAGATGAACTTAAAGTGGTGCCCTATTAGATGACCTAGGAACTCTTTACTAGACCAGAGCAATGATTGAAGGCAGCACTGCCATTCTTCAAGACCTTTTTTTCCTGCTCCTTCCTCTTCTATTGTATATGACTGTAAAACCATCAGCCTTAACAAAGCTGACCAAGCCACTTTCCTGTCTGAGATAAGGGGCAAGATAGCATGAGTCATATTCAAAGCCATAATAATCCTTCTAAACAGTAGCATTGATTAGAAAGGACATACTTTGAATGGAACAGATCACACTCTACAAATTCTATCTGTAATGCAGTAATGAGAACTGACAGACAGGACAGTCACTACACAAAAGCATAAACAGATCAAAATCTGACATTAGACATGTCAATAGCCCAAAACCAGTTGCAGAGCATTTCAACCTTCCTCAGCAGGCAATCTCTGACTTAAAAGCAGCAGCTCTCAAAGAAACAAACGTTCAGTGGAAGATGGGGAAGAAAAACAGCTGAATTGAATCTGCCAATCCATTAGCAGAAGCATGAATAGAGATAATGTTTTCTCAGCACAGTATATATATTACCATACAAGTTTTCATGACTGCAATTTAATGAAAGAATTCTCCTCAGAGGAGTCTCTGACTTCAAAAAAAACCTGTCTTTTGGTAAGCAGATTAATTGCTTTCACACCTTTATACTACAGATCAACTACTTGAAAGAGCTGTATCATCTTAGACTATGTTTTGAACCCAAAATCACAATTTTTATTATATATTATTTAATTTTTATCTTGCTACATTTTGATCCCACTCTTGCAACTGTGTAACTGGGTTTAAAAACTTGGGCTGGAACATTATACTCCACCAATCCATCTGAAGAAGGGGCTTAACACCCATTAAAGTTCATGGTGAAATAAACCAGTGAGTCTAAAAGGTGCTACTAGATTTGTTCTTTCCATTGTCTCCATTTTCCTTTTTATGCTGTGATAGAGTTAACACCATCATGTCTTTGGAAATTACTGAGAAAATATGCTGATAAAATATTGTTATCAATAAAATAACAAAACTACTATAAATGCTGAATGTACACAACAATAGCCTAAATGGGAAATGCAAGAATAGTTGTTACAATGTCATTGTAATGACAAGATGTCCCAATCTGTAGATTATATTTCATTTCCGTACATTATCAAAACAGTAAGCACAAAATATTATTGAACATAAAACATCTTACTTGTATCAGAAGCCAGCTGAAATTTCCTTCTGGCCTCTTATCATATTTATTATCTTGTAGAAGAATGTTAGAATGATACATCTTCAAAATATTTCATAAAAGTATTTGTTGAACTTCTGAGAAATATTTTGAACATGTCTTACATTCTTTCCCAAGATAATGAATGTTAGAGGAAAGATACAAAAAGCCAGAGGGTATTTTCAGCTGCATTCCATGATAAATAACATGTTTTGTGCTCAATAATAGCCTGCACTTAAGTAGGTTTTAATGAAGTATTAAAATCAGACATAATGAAGAGATCTTGTCACTGCAGCAACATGACAACAACCATTTTTCATCTTGTATTTCACAAAATACCCTACTATAATATGGATTCAGGACTTATAGCAACTTTATATGTAAAAGTAATATTGTATTGCCCTGTTTTCTCAATAATATTATTCCCCTTATCTTTTTCACGGTTTCTGACTCAGAATGTGCTTCCATAGCATTTGATTTGTTTCACATCTTGCCAATGGAAAAAGAATTATCTAAAGAATATGTATCTGACAATAGCTATATGGCAATGCAACTGTTTTATGTGTTCTGAAGGACAATGTTTTGTGCCTAGTCATTCCTCCAATGAGAGATCAGGCAATCATACTATCCCATTTTATCACAATCCCATACTTCTTCCCTTCCCCCAAGTCAAGACAAAATATCTCATGGCAGACCAGGTGCTTAACAAAATCTCAGGGTCCAAGTCTATCATCCATGAGACCACATATATTATGGGGGGACTGGTAAATGAATAATTTCCACTGTTTTCTCCCTGTTGTAGAAAAAAAAATTCTGCACAATATTTGGCTGGTATTCAAACATCCTGAGATCTTTGGGGAAATTATTCTATGTGAGATTGTTTTCTTTGTTTCTTTGTTTGTTGCATGAGAATTCAGAGATTTTGCACAAAAGACCTTGGCCATGATTATATGTCACAGTCTACGTCATGTAAATTTATGCATGCTCAGCTCAATGGCAAAAGCATTATGGAACCCTGCTACCCAGTTGCAAAGATACGTATCAGGACATTGGCAAGCATGCTTGATTTGCATCAGCCTGTACAAGTGCACATCAGTACATTTCAGGCAGTGTCCCAATGGGTATCAGGCTCTATCGATACATGTTGGCAATACCCAGCTGTTTCCAGATGTGCATGGGAAGTGTCCAATGTGCATCAGTTCGCATGTGCAACAGTCACTTTGCTGTCTCCTCTGCACGTAGACTTCACGGCAGTCCCTTGCTGCACACAGATGTTGCAAAACTGCTTAATTCTATTTCACATGGATCATATGCCGCTTATGCAGGTGTAAGTTCCATACTGGATTGCAGCCATCGGTTTCAGACAGCCACATATGGCTTTTGTGCAAGTTAACTATTTTTCTGGGGAAAAGAAATTCCAGAAGAGTTGCAAAAAAAAAAGTTTTCCATGGAAAGCAACCATCTTGTGCCAACAAAAATGTGCTTTTTTGTGCAAGACTGCTGATTTTACACAAGACTTTTTGTGTAAGACTTTTGGTGTGCAAGGGTGCTGGAGGGGTTTTTCCACAGAAAAGAGCAATCTTGCACAAAAAAGACCACATGCGGCTGTCTGAAAACAGTGTTTTGTTTTTGTAGAAACTTCATAATTCCCCCCCCCCCACAATATATATATATTTCTGCAAAGAACAATTTCACAGAATACTTCAGGATGCAAGGATTTTCTGTATTTTTTTTCCCAGCTGGGTTTCCAAGTGTTAAAAAACTCATTCTTCAGCCAGGAAATGAGTAATGGTGACCAACATCCTCTTCAGTAGTTTTGGGATTGTAAAATGGACTTAGGATCTCATAACAATTTAGGATTCCTATTTACAGTCATTAACAACCAAACATGACCCTGAAACCCCATCTTTTCAGTCTGGCAGCACCTCAACCAAAGAGTTTCTAAGGTGCTCCACACTGGGGGAGGAGTTGGGAAAAGAGGTCTGCAGTGCTCTCCCGGTCATAGGTCTCAGTAATCCAAGTAGAAATCTCTCCAACTGTCTGTTCTTGGCATGTTTCATGGCCAGGAGAGGGCTACTGATATCATTTCTCAGTGTTCCCAGTGTTCCAATTTCCAGTACCTTGGAAACACTTCAGTTAGGATACTGTCAGGCTACAAAGGCTATTTGTTTTTGTTTTTGTTTGGTTTTGGAGAGGGGGCTCCATCATCATAGTTGTGTCTGACAATTCAGGATCTTGGCTGATGAATATTTTTTCTTATAATATCCTATAATATGATAACATTGTATGCAGTGTAATTTTATGTGATCTGATTTAGAATGTAGAAACCAGAAATCATAAGCACAAACCAAAAATCTAGAATTCTATGGCAGTTGCCATTTTAGTTCTACAATAAAAAGACTAGGATTGATGCATAAAATGAAAGCTCACATTCCATCTGACCTAAATCCTGCACAATGAATCCCAGAATTCTTTGGGCTTCCTATAGTCCCTTTGTGGGCAGGGGAATATACCCTACGCATGCTCAGTGGCGGTCTTTTCTTTTTTATGGCATGTGTTCTATTATTAAGGACTAACTTAGACCCCATCATTAAGTTTTAGGCCATAGAGAACTTATATTTGCATTAAACAGTCTCAGTCATGAAGTGCTGGTCATTTAAAGAATCTTGCTCTGAGGGACTCCTCATTTATGATGACTAAAATTTCATCTATTTTAAACATTACAAATATCAGCTGGTGGGGGTCTCAGTCTATACTGAGACCACAATATGGTACAGAGGGAAGATGGAGTCAGCCCCTTCACACTGTAGCCTTAATGAATTTCCCACAGTGCTTCACTGTGATGCTATGTTGGGAGTATTGTAGGAACTAAAAATGGCAGCTAGATTTAGCTACAAGGTGTTGTATAGACAGTCAAGTCAGAATTCTGTTTTAAAGGGGGTAGCTCAGCCAGTGGTTGGCCCTGCCAAAATGTTGGGGTCCCAGGACTGTCCAAAGATGCCAGGCTCTGATGGTGGCCTTATTTGAGCCAAATACCAGCGGAGGAGAGGATGGCTATTAGGACCATGATGCAAGATGAAAGGGTTAAGCTACCCTTGACCACATGAGTCCAACCCTGATCCCTGAGTTTTAAAGTTAATTTGGGAGATGTAGTCCCCAAAAGTAACTTTTTCCAATATCTGCTTATTTCCTTGCCCACCACAACAGTTATTTAGAGCAAAGATTCCGATGATACATGTAGTATCTCATAGTCTTTAACCCTGAAGTCAAAAACACAGAAATTGGCTCTCTTTTAACACTGCTCATTTTACTTCTTTGAAGCTGTGTCAAATTATTCTCCAGAGGCACAACAAACAGTCACTCTTAAGGACTAATGAATGGGAAAAAATGGTCTTTGCTAAAATCACAGAGATATATTCTAGGAAAGATCAACTTTCCAATATGGAGCCAAATGAGCCTCCATATTAATGATAATGAGCAATAGTTGCTTTGATAACACACACTCCAAAATCTAATCATTGCTGAACAGAGGGCAAAGAAAAACTAATGAACAGTTGCCAGCAGAGAATGCAAGCTTCATGAAACCAGCTTTAAAGAAAACAAGTACCCAAAGACAAATCCTATTTTCTTCAGGAAAATGCATATATCTGCTGCACCTTAGGGAGTCACTCCTCCACTACATTTGTTTGCGTCTGTTATTTCTAATTCACTGTATGGCATGGCATTTAAAAGACTCATCATTGCTTCTCCTAAGAAGTACAGAGAGAGGGAGGAGAAGGAGCCTTCCTTGTAGTGGCACTCTGATTAAGAAATGTCCTCTGTGATTGACTCTGTTATCTTCTGCACAAAGAGAAAACCTGTTTTGCTGCCTGTGGTTTTTAAAAAATATTGAATGATGTATTTTCATTACAGCTGTACAGCAGGTTTGGACAAATCCTGAATTCTGAACCAAGTTAGGCTGATTTGAAGCAATTTGGAGTAGAACCGAAACAGGATAAATCAGCCCAGTTTGGATCCAGAGCCAATTAACCTGGTGTGAGGTGAGCCAAAGTGTTGTGGACCAAATTAGTCGTTATTTATATAAAAAAACAAGTAGTATACCTTCAACATCCAATAAGGAAAATACTATGGTGAAATGATGGAGAGAGGGTGGAGGAGTGCTAAATTTTTCTCATTGACAGCTCTAGGTTCTGCTCCCTGGCAAAAATTCCATCAGCACTGACCAATCACAACCATGTGAAGTCTCTGAACTATATTCCATGTTTAATTGCATGTTTGTGTTCCCCCTGCCCACCTCTTTAAACTGGTATTGGCAAACTGTTATTGCTAACTGCCCAGCCACTGTCTACCACCTTGCCCCTCAATCTGAGAGATCTTAGACGATTTTACCCTCCCACGGGAAGACAAATAACTTTTATTTCTATTGTAAGAGTGGAGGACCTAATCTTTATGCACAGTTTTTGCATGGAATTTACACATCCTGATTTGTTTCAGGATATAATTGTGTGCATGGGGGAAGGGATTGGAAGAGGGCAAAATCTGTTTTTTGCAGAAAAAACACTGCTTCTAGAAACACATACAACTTCTCTGTGCAAAAAAACTCCCACAATTCTTGAATTAAGAAGTACATTTCTGCAAACAGCATTTTTTTTTATTTTGCACCCCCTCAAAAAAATCACTGTGGAAATGTACACAGATTTTTCTCCAATAATTATATTTTTGCACAAAAAGCACAATTTTGCACAAAAACACCGTCGCTGAGATCATGCATTGTCAATATAACTATGATAACGGGGCTCCATCATTGTATTTACATCTGCCTATGCCATTTCCCCCCTCCCCTCCAAACCCCTCCCCCCTTTGCGGCCTGACAGTGTCCCAATCAAAGTATATCTAAGGTTCTGGAAATCAGAGTGCCAGGAAACGTGTCTGAGATGCCATCCTAGTTGTGGAGTACATCAAGCACCAACAGCTGGAGAGACCTCTTGAAGTCTTGCTGTAACTCCCATGACCAAGAGAGTGTCACAAGACATTCTTACTCAGTGCTCCAGTCTCGAGAATCTCAAACCACATCAGTTTTGGGGATTACATTTGATCATTTACAAACATAAACATGAATTTCCCAACAGTTACAAAATCATATGTCCAGCTTATGACCTTGTAACTATTGAACATGTCAGGCCATGTATTATGAAAAAAACCCACATGTATTTTTGTACAAAGCTATCACCCAAAAAACTGGAATGTGGAAATACCATGTAAAAACTGTAGAATTCTCACTTTTGTGTTATTCTTCCTGATGTGGGCTTCCTGGGTATCAGGAAGACCATTTTTTCAGCCAGGAATTAAATAATAGTGAGTATGCTTTCCACTCCTACTCTCAGTGCACTACTTAATTTGAAACATTACTTCCAGTTTCAACTATGAACTGAGATGACTACAACACCCTTCTGCTGAAAATCAACATTTGGCAACCAAATGTTTATCTACAAACATGTTTGCAGTTTTTGTAATTCCAGTAAGTCAAGTAATACCTGAAAGGCACCGATGAGTAATTATTACCATTCAAAGATATGCAACAGCAGGTTCAACCATTATATTTGTGCAACTCTGCTTACACAGTTGTGAACTGAATACAAATATTACACTTTGATGAAAAAAGGTAATCACATGTGTAGGAAAATATAAGCGTGAATGAAATACTAACAGAATGCCAGCTGTACTCTAATGCAACTGTCCTTGAACTTTAGGCATAAGAAACAGTTGTGTGCTTGGAAGGAATGCTTTACTTCTCTCCTTCTTTAGTTTTTCTAGTGTGTCTGTACTGTGTGTGAGCCACCCACACACACATGCACACCAGTCTCTTACTGCAGAAGCCATACACATACAGCGCTGAGATTAAAGTGTAGAAAGCATCACAAACTGGGAGCATTGAGCAGTCACATGATGGTACGTGCTTTTAAAAAATTGTGGCTGTTAGCCTGTCCAGCATTACAATATCACAACTGTTGGAGATTCGTGTTTACGGTCATGAATGACCAAATATGACCCCAAAACCCTACCTTTTCAGTCAGGCAGAGCCCGAACTGATTTCTGAGGCACGGAAATCAGAGCACTGGGAAATGAAGGTCACAGTGCACTCCCAGTTGTTGGATGCCTTGGGGCAAGCAGCTTTGGCAGACCATGAAGAATTTGTCCAGCTGTTTCTTCTCAAGGCACTCCACAACTGGAAGAGTGCTAGGGACATAATTTCCTAGTGCTACAATCTTCAGTACCCCAGAAATGCCTCTATTGAGGTGCTGCGAGGCTGAGATGGTAGGTTTGGGGAGATTATCAATCGTAGCTATGATGGTAGAGCTCTGCCATCATAGTTATGATTATCAGGGAAGAACTTGACCTGTATTTCATTTGTTTGCAAAAAGCAAAGCTGACATCAAATTAGGTGGCCAGAACATAAACCCTTGAAGTGTAAACCCGCAGTTTCACAGAGGTATCTACTCTGAAGTGGCTACAAGATCCCCAAATTAAATGTATTTGCATATTTAAAAAATTACAACCATTTCTGTAACTTTCCACAACAGACTGGACTGGGACCAACTCATTATGATCCAAACTAGGCTCTGAACCAAACTGGGAGACCATTTTGAACTGCACAGCCCTAATTTTTATGTTTGTACTACAGTATTTTGGGATATATGAACATTTTGGACTGCTTTGTATATTGTCCTGATAGTTATTTGATACAAAACAATGCACAACTTAACTATGTAATTTACCAAACACAATGTTGCAGTTGTGTTTGTGCTGCTAAATAATAGCTAGTGCTGTAATCCTAAACATATGTACAGGGGAATAAATTCAGCTGAGCATAGCAATACTTCAATCTATGTTAACGTGATTAAGATCAGATTGCAAATATTATGTCTGAACACATGGGCAGTAAATCTCTCCCCTTCTGTAGAACTGGACTTCAGTATACAAAAGAGAAAAAAAAGATAAGATCCAAATCTTCCTTTGCCTTATGGTTGAAGATAGCCTTAGCATCTGAAATTATCCGGGGCAAAGCAAGCACTCTTTGTACCAGCAGTAATTCTGAATAGCACACTAATGCGTCTCTGACCCCAGAGAATAACGCATACATAGATTGTATCTTCATGAAACCTTTCAGAGAACCATTAATAGCTTCTTAAAGCCTCAGGAGGTATTCCTGCAACAACATGAAGGGAAAAAAGTGAAAATTATGTTCACAGCTAATGGAGTTTATAGAGTTATAAATCTGACATTTTCTCTAGTCAATGACAAAAGCACGGGGGTTTTAAAGAGAGAAAAATAGGTATAATTGATTTTAAAAAATTTGCATTATACTGTCTCTGCAGAAATACTCAAAGCATTCCACAATAACTCCAAGAACTGCCCTCAAAGGCAGCCCAATATAAATCATGTACACTCATAAGTAATGATATCTTACTGTTCATGAAAATTGCATTATGTTGCAGCCACAGGAAGTTAACTCATATCTTTGCATTTTATAGTACATCCCTTAAACGTATCAATCTATGAATGGAATAGTTTTCTTCAGGTTATTGAAATCAATCCAATTCCCATTAAGCTTTATATCAGTCTTGCCCAGAATGAAAACAAATGCATGCTCTTTAACTCAGTTTTCTGTTTGCTTTCTCTCCTGAACCTCATATTTCAAAGAAGAGTCTACATTTGGAATTGAGAGGAGTGCACCTGAATCCTGAAACATTTTTTTCTTTTATGAGGAAGAGAAGAATTAACATGTCATTAGTGCCTCTCAACAACTAAGTAGGTGTGATACTGGAGCAGAACCATGAGCTAGAAAAAGTGAAAAAATCAGTATGAAGCAAAAGAAAGGTGGTAAATCTCCACACTTATATTTTCTTAATGCATGCTCTCTTCCCCAGACATTTTTCTCTCAGCCACAGATCAAGACTGGAAATTAACCTGACATGGAGAAACATATCTGGGTAAGAAGCTAGGGAAAGACCTGTCCCTTCCTTCCTGCACACCACTCCTCTGCTTGGTAATTGTCCTTATATCTCACAAATGCAAACACATGACAAACAGCACAATTTCTACAGCTACATCTACAGGGAGCAAATGAATCCATGACATCTGGGGGAGCTCATTATAGATCAGGGTAATACCATTGAAAAAGCTTTATCCAGTACCTTTTCCGCACTACATCTCAGATGCAGGAACTTAAAAAGTTCCTGTCAAGAAGAATGAGTACAATGACATGTTGATGTCACTGGAGAAGTACAGTGTTGGGGCTGAGGCACCTATATATAATGCCTAGGGCAACTGCTGCATCTTCTTTGAGCTCCCATTCATGGAGATGGTGCTTAAGAACAGGTAAAAATAATATCCTACCTGTGCTTTTGGATAGTTTGGGCATAAAAAGAGCTCTGGTGAGAAACTCAACTGCTTAAAGCAAAAGATAAAGCTCATCACTTACCCATGGCTGTTTAGAGCCAAAGGACACATCCATTTTCATGCATTTTCTCTTAGAAGTTCATTATTCTTCCCCTGTAAAATCACAAGAGAGACTGACACTATCTGATAAGTATATGAGCCACCAACTGTCTTGACTGAGTTATTCTGAGGTGTTGGCCATTGCCTTCTTTTAGAGGGGAATTGAAATTGAGTCTTTTGACACCTGAGAGTCCAACAGATTTGGAACCAGCTTTTGTGGACATTAGGTGGATTAAGCATATTGTCAACTGGATGGTTTATGCACACACTCACATACGTGCAAAAAGTTATAAATTGGTGGGAAAATGCAAAATTGCATTTCCCTCCCTATCCAACAGAAATTGTTTGCTCACTCTTCAAGACCACATAAAAAAGTTTAGGACAAAGGCCAGCATCTAGTCTTCTGCTGGATCTTGCTGCTTCTGCCAGAATCAGTGAATCCCACCTCTCCTGGTAGCCCTTCCATTCCACCCAGCCATCCCCATTTTTCTGCTACAACACAAATAATGGGGTAGGTGATGCCTTAGCACTGCTGTCTCTAAGAGACCAGCCTCAGGCCATTTCTGTTATAGCGCTATTATTCCACTTTCAACATCCTATGGAATTGTGAGGTTTGCAGTTTAGGGAGGGGCCTTCATATATATACACAAAGTGAGCCCAGTTTTTGGAACTGTTTGAGGGCTTCAACCTTCTTAATTGGGCATCTTTCTGGCACAGGTTATTTCAGACTTACAATGACCCCAAGGTGAACCTGTCATGAGGTTTTCTTGCCTAGATCAGTTAAGATGGAGTTTTACTTTGCCTTCCTCTGAGGCTGAGAGAGTGCAACTTTCCCAGTGATCTAATGGGGATTTGAACTTTGGTCTTCAGAGTTGTAGTCCAGTGCTCAAACTGCTACACCATGCTGCCTCTCCATAAAAGTATATGCCCTAGCAAATGTGTCACTTTTTAGGTGTCACATTTTTCTTTGTTATTTTGAAAAGTTTACATACTTTTCAATTTAAAAAAATAGATATTTTTTTTAAAAAAATAACAAGCAACATGTAATTTCATGCCCAAGGATTCTACTTTCATTTCCCAAGGCTCTGTTCTGCTGCTGCTGCCTCTTGATGAGTCATTCATTCTCACCACATCTTTCCAGGCTTCATTTTCTTCAGATACATATTTGATTCCTGTAATCAAGGCTACAAAATTACACAACTTAGGTACTATGGAAACAAACAGCATTAACGTTAAAAACAATTTACTGCAAAACTTTCATATTGATCTTACATCTTGCTTCATCTTTGTTGGTACAGCCATTTCCCAGTTTACATTTTTAACCAAGCACATTGTGTGTAAACACATGTTTCGAAGCAGAAGCTTCAATTTATCCTATGTGTCTTACAACCCATTAAGGCATTTTTGTGCAACAGACAAAGTATTTAACTGCAAAGGAGAATATAGGAGCACATGCAAGCCCTGAACATCCAGCCTCTTGCAGATACCTTCAACCATTTCAGTACAAAAATCTGAAAGGGGATCATAAGTAAGTTCAACAGAAATCTCCCTGAATAGCAGATGCCTGCTCTATCAGGAGACCCAAACCCAAATGTGAAGAGCTTTGGAAATGTGTTTAGCTTAAATTCCATACATTGAATCTACTCCTATATCAGCACTGGACGCAGGGAGAGTTGTACGACTTTATGCCCTAGCACAAATGCAATACTGTGGTCCTTAGACTCTTTTACTTCTCCTCCTTGAAAGGTAGGAGCAGTCCATCCTGAGGTACACCAGAGGGAGAGGACTACAGAGACTTCCACAGACCTTGCTCCACTGGCACTGAGAGAGACAAAAAGATGGGGAAGATAGTGAAACATCAGGATGTACATCCTTCCCATGGCTGTTACACTCTCAGAAAAATGGGAGGAGAATTCCATCAGTCCTGGAACTGGTGTACCACTCCTATGTGTTCTGTAAGACTAACTTCTTAAACACGTATTTCAAGCAAGGTTATTTTTAATTTTTTAAAACATCAAGCAAAAAGAGAAAGAATGCAAATATATCCAAAACTGGATAATACATGTTTTCAGTGAACAAACCAGGTACCAGCGCAGGGGATGCTTGAGGATGTGTTCCTCAAAGTCCACTCCCAAGGACAAGGATTCCATCTGAGAACATTCTCTCATTTGTGAGTCCACCCACAAAAGCCAATAGTTCTAACAAGAAAAAGTTTAAAATTCTACAGAAACAACACATGGCCAGATACAAAGAATTCACTCTCCCCAATACCTGAACAAATCAATCAAAATGCTATAATCTTAAATCAGGGTTCAACAAACTTCTATCTGGAGATGTTCCTCTTGAAGGACAGGTAGTCCTTAGATAGCAAAGACCTAAGACAGGGTTCTGCTGTGGCCTAGAATTGTTCAATAAGTTTCAAATTAACTAGAGGAAAGAAGAGAAGGGAAACTCAAATTTGCTAATGACTCCAAACTAAATAAGGCAGCCAGGACATTAAAACAAAAACAATGTTCAAAATGATCTTGGAACAATGAAGAAAACAATGGACCCAAACTAACAAAATTAATTTCCACCAGCATGTACTATCCAGATGAGAAAATGTCACTGCTCTATTCTGCTTTAGTCAGCTCTCATCTAGAATGTATCTTCTATTCTAGGCATTGAGAGTCAAGGATACTAACAAGCTGGGACATATGGAGAGCAGGCTGTCAAAGATGAGGAGAGGTCTGAAGATGACCTTCTGGGAGAAAATGTGGAAAGAACTGCCTATGATTTTAAAAACATGCAAACAAGATGATCCACATCAAAAGCATAAGAATCATGACAAACATAACAATAAGATATAACAATCTCTCTTTCCCCCAGGAACTGTTCTCTGTTGAGGGTACTTTTCATCCTGACACCATACCATATACACAGAGAAACTACCAACTCTTATGCTTCCATATAAGCAATGCACCCACACAGACAAACACCTCAGATGGGTTCAAGTGTTCAAAACAAACCTATATATGTTAATTAGGATCATAAATGATTTCACAACCTCTTCTTGTCCATCTAACACTAGTAAAGAAGAAACCAAGACATCCCTGAGGCTTCTCGAGAAATGATCAAACCCCTACAATTTCTGTTCCCTAGAATCCCTTGCCAATTTTCAAAATTTCATTTGCAATTTCCAAGCAAAGTGCAGTTTTATTTAGAACTAAGCTATTCCTATGAAAGCACCCATGAATACCAAATTATATGGATGTATAATAAATATCCTAAAGGCACCAGATCTCCTTTGATCTTGGAAACTAAGCAGGGTCAGCCCTGGTTAGTATTTGGATTGGCGATTGCCAATGAATACTAGGTGATTTAGGCTATATTTCAGAAGAAGGAACTGGCAAAACCACCTCTGAGTATTCTTTGCCTAAGAAAACCCTACAAAATTCATGCAGTCACCATAACTGCACAGGAACTTGAAGGCACATATAGAAATGCATGTTTAGTTGCTAAATATAATAATAACTATCTAAACTGAGCAATTAGGAAAACAATGGTTCCAGAATTGCCAAAATAAATTCCTAAATTTCAGATATGACTAGTGCATATCCTTGGCCCTTCTATTAAAACAAGTACTGAGATCACAGTATCTGCTCAGACAAAATAGAAGGCCTAGGAAGGTAGCAAGGAAATAAAGAAGCTACACAGAAACTATGCTTATATTTATAAGAAAATATCGGCACACCTCAAATTAATACATTCAGCAATCAGGACCATTATAGGCCAAAATTTTCTAATATCTTGGCATCTAAGCAGATGCTTTCCAAGCACAGATAAAATCATTTTCTTATTACTGAGGAGCAATGCAAATCTTCAATTATTTCATCCTTGCATGCAAAGATCTTTTGAGGATTATGGTACTCCAAGCAGGTTGTCAAAGTCTAAGTGCATGAAGACGAATATGTAATAGAAATGTATGAGAAGACATGGATTTTTTTTATAGGTAGTAAGTCATAGGCATCCAACACTTTCCAGAGTGGTATCAGCCACACAATGGTGAGTCCTCATCTGAAAAGAACAAAGGGAAACTGGAAACATAGCAGCTTGGAAAAGAGAAACACCTAGCCTATGAGGAAGCATGTTCTACACAAATAGATAATCCAGTCCCTACAAAGAAGGCTGTCTCTGTAGAAATATGTTCTGATTTGTGTAAGCAACAAAACTATCAAATAAATGTAGGAGTTGAGTTGACTCGCCTCGCCAAACAGTTCAAGCAGTTTTTAATCATCAGCAGGAGCAGCTTATTTGTAAAGCTATTGGTTCTTCTATTGCTGTGGTTCTCAACCTGTGGGTCCCCAGATGTTTGTGGACTTCAGCTCCCAGAAGCCCCAGCCACTATGGTCAATGCTCAGGGCTTCTGGGAGCTGTAGTCCAAAAACATCTGGGGACCCACAGGTTGAGAACCACTGATTGCCACTTCAAACTACTTTGCCTTTTAGCAGGGAAAGCTCCCATCAGTAAAATGTTGCTAGGAAAATTACTTCTACCACCCCTCCAGAAAAATTCAGGAGCTTTAACCTTGTGAACTGTCCCACCATAACACCATCACCAGAGACAGTTCCTCTCTACATTTGATAGGTAACAAAGATGTGTACAGTTGGAGTATATTTGCTTTGGGCTGTTGGCATGGTGTGAATTTTGTGATTAGTTGAAACTTACCTGCTGTTTGAGAGCAATTCTTTTGTTTCCCTGTCCCCCTCCCTTTCTGTCTTTTATTTGCTCAATAGCCTTAACTGGTTGCCAAACAAAAAGATAACTATAACAGCACATTTGTAACTATGATACCAACTGGCATGACCCTGGCAAGACAGAAGGCCAAATTGCTATGCCAATCTCTTACCAAACTGCATTGTGTCATACAATTTCCCCTAAAACATTGGTTTTCAACAGGTGGCAGTGCTGCAGGGCTTGGAAAGAGGTGTTTTGATATGATGAGCAAAAGAGCCAGCCAAGAAGCAGCTCAAACAACTTAGAAAGTATCTAAGTGAGTAAAGCACATCAATGCTGAACAGTTTGGTAGGAAAGAAAGAACAAAGATTAACTGGGGCTCTTCCTGTTTCCTGGCACCATATAGCAACTATGGTCACCTGTGGGGAGGTGGGGGGGTGGCTAGGGGTTCTTTTGGCTGGTACAGAGCATCCAAGGTAAAGTTCTGATCCCATCATTCTTCTCCCACCCACATTCTGATGTTAAGATTGTAAGTACAAGGCAATATCAAAGTTCTCTCTACAAATATCTGAAGGGTTGTCACGTAGGTGATGGCCTTGTTCTGTCACTCCTTCTTAGAATAGCTGCATGATTTGTGTCATTGTACTGTCTGTGTTAGCTAGTACATGCTACAAACTGAAGAGGTTCTGTAAGCAGGGACACTTGAGAAACACCATGTCACATTTTGTACCAAAACAGCTTTGCTCTATGTTTAACAGGGAATTTAACAAGTAGAAAGGCAACATCCATAGGCCACTTCCAAGACTGTACTGATTCCCCTGCCTGTTGCTTTCCACTCTTTTTTAAAATCTTAATATGGTTTTGCATATATTGTTTGGCAACTTTATTTCTATAGAACCTAAGCTAATCTTTATGTACATAAAGGTGAATCAAAACAGTACAAAGAGCAGAATTTGACAATATTTGTTTTTGGACTACAGTCCCTGGATCCTGGTAGCTGTAGTCAGAAAGTAATATTCTGACAAATATATATGGGACTTCGAGAAATAACTGTAACTGATGAAAACAGCAAGGCATTTCTTAACCCAATAATCAAATAGCTGCTTTAGGTCCCACTTTCAGAGAAAGCTGAGATATAAGTCAAATCAAATAAAATCAATGAAGTGCACAAGGCTATGAATCTTTCTCATGGAATTGACAGCTCCACCCTCCTAATGAGGGCAGATCAGGGAATAGGCATTCAGCCTTTATTGTATGGAATTATACTGCCCCTGAAGGCACAGGTTCACAACTTGGGTGCAGTTTTAGATTCCTGGAAGCCCAAGTTTCTATGGCAGCCTAGAATGTATTTCCACATTGAAAATTTGGCTGTCATCTGAACTCACCCATTCCTAGACACATCTGGTCTCGTCTGGTCATAGTGATTCCTGCTTTAGTGATATCCTGTTTGGATTCCTGTAATGCACTCTTCATGATAGTGATTTTGAGAGGTGCTTGGAAACTTAGCCAAACTCTTGCCCAGAGTTGTTTGTACACCTGACTCCCTTGTTACAATATTATGCTTATGATCTATAAAGAGTTATATGGCTGGGATCTATGTAATCTAGAGGATTCTATTCTCCTGTTTGAACCTGCCTAGGTTTTGAGATTTTCAGGGGAGGAACTCCTCTCTGTCTCACCATCCTTACAGGTATCTCTGGTGGGAATAAGTAGATCTGGTGGTATCTTATTTAATTTAGTCACTTATTTAGTCACTTGTCTCCAGGATGAAAAGCAGCCATTGGTGAGTACCCTTTGGGTTCGATCGGTCAACCAATTACAAACCCACCTAACAGTAACCCTGCCCAGCCTGCATTTTATAAGCTTCTTTGCAAGAATGTGAACTTTGTCAAGGGCCTTACTGAAGTCAAAATATGCTATGTCTACAGCATTCCTTTCACCGATCAAGCTTGTAACTCTGTCATAAAAAAAGATAAGATTAGTCTGGCATGACTTATTTCTGAGAAATCCATGTTGACTTTTAGTGATTATGGCATTGCTTTCTAAGTAATTAAAAACTGACTGTTTAATGATCTGCTCTAGGATCTTTCCTAGTATTGATGTTAGGCTGACCAGGCAATAATTATTTGGGTCCTCTTTTTTCCCCTTCTTGAAGATGGGGACGACATTTACCCTCCTCCAGTCTGCTGGGAGTTCTCCTGTTCTCCAAGAGTTCTCACAGATTATTGCAAGTGGTTCAGAAATTACTTCTGCCAGTTCTCTTAATATCCTTGGATGTAATTCATCTGGCCCTGAGGACTTTAATTCATCTAGTTTAGCCAGATATTCCTGTACTACTTCTCTACTTATTCTGTGCAGCATTTCCCCCCCTTCTTCACCTGCTCTTCACCCCCCAGGTTGAGTATTTCTATCTTTTTGGGAGAAAACTGAGGCATTTAGTTCTGCCTCCTCTCTTCCCCCCATTAGTTACTGGCCATCTTCTTCACGCAACAACCCTATCATTTCCTTGTTTTTCTTTTTGCTGCAGACATATCTAAAAAAACCCTTTTTATTGTTTTTAATGTCTCTGGCAAGCCTGAGTTCATTCTGTGCTTTAGCTTTTCTGACCTTCTTCCTGCATATTCTGGCTATTTGCTTGAATTCCTCTTTGGTGGTTTCACCATTCTTCCATTTCCTGTACATGTTTCTTTTAACACTTAGCTCAGCTGAGATTTCTTTCATCAACCATTCCGGTTTCTTTAGACACCTGCCACTTTTCATAATTAGCACAATTTTAAATTGTGTCTTCAATATTTCACTTTTCAGAAACTCCCATCTGTCTTGAACTCTTTTCTCTTTCAGTATTCTTGACCATGGGATTTCGGCAAGTAACTCCCTAAGTTTACAGAAATCAGCTTTCTTAAAGTCTACCATGCATGTCTGGCTACACTTGGCTTCTCCTTTCCACTGAATGACAAATTCCAAAAGAGCATGGTCACTCCCCGCTAAGGATCCCACCACCTCCACCTCATCAGCCAGGTCATCCTTGTTGGTCAGGATCAGATCTAATAGCCAATCCCCTTGTTATCTCTTCCAACTTCTGGATGATGAAATTGTCTGCAAGGCAAGTGAGGAATCTGTTGGACCTCACGGTTTTGGCAGAATTTGACTACCAACAAATATCAGGATAATTGAAATCTCCCATTACTACTGCATGTCTCCTTTTTGAATGTGTGGTCATCTGGTCCAGGAAGGCCTCGTCCAAGTCCTTAGGCTGATCCAGAGGCCTGGAGAGAAGTGATTAGTGGGGTGCCACAGCATTATGTCCTGGGCCTAGTGCTATTCAACATCTTCATCAATGACTTGGATGAAGGAGTAGAGGGTATGCTGACTAAATCTGCAAATGACACCAAATTGGGAGGGGTTGCTAATACTCCAGAGGACAGAATCAAAATTCAAAATGACCTTGACAGATTAGAGAGCTGGGCCAAAGCTAACAAAATGAATGTCAACAAAGAGAAATGTAACGTCTTGCACTTAGGCAGAAAAAATGGAAGGCACAAATATAGGATGGGGGACACATGGCTCGATAACAGTATGTGTGAAAGGGATCTAAGAGTCTTGGTAGATCACATGCTGAACATGAGTCAGCAGTGTGATGCTGCATCCAAGAAAGCCAACACTTGGTTGCATCAATAGGAGTATGGTGTCCAGATCGAGGGAGGTAATGGTACCACTCTTATTTTGTATTGGTTAGACCTCATTTGAAATACTGTGTCCAGTTCTGGGCACCTCAATTCAAGGATATTGATAAGCTGCAATGTGTCCAGAGGAAGGTGACCAAAATGGTGAAGGGTCTGGAAGCCATGCCCTATGAGGAACAGCTTAGGGAGCTGGGGATGTTTAGTCTGCAGAAGAGAAAGTTAAGAAAGGACATGATAGCCATGTTTAAATATTTGAAGGGATGTCATGTTGAGGAGGGAGTGGGCTTGTTTTCTGCTCCAGAGACTAGGACAAGGAGCAATGGATTCAAGCTGCAGGAAAGGAGATTCCACCTGAACCTCAGGAAGAACTTCCTGACCATCAGAGCTGTCCAGCAGTGGAATATGCTGCCTTGGAGTGTGGTAGAGTCTCCTTCTTCGAAGGTTTTTAAGCAGAGGCTGGATGGCCATCTGTTGGGAGTGCTTTGATGGGTGTTCCTGCATGGCAGGGGGTTGGATTCGATGACTCCAGGTCTCTTTCAACTCTATGATCTTGGCCAGAATGTCTTGCCTCTCGGGCAATCTAAAATGCATTTAAATACATGTAAATGTATGATTTAAAAAATGAGAAATCTTTATGCAGTGATTCTTGCCAAAACACCTAAGCTGGAGACAGTTTTCTAGTTAGTTAGGAATAAAACATTTTTTAAACTATTACAAAATGAATAATATCATCAGAACTAAACCAATAGTTTAGAGAATTTTAAATTCTTGAAATCTATAGACGCAGACTTCCAATGAACCCAATAACTTCAATACTATTTCTACTGACTTTGGCAAAGGCAGACTCCAATGTGTGCTACTCTGTGTCGTCCTGTGGATATTTTTGTGGTTGCTGTTGTTGTTTTTACATTTATTATTACTATTGTTATTGCATTTGTAACTTAGAGTTGCAGATCCATAACTGTTCCATATACACTACATTGCCACTATTGTCATCATCATAAATGCCCTCCCAAACCTACTTTAGCAGGCACCAAGAGAAGGAGGGCTGTTCAGCTGGTGACTGAAGTACAAAAGGATGAAGCTTCCACCAGCAATGGAGAAGTCAACAAGGAATTGAAATGGGGTCCTGCTTCTGATTGCCACAGTCTCATTCACTGGTGGGAGGTTGGTGGAAATATCATCCTCCTGTATTCTGATCTGCAGCTCAACAGACTTATTTTGCTTGATGCAGCTGCCACCTGCTAAAGTATGTTGGGGACCAGGAGATGCTTCTTAGTTATGTATTTGTAACTAATTGGGCAATGTAGAATATGTGTTGTTGTTGTTGCTGCTGCTGCTGCTGCTGCTGTTATTGCTTCAGTCTCTCCCACTGTGCTTTTCAAGGATGTTCTTATGTTACCTCACTGGTATACTCTATCCCGGGGTCTACAATTTTTAATATCAAATATAGTTCATCATGCCAGAGAGGTTGCCCGGATAAGCACATAGGCAGCAACGGTCGAATGACCGAGAACTAGGTCAGGCCAGTAAAATCCCCAGTCACATAGCCCAAGGAGACCTCAAGCTGTGCAAACTCATGGTAACCAAAGGATCCTCAGCCATAGAAGAGTCAACTTAAGGGAATTAGTGTGTTTTCCCAAGCTGAGCACTTATGATTCCAGAAAAATCATCCAAGGCAAGGACCATTTACATAAATTTACACTACAACCCCTTGCAACCACAGTTCCTGAAACATTGGCAATGCGTCATAAAACCATCATGCAAAATGAGTTGCCATTTTGGAGCTCCCTTTCCTTTGCGGTGCCAATTATTCTCCCCAGGAGAGGATTTGCTCTCAAGGTGCATTTTCCCCTACAAGAAGTCTTAGTTTTTGAGAATTTCTCTGGATAACTCCCCACCACCCTCGCAGACCGTTTCTCTGTTAGTTGAGTAATCCCCTCAGCCCTTTCTTTGCTGAGTTCCGCTTTGTATGCTGCTTCCCGGACTAAGGACTTCAGGAGAGGTGCAGTATCACCCCATCTACAATTCCTCTCTGAATCCCCTATACAATTTTTCCACTCTTTTGTTTCTTAATAGGTCTTGTGTGAGTGTGTGAGTGATTACGTTGGTGTGTGAGAACATTTTCATTCAATAAAATCATTTATTTGATACCTTTGACTGGTTTTTTGGCTTGGCCTGACCCTGTAAAAACTGGGTAAAAAGACCCCACTAGGTTACCCTGCCTCTCATATTGCCACTGCTTGTGCTCCTTTAAGTTCCCCACTCTTCCTTACATGGAGGATATCGAGGTGTCCCCCAAGGGACCCCCAGAAACCAGGGTAACACTTAGTTGTGGCTTCTTAGTGTTTGCATGCTTTGGTTTCCAGGTGATATGAGGCACTGCCTATGATAGACTTTAGCTGTTTCTCTTATTGCTCTGAAGAATCAACATCATCATCCTCATTGCTCTCACCCCCATCATCCTATCTACCCCATACACTAAGATTTGCAGGTATGATCTCAAAATTCATGTGTCCTAGAGGAGAAATTGCCCAGTGCCTTAGATAACTGGTGCCAGACAAGTGAATAGGAAGAGCTACTAGCAGAGCTTTAAAAAGGGTAAGTTGTCTTGAGTGTCCTGGCAGAGAAGAAGTATGTACATGTGTTAGATGAATTCAACATTCAATGAAACAAAGCTAGCTGCAGAAATATAAATTTGTCTACCTAGTAGACTACACAAATCTGTTGGAGTGGTTCTTTTGGAAGGTCATGTAATAAGAAGGGAAGGTAAAACAATTAAACTAATTTCTAGAAACATGTCTGTTCATTCATAGTGAGCTTGCTACCTGATCACAACTTGCTAGCTGATCAGGGGCAACATATGGCAGAGAAACTCATATGCTGTCATAAAAAAACAAGTAGCTCTATCATATTGACCAGTGATGGAGACTCATTCCCAGGTTCCTTTCAAAATCCAAAAGAAGTGAATAGAAGAATGGGACTATTCCAAGACTGTTTTAGGACTAGTTCTATCATAAGCCAGAGGGAGGTGGCAAGTTCAGGAAGATGAAGCAGCGAAGGAAAGGAAGCTCGTTGGTGGATGACAGGCTATGTGTTGGATCTATGCATCTTAAGCTGTTCTGCTACCCTTGAGTGCACTGTTAAAGTGTGTTTCAACTGCTAGAATTGCTGGAATTGCAGATGTACAATTCCTTTGCCTCAGACAGCAAAAAAGGCTTGGGATTGTTAAGGTTGCTCAGTTAGCCCAAATTGCCAAACTAACATGAATTTTAAAGGCTAAGTCAACTGAAGGTTTGTTTGTTTTTTTGAAAGATTAGAAACCGTTTATGGAATTTTTGAGCAATAAGAAATCTACTGATGCAATAATTTGTGGCTATGGCCACTAGTAATCATAGTAGTATTACTTAGTTGGATCTGTAACTGTAGAATAACTTTTTTATTTCCATTACAGTTTGGTGCGGGGGGACAGAGCCCTTCTGTGTTTTAGTAGGTTAGTGTCTACTGTTTTAGTTTTCTATGTTTTAGCTTACACCATTTCCACACTAAAGCCATTTCCACATTAGACTGTTACAGTGCTATTATTCCACTTTCAACATCCTATGGAATCCTGGGGTTTGCAGTTAAGGGAGGGGCCTCAAAGGCCCCTCCCTAAACTGTAAATCCCAGGATGTTGAAAGTGGGAGAATAGCACCATAATAGTCTAATGTGGAAATGGCTTTAGTGTACTAGTATTGCGTTTTAGTTTTAGTTCCTTTTCTTCCTCTTTGAGCATGTATTTCTATGACTGTAACTGTAAGTGTGATTCTAACTGTGAATCTGATTGTTTCAAGACTAATAAATAAATAATCTATAAAAGCTTCTTTTCTCCCTGCCAGTGTTCCAAAACCATGGAACTCTTTTCTAACTGGGGTCTCAAATCCCACTGGGCTAAAAACAGCGGCAGGGGGGAGAGAATTTAAATGAAAAACAATTGGTAATAGCAGGAGAAATCAATTGCAGTGCCTCCTTCCTCCCACCTCTTTTTCCCCTGGTATGGTAGCATCATGCTGAGAGTGGTATTACTCACTGTTTTATAGTCTATGTGTGCAGAAACTTCCTAAACTTGCAGTGAAAGAGCTTGGATTTTAGTCTGAGCACTTGTTTAAAACATTTGTATTTCCTAACATACATTTTAATATTCAAACAACACAATGGAAATTATTACATCCTCCTGAAAGGCTAAATAACCTGGAGGTAATTGCACATAAAAAGTGAAATGTCAAGGAGCAGAGCACCAGATGCATGTTAAACACATTCCCCTAAGAGACTCATGACTCAAAGGAAAAGCTCCCAAAGAAAACACTTTTGACATCCAAATTATTCCTCTCCTTTGTCTTCTTTGTTATCTTCTAAGTATCTAAAAGCATAGCATTCAATTGAGCAATGATTCAGTGTTGTTTACAGTATTTTTTTTCAAATAAATGTCTCCAAAAAAATTCTTCCACAAAGAGGGCGTTTCTATTTATTTTATTTTTTTAAAAAAACCTCAATTTTAAATTTTTCTTCTAACGATCATACTGAAAAAGATCTTACAAAGTTTTCCAAATAAATTGTTGTTGTTATGTGCTTTCAAGTCATTTCCAACCTACAGTGACACTAAGGAAAACCTATTAAGAGATGTTCTGGGGATAAGAGTATGTGACATACCCAAGGTCACCCAGTGAGTTTCCAAGGCCAAGTAGGGAACTGAATCCTGGCCGCCAGGGTCCTAGTCCAATGCTCAAACCACTACATCATGCTGGCTCTTTTCCAAATAAATACAAATTGGGAGTACTACACTAGAAGATGAAAAAAAAGACTGCCTTGGTTATTTTAGTGGATAAATCATGCCAAGAGGAACAGTGAAATCACATTGATTGTACAAGCACAAGATGGGAATTGACAGTACAGTACTAAATGGATTCCATTCATTTCTGGTGAAGATGAAGCTGGGGAAGCACTGTTGTTCTGTAGCCTAAGCAGTTCCACAGAGTTGCATCTTCTTCCCCATGTTTTTTAACATAGGCATGACAACACTTGGCAGCCTTATCACCCCATACCTTAATAGCACATTGTTCCATTGGAATCCCACTGTAGCCATTCCCATGATGGCATCAGGTTGTTGACACTCTATGCACCCTTTCAATATCTGTGCTTGAGTAGCATCATTCACATTGTTCTTCCCTCTGCATGACAGATTCACTGCTGAGACCTTTTCCTCTACATCACACATTGCTGAGACCTTTTCCCCTACATCACCTATTGTAAAACCACCTGTCAGTGCCAAGTCTGAGTGTGAAAGGCACACCCAAACCTCACACTCAAGGCCTGCTCAGCTTGACACCTCTTTGTGTTCAAGTCTGAACAGCCAGGGAGATCTCTGAATCAAGCCAGGGCCAGGACAAACAGGTCTGCCTCAGTTCTCCCTCTCTGAGAATGCAGTCCCTTCCTCACTCTTATCCCCCTTGGCTTCTTCCTTTCAGGACTCTCCCCGTTTACTGCCTTCCCTAAATCTGCCCTTCTCCCAGAGGTAAGGATCAGCAGTGATTTATATTTTCCAAGACTGTGGTACTGTTGGCACTAAGGTCAAGACGATATTATTGGTAGAAAGCTACCACAGTTGCCTCTGAATTTTCAGCAGTAACTGAAGTGGTACCAATTCATAGGGTACAGGCAGTTTTCTGAGCACTGGTGGGTTGGAGAGATCAATAATATGCGTCCATATGCCTAGGATGCCCCCACACCTAAACTAAATATTTACAGGAATTTTTTATTATCTAAACTGAAAGCTGGAAAACCAGACCAGTTAAATGACCAAGGTAGCAAACCTGGCTAAGAAGGGATGGCTAATGATTTGTTGTTGTTGTTCATTTATGGTGAGAAGTTTTTTTCATAAATACAACAGAAAGAATCTGACTTTAAACAAATGTGAATGTCATGACAAAAACAGATAGAAGGCAAGCTGACAAACACAACCTTCCAGTCAGAGGATTCTGAGTGTTTTTCTCTTAAACATCTGGCTCTGAATCCCTCTGTAAATACTCAGTGAAGTTTGTGGTTTTGACTCTGGATTGACACTTCTATTTTTCTGATAGGGTGCTTATTTTTAACCACTACATAGGATTCAGGTACAACATCATCCTCCCCATACTGAGAATACACGTAGGTTGAATCTGTGCAGTCCAGATGAACTCTATGAACTCTATTCAGCTCATGAGGAATAAGGTTTGACAAAATCCACAAATTTCTTCAGAACACCAATGGAACCAACTCAGTGTTTAGAATATTTGAATGTGGGGAAAAGCATTCATCCATCCTTACTGGCAACCCTAATTATTGAACAGCTGGTTTTAAATAAATATCACTTAAGGGAAAAAAAGTGTACAATCATTTAGAGATATTTACATGCATAATTATATTTCTGTCCTCAGAATAGGGTGGACATAAAATTTGTTTAAATAAATTCAAAACTTTAGATGAAGCTTGTCAAGTGCTTACATTCTTTTTAACTGGATAATAGTATCAGGACATCCCTCCATTCTTCATAATCAGATACTGGAAGACTTATTTTAGGGGAAAGGCCTGCAAAATGCTCATCTGGCATGACCAATACTTGAGATTCTGGGAGTTCCAGCTGCAAAAGTGAGTTTTCGAGGAGTTGTAGACTTTTGAAACTGTAGCTACTTGGGTGTTACCACATAGAACACTACTCTGTCTTCAGAAGTGCAATTGACAAATGCCTTTCTTTATTGCTGTTGAAAACAGTAGCAGTAATACGCACCTTCAAGGTACCTATCAAACCATAGCCATACAATGCATCTGACATAGTTTTCTTGGGCAATGAATACTGAGAAGTGGCACGTAATTGTCTTCCTCTGAATATTGTTGCTGTTAACTGGTGTCAAGTTTACTTCAACTCACGGTGACCCCTGTAAATGAGAGACCTCCCAATCATCTTGTCATCAACAGCCTGCCCAGGTCTTGCAAACTCTGGGCCGTGGCTTCTTTCATTGAATCTATCCATCTGTAACATGGTCTTCCTTTTTTCCAACTGCCTTCTACACTTCCAAGCATTATTGTCCTTTCTAGTGAGTCATGTCTTCTCATGATACATCTAAAGTACAATGGTCTCAGTTTAGTTATTTGGCTACTAGGGAGAGTTCAAGCTTGATTTGTTCCAGGGCTCATTTATTTGTGGGGGGAGGGTAGCAATGCACAGTATTCATAGAACTCTTCTCCAGCATCACATTCCAAATGAGTTGATTCATAGAATCATAGAATCACAGAGCTGGAAGAGACCCCAATGGCCAACCCCCTGCTATGCAGGAACATCTATCAAAGCATTCCCAACAGATGCCCATCGAGCTTCTGCTTAAAAACCTCCAAAGGAGGAGACTCCACCACACTCCTAGGCAGTGTATTCTACTGCCAGACAGCTCTGTCCATCAGGTAGTTCTTCCTGAGGTTCAGGTGGAATCTCCTTTCTTGAAGCTTGAAGCCATTGCTCCTTGTCCTAGTCTCCAGAGCAGTGGAAAACAAGCCCGTTCCCTCCTCAACATGACATCCCTTCAAATAGTTAAACATGGCTATCATGTCCCCTCTTAATCTTCTCTTCTGCAAACTAAATATATCCAGCTCCCTAAGACGCTCTTCATAGGGCATGGCTTCCAGACCCTTCACCATTTTGGTCACCCTCCTCTGGACCCGCTCCAGCTTGTCGATATCCTTCTTGAAATGAGGTGCCCAGAACTGGATACAGTATTCCAAATGACGTCTAATCAAAGCAGAACAGAATGGTACCATTACCTCTCGATCTAGACACCATACTCCTATTGAAGCAAAGAAGAATTGTGTTGGCTTTCTTGACTACCACATCACACCACTGACTCATGTTCAGCTTGTGGTGTACTAAGACTTCTAGATCCCTTTTAAATGTACTGTTGTCCAGCCAGGTGTCTTCCATCCTATAATTCTGCTCCAGGGGCCAGCAGGCACCGATTGCGCACCTTTTCATTTTCGGCTGGAAGCTGAAAATGGTGCCCGATCGTGCATTGCCCCCGAGCCCCGCATGCACTTACCTGGCATGTGGAGCCTCTGGAGCCGTGCCGGTCACACTTCCTGCCTCAGCGCAGCCTGGGAAACTCCCAGACTGCACTGCGGAAGGAAGAGGAGGGGCTCTCATGTGAGCAGGCAGCTCGTGCAGAGCTGAAGCAGCAGGGACATGAGAGCTTCTCGCAATCCCCGCACCCCAGCACCAGAAAAAGGTAGGGTGCAGAAAGGGCCATTGATGAAGATGTTGAATAGCACTAGGCCCAGGACAGAACCCTGTGGCACCCCACTAGTTACTTCTCTCCAGGATGAAAAGGAGCCATTCTCTTCCTATTCTCTTCCTGTTAGCTTGCTTCACTACTCCACTTGCACATCCATACCTAAAAATTGGAAATAAGATTAGAAATAGGTTGGCATGAACCATTGTAACTTTAGTATTCAATGACATGTCTTTACACTTCAGGACCTTGTCAAGTTCCTTCATAGCTTCCCTTCAAGTAATAGTTTTCTTCTGATTTCTTGACTGCAATTCCCATTCTGAGTAATTACTTTGGCAAGTATGGAAACTCTTTATTTCAATATCTTCATTGTGTACTTTAAAGTTATGTAGGTCATATGTGGTAATTAATTTTGTTTTCTTAATGTTCAGCTGTAACATAACATCATGCTTTCAGGCTATTTAGGTTTACAGCAGAGTGCCCAAAATGTACAGGCCTTAAATAATAATGCTAATTCACAATCAGAACCTAAGTATTATCTCCAGAATCTTGTGACCGGTTCTCTGTAACTATGAAAATAAATCCATCAGCAATATGAACACAGCTCCAGTACTTCTGTTTCATATGGATTCAATCTTTTAAAAATCCCTTCATCTAGCTAGTCTTGATTTTTTACTTGCCTTTCATCCAGCTGTTCACACACAGTGGAAAACATATCAGCCAATTACCATCCACCACTTATATTCCTCATTCCCATCAGCTCATTCTACTAGAACATTTTTATTATTCAGTGCTCAGTAAATGTGCCATTTCTGATGTCTGCCACTAAATAGTTTTTTTCCTTAAGCTATGCCAACATTTCAGGAATAACAAAATAATAGATTCTAATTAAAGGCAAAGCCAGAAGCAACCACTTTCTCAAGGAAGAAAAAAAAGGCATTTAGCTTGCTCATAAGAAGCTTGCTAAAGGTGGGTATCTCGGAAGACTTCAGATCTGCAGTCTTATACAAGCAGAGAAAATTGTGTCTCTGTGTTTAATTGTACCAAGGAAAAATGTTTCTTTTTCCTCATTAAACCATGAGGTGATTAAACACTGCAGTCACACACATAAGGCAAGACTGAAGTTATAGCTTTCCCTATTTTCCCCTCATCAAGAACCACAATCCATCAAGTTCAAATGTTATATAAAAACTTATTCTAAAGAGAAAGCTGAAGTTCCCTTCTTCTCCTGCAATGCGTTCTATACAGAAATGAGGGGCATGACCCTGAGTCTCACCAACGGTTGCTTCTCTCATTAACTATGACATTTGAATGCTGACACTGGAGGGAAAATGGGAAATGACAAGGCACCAGAACAGTCAATATGTTTATTATTTCTATTCAAGAAAATGGTCCCCATGGTCTCATATTTTAAAAAAGTTAAGACTCTTACATATTCTAGATTCTCACATTTGGAAGTGTCCAAAGAAAGGTGACCAGGATGCCCAATGGTCTAGAAGGCAAATCTTATGGAAAATGATTGAGGGTTCGGCCTGGAGAAGAGGATTGGTGATACAATATCCATCCTTGAACATGTGAATGATTGTGTTCCACACAGTAGAACCTGAATCAATGGATCCAAGTGGCTAAAAAAAGAGGAGATTCTGATTAAACATTAGAAAGACATTTGTGACTGTAAGAGCTGTTCTGGAAGAACTGGAAGACAGTGAACCTTCACTGGATGTTTTTACATGGAGGATAAATGGCCACCTGTCATTACTGCTTTAACTGTAGATTCATCCCCTGACAGAAGATTGGACTAGATGTCCTGGGGGGGGGGGGTTCCTCCAGATTCTATGGTCTGATTTCTCTCTTGGAAAAACAAAACCCTGTTGTCTCTTGAGTTACTAATATGTTTCTGCATCTACTCCACTTGTCTATACTTCCTTCCTTCCTTCTTTCCTTCCTCTGCCACCTGAGAGTTCCTCCCATCATGCAATATATTTTTAACAGATGAAGCAACAATGAGTCTTATAGTGCCTTGAAAACCATCTGATTCATTTGAGCATTAGCTTTCAGAGATTATAGTCCTCTTTGTCAGATAAAGCATTCCTCAGCTAGTTGCATTGTTTTAATGCTGACAGGAAAAAAAATCTATGAAAAGTTCCCTATTATTACAGAAAAATATAGGGAGGGATGATTATTTATTTACTTATTTAATTTATATCCTGCCTTTCTGTTAGTACAGAACTTAAGTTGGCTTTCAACAAATTAAAAAAAAATAAGGGTTTTTTTCAAGTTGGCAAGAAATCAGAAAACCAACAAACTAAAATGATCTGTAATTTGAATATAGCTATTAGAACTATCTAATGATGCCATCTTAAGCATACCTCCTGAGAAACAGTTAGTATCTATAAGGTTTACTTCTGAGTAAACGTGTGAGCTTAACACTGCATAGGGGCAGGTTTGAGTTTTCAGAGGATGATGATGATGGAGGAGGACGAGGAGGAGGAGGAGGAGGGATGACAGTTTTCATACGAAAAGCCAAATTCTTTTCTTTTTTCTTTTTTCTTTTACTTTTTTCTTCTTTTTCTTTTTCTTTTTGCTTTTACAGTATCCAATGAGCTCATGATCACTGCAAATGCGTCTTGAGATTGCACAGATAATTCTATGATTCTTTGATTGGCCTAATAAAGTTATTACCACAATATGTCCTTTGACACGCAAATAACAGCCCAGATCCTTCATTGGGAAATGTAACTGTGACAACAGAGTTCCATGATAATAGCTAGATCTCCTGATGCTACCACACACACAAAAAGAAAACAACAACACTACACTTTCAATCTTTCTGTTGGCGTGCAACCCACCGCAATAGAAGGATTTCTGGAGCAGTGGAGAGGGGACTGTGTGGCATGGTGCCTCCAGACATATTCTGAGAATGAAATACTTTGCCAGAGGCCCCTGCACAAAGCTCCTGAATGCCAGGAGAGGGTTGGAGGTATCATTGCATACTACTCAATTCTACAGTTCCTTAGAAATCTTTCTGTTGGGGGGGCTACACTGAAGAAAGGTCGGTTTGGTGGGCACTTTCATTTGTTGCAATAGAACAATGATCAAAGATGTTAATTCCAAAATTTACAATGTCGCAAGTCCAGCTTACGATATCATAAATATTGAACAGGATGCCAGCCAATATATCTTTTTATCTCTTCTAATAATAATACTAGTTATGTGACTAGCTGAATATGGGCTCTCAAAGCAGGTCAGAGCATTAAAACAATAAAACGGAGGATTTATTACCATAAAACACTTAAGACTTCTCCAGCAATATAAAACTAGATGTCACTGCAGATCTGGCTGCAGTTTTTTCATTTCTATCCATGTGCTGTCTCACCTTTACCTTCTCCTGTGCTTCCATTTCCATAACATATTGTCCTGAAGGTCTGGCAACCCATTAATAAGGCTCCATATGAGGTCTTCTATTCATTAAGATTAGATTAATAAAGGCTTTGTTGGAAGTACTCTTCATCTGTGAGATAGGTTTTGGAGTATTGGGATCAAAGACTTACTTAATTGTGGCCCTGACACTTTGAAATTCAAGAGAGGTATTCAAATATGTGCAACCCAACTTTTTTCAGACGTTCTGAAACGGCATACCATAAACCAGAGATGGAGAAAAACAAATCCATGGGCCACATGCAGCCATAAATCCCCACTTGCATATCCTCCAAAATCCGTGATGTTCCAAAATTAGTTTTGGACTGATTTGGTTCCCAAAGTACCCAAATTGTGCGCTGATACAGCAGTTTATCTTTATCATCCCCAACACTCCTCAAAAGTTTATTTTCAGTTGATTTTTTCCCAACCAGAAGTGTTGTGATGTCACTTTTGATGTATCACAACACACTGGTGCAGCCTGCAGAAAGGGCAGGGCTAAAAATTGCCCCACCTCTGTGGAGTTACTCACCCCTATTGTAAATGCACAAAGAGGGAAGCACATAAGTTACTGGGGAATGAAGGCAAGCCAGTCTGACTTCTCTGTCCCTAGAGGCATTTGCATGACTGCTGTGGACATGTGTCACTACTGATTAATATTTTATTTTATGCTGTATGTAATAGTATTATTTATCATTCTTAAAACTTTAAATGATATATACATTTGAGAAATGAGAAGATCTAGAGGAAATTAAATTTAATGGTTTTGTTGCTCAACTAAATAGACAGAAGAAATAGAAGGATTGCTTTGTTTTTGTTTTACACTCAGTGATCACACTAAAAAAGTAAATCAGATTCTTAACGACAGCTGGGGGAATTAGGGAGCTGGAGGGATATGTTTGTCTGCCTAAAACATATACAGACTCATATCACTGTACTACTCAAATTAGCAAATTAACAAGAAATCCAAACAGAGGATTAAGCTAAACTATAAAGAAGAGAAATGGGATTGCACATTAGATCTGTCAGTCAGGAAAGTCCAGCTCCCAGCTCCTTGACTACATCACACCATGTTGGCATTTTCCTCATATAGTCATATTGGAAGTACACTTTCTGACTTTTCACTCATTTAGAATCATAGGATCGAAGAGCTAAAATAGACCACAGGGCACATCCAGTCCAAGCCCCTGCTATGCAGGAACATATATCAAAGCACTCCCAATGGATGGCCATCCAGCCTCTGCTTAAAAACCTCCAAAGAAGGAGACTCCACCACACTCCGAGGCAACACATTCCATTGCCAGACAGTTCTGACGGTCAGGAAGTTCTTCCTGAGGTTCAGGTGGAATCTCCTTTCCTGCAGCTTGAATCCATTGCTTCGTGTCCTAGTCTCTGGAGCAGCAGAAAACAAGCCCGCTCTCTCCTTGACATGACATTCCTTCAAATATTTAAACATTGCTCCCATCCTATAATTGTGCATTTCATTTTTTTCTGCCTAGGTGTAGGACCTTACATTTTTCTCTGTTTAAATTCATTTTGTTAGCTTTGGTACAGCTTTCAGATCTGTCAAGGTCATTTTGAATTTGGATCCTGTCCTCTGGGGTATTAGCAAACTTTCCCAATTTGATACCATCTGCAAATTTTGCCAGCATGCTGTCTATTCCTTTACCCAATTTTTGACATCCAGATCTCTGCATCTTCCCACATTGCTTTGGACTGTATCTTTCTGTTCCAGAACTAAACCAGTCCAATCTGGTATAAATCAGTCCAATTTGGCCTGCTTCATTTCAGGATTCAGTCAAATCAGGAACACAAGTCTTATTATTTATGCTTTGCTTATGGACTTCTAAGAAGCCTCATCCTGGCCCATGTTAGAAATCAGATACTGGCTTGAGGTGGGTTAGTTCTCTATGCATTCAATCATACTTTTGTTTTGATTTTGCATTTTCTCTGTTGTTGTTTTTTTAAAAAACATAAAAATTGCATCTAAATTTTTCCTCACATACTTATTTTGATGTACATTTCCCCCCAAAATATGCATATTTGTGCACCAATATTAAATATGTGTTTCTGAGCCAAGAACTGCATAGGAAAATTCAGAGTAGCATGCAGCAGTTCGAATGATAAATATATTTTGATCTGCATATTATCCAAGAAGGACGCTGAACAAAAAGGATGTTGAACAATCAAAAGTTCTCCAGTATTATCATGCTGGCCAAGAGAAACCCTTAGCCTGTGCTACCCTTGGTCTCCTTCTTATACTCTTATCATTGCTTTTTCTTTTGAGTTAACACAATATTTTCAAAGAAGAGAGATATTTGTATTTTTCTTTCAAAAATGTTTGATACAAAATATATTACATGTCCCCTTAACTACTTTGCTCCTTACATATCTGCCTCAATATGTAATTCACACTTCATCCTTTCTGCCAAGGTTGAGTTTAGTGAAAATTTTCAAGTAGAATACAGACTGAATAGTGCTTTATTTTCAGGGTCATTGACAAAAGAAAAAATTGCAGTATGAGATCATTTTCTCTCCTAGTCCTTTTGGGAGACTCCCAGACTATGCAGTCGCCTTGTTGTGGCCAGGAAAGAGACGAAGACCAGGTTTCCAGGGAAAAATCAAAAAAGCCATTTTATTGTTTAACAATCACTTGCGCAAGGACAACAGTTATCCCAGAACTGTTGTGTCAATTAATTGAGGTAGCATCACTATATACCTTTTTCCTTCTATGTCAGCAATCAATCATTTATTTAGCCCGCCCATCACTGAAGAAAAAGATCTTTAGTTAACTTTTCCATTACATCATTGACTGGCACAGGGATGAACAAAGAGTTAGTTAGAAAATGATACAAAATGATGCATGTAGTCAAAATGAGGGAGTATGCCTACTCCCATTTAGTTCCCAGACCTTTGAGTGTTGCAAGGCCATTCCTAAAATTTGAGATAAGACAAAGACATCTGCAATTTACTCAGAGGCACAATTCAATTTGCTTATTTTTCCTATTCAAGTGCCATTGGATTTAACCCCTTCAGCCTAGACTCCAGAGTTTAATTTTCTTCTTCAATTTTTTTGTGAAATACAATAACACAGAGATGGTTCGTTCTTGCTTTCAGATTTTAAAAGCCTTAACAAGTATTCTTTCCAGTTTCAGTTATGGTTTAGGCAAGTTGCCTCTCATTTTATTTAGTAAGAACATATAGCCTGTACTTTAGAGTAATTTCAGTAAGGTGGGCAGCACTTGGGAATATTACTTTTTTGAACTATAACTTCTAGAATGAGTAATATGCTCAGGCTCTTTCCAGAAACTTAGTATACTCTCCAGTAGCACAAGCACAGAACCATCATTTTTAAAAAAATGGTAAAAGATCTTCAATCTAATCCTAATCATGTTGACTTGGAAGTAAGTACTGGTATTCATACCATCCCAAAGCTTCTGAGAAGATTCTGATGTTATTGCTGTCACAAATTAAGAGTACCTTCTTCTAGAAAATTATACAACTAGTTTTGTTTGGTGACACTCTTTTAAAATGTAAGTGCTTCTAAGTTAGATTGCCTTGTTCCTTGTGCCTTGCCTTGTTCCATGATTCGTAACTTTTTCTTTACCGTGGAACCTTCCTGCTGCCTTTAAATATCCTTTGTTGCCATGGACTAGCAGGACTTAACTTAAAAAGTGCATCAAATATTTATTTCAAGTTGCTCATCAAGTATCTTCAGATTTGGAGAGAAGGCAGAAATAAGTAAACGCACACACTCCTGTTACAATGTTTTTATTGGAATGGTTCCATACAAACTTAAAATAGTAGTAGTAGTAGTAGTAATAATAATAATAATACCTGAACACTGAACCATGGCCTAATAGTACTTGTTAATTTTAATTAATTAATTAATTAATAAGAAGGGTAGTGCTTTATCCCTCTTACATGCCTTGTTATATCAGGCTTACTAGCTGACATTTGTATCTTGAGTTTTGACTCTACATTTTAAAAATGGTTTCTATATTCATTTTAAAGATAAAGAAGACCAGAGAAAGATTTTTCACACAAGTTTGTCATTAAAAAAATTATCATTACATTCACAGACCTCTTTGATCCAGAAATTTGGAAAGGACTGTTCCTTGAACTACAATTTCAGAGTACCATCCATGGACATTTCTATGAGTTTGTCTACATCTGCAGCTATGACTTTTTCTCCCTGAAGATTTAAATTGAGCCTATTTAAATAGGTGAAGATGTCTGAGAGATATGCTAATTTTAGCTACCAGGAAAAATCTGTCAAATGATAGCTGAGGTGACATTGCTGCTCTATGAGGAATAATTTTTATCTCACCTCTCAATTCCCAAAAATGAGACAAAAATTTATCTTGTGATACTCAATGAATTTCAGAGTGTAAGAAAAGCTGTTGGTCTTCTCTGTTCATATATTTGCAAAGCTGCTCAAAAAGTGTTAAATTCAGTGATTTGCTTTTTATATAAGTGGCAGGTTTGACAAATTAATTCATTAAGGTCTTTTTTAGTTTTTTTTTCTGGTATCTTCTCAACAACTAGAGCTTCCCTGTGTATGCAGCAATGATACCAAGTCACCAACGATATGATTTCTTTAATCTATGCTACAAGTCCAGTAAGCTTTCCAGACATTGCTCATGCCCTGTTAGTGCTAATTCTGACATCTTTCAACTAGTCTATGTCCTGAGATGTTATAAACTCGTTTACGCTATTAAACATGTCTTCAGCAGCAGTGTGTACCAACAAAGAGATGAACAGTAAGTTTTCAAAAATATTTCTCATGTCCTCGTATCTAACAGTACAATAAAGTTATTTTTGCTTTTTTATATCTATGTTTTTGTCCTGTTTCAGAGCAAAATGGTGGGACATATGCATTCTTTCTAGTAACTGTTCTTTGATATTGGCTGACAAATTGTTGATTTGTTTCTTAACTGTGTCATTTAACAAAGGTATTAAGAAAAGATTCTTGGCAGTTTTCTCATGGATCAATTGCAATAACCATTATTTTTCCAGCAGGTAATATAAGTTCTTCAGCTATTGGGGATGGTTTTCCAGCTTTTGCTATTAGTTGAGAAATTTCAGATGTGGTCCTCACTCCATTTTCATTATTACAACAGTTGTAGGTTTTTTTGTTTTTACCAGTTTCTTACTTTCCTGAACCTCCTGCTTCTTACTTCTGAAAAAAAAAATAGTGGTCTTTATGGCATGTTTATTATGTTTAGTATTGAGATGTCTATGCAGTTTTGACAGTTTCATGGCCTCATTGGACAATACGTCATAACATAAAACACACTGTGGTAGTTGTTTGTCTTCTGAGCCTGTGCATATGAAGCTAATCAACAAATATTCCTTGCTAAACAGCAGCACTTTTTAAGATGACTGGAAGAAGCTTCATTTTGCTTTGAACAGAATGCAACCTCATCACTATCATCAGTATTTTTACATTTAAAATGTAGGCAGCAATCCATCCTGAGGTCCAGCCAAAATGTGTTTTTATGAAATTCACTATCATAACATCAAAAAGTCACTTTACCAAAAAATAACCAAATGCTTTTATTCACATAAATCACAGAAGAAACACAATTATTTTCAGTTATCCACAGTTACATTCCAAAGTGCATCTCAACACTCACTTACACTGACTGACTCCAACTCTCTCTTTCTGTGAACACAATCTTACTTTTATACACAAATCTCTTAGATAACATTTTTATGCACCATAGACTTCTGGGAAGCAATGACAGTCCGAGAATGTGGTAGCACAATGTAGACAACACTAGAGTTCAGTGCAGCTATAAAGGTGGCTTCTGGCTATACATTTAGTAACAAAAAATGCCACAAGCTTTCTCTCAGCCACTCTCTCGATCATTTACATGTTTCCACAATGTGCAGAAGTAGCAAATGCTGAGTAATTTTTTTTTGCTATAAAACAATTATTTTCTTAACTTTTGAACAGTTTGAGATTTTGTAATGAAACTGCATACAAATGGTGTTTATCATCAGCAAAAGTCTCCTGCTCTCTGAGATCACTGTGTGACCATCTGTCTGGCCATCCTCACTTGGTCACAATTTTCTTCACTTTGGTAAACTATATTGAATTTTCTGTTTAAACTTTAATGCTTGTAAATCTAGATTTATAGGATTTAAAAAACAAAAAGAAAGCTCAGATTTCCCCTATTTTTTGTATTTTTATTTATTTATTGAAATTATACCCTATCTTTCTGCTGGGGTGGGATTCATGGCAGCTAAGAAACCAAGACAGCATAAGGATGACAACATAATAATTGGTAGGAGCCAGCATAGGTTTGTCAAGAACAAATCCTGCCAAACTAATCTTTTATCCTTTTAAGGGAATATCATGAGTTTAGTAGATAGTGGGAATGCTATGGACGTCATTTATCTGAATGTCAGTTATGTATTTGATATAGTCCCCTATGATATTTTGATTAGCAACATGATTAAATGTGGAAAAGATGGAAAGATGGAAACACCATCAGATAGATCCATGATTGGTTGGAAAACTGTGTTCAAAGAGTCATTGTCAATAATGTGCTTCAAACTGGAAGGAGGTCTCAAGTGGAGTTCCTCAGGGTCCTGCCATAGGGCCATTACTCTTCAACATCAATGACTTTTCATCAATAACTACATGAGGGAATCTTTATCAAGTCTGCAGTTGACACAAAACTGGTAGGAGTGGCTGACACACTGGCAGATAAGAACAGAATTCAAAATGACCTTGATAAATTAGAAAACCAGACTGAAACTAACAGAATGAAATTCAACAAAGATAAATGCATATATCTTCATTTAGGCCACTAAAAACCAAATGCACATTTATAAGATGGGGGATACTTTACTTAAGCGCAGTACATGTGGAAAAGACCTTTGGATTATTGATCATAAGTTGAACATGCATTATGACTTTTAGTTTAGTATTGTTTTGTAATCTTGTATAGTTTGATTACATCTACTTGTCAGTTTGGTTTATATTACACTGTTGAGTGGTGATTTTGTTTTGTTTTGTTTTTAGCTGATAATTTGTTTTACAGTATATAGTATAGTTTTATTATTCCTCCCGTCCTTCTGTGTCTGTGCTTAAATATATATATTTTAGAATGTAGGCATTTGGCTGGACCTACTGTTTTTGGTTGTTTTACTTGTTAAGTTCCATGTACACAGATGGTGGTATATAAATATAGAAATGACAACCACTACCACCCCCAGCAGTGTGATGCTGCAGCAAAGAAGGCTAATAATATTTTAGCTTGCATTAATAGAAGCATAGGCCCTTTCCACACGTGGCGAGGGAAATGCTCCCTGCCGCTACTCACCGGCTATTTGCTGGGTCCGTTTGGCTCCATCCTGATGAGGAGCAGTGTGAGCTCGTCGCTCCACGCTGCTCCAGCATCCAAAATGGCGGCTTCCAGTTGGTGGAGGCTCCCCACCAACCGCTGAAGCTCGCCAGCCTAAAGCCCGCCCCCGGCAGATCTACAGGCTCACACTGGTGCATGCCTGCAAATCTGCACCGGAGTGCGGGAATGGAGTGGCATGGAATAAAAACCTGTAAAAACAGGTTTTTAAAAAGCACGCTGCGCGACCACTTCGGGTCACTCCGGAGAGGACTAAGCTGTGGAACTGCGACAAGCAGTCTGACTCAGTCTGCTCCCAAGGTGCGGAAGACTTCCGTCAGAGGTCGCACCACTCCGTTCTACTTACCCCGTGTGGAAAGGGCCATAGTTTCCAAATCAAGAAAAGTAATTTTCAGTGCCAGTCAGACCTCATCTGGAGTACTGTTTCACTTCTGGGTACCTCATTTTTTAGAAGGATATAGACAAGTCAGAGCAGGTTCAAACAAAAGCAACAAGGATGATAAATGGTATGGAAAACTGAGCATATGATGAAAGATTGGAGGAGTTAGGCATGTTCAGCCTGGTGAAGTCTGAGTGGTGCCATGACTGCAGCCTTTAAATGTGTAAGAGCTATGACAGAAAGGGGGGTGCAGGTTTGTTTTCTGCTGCCCCAACGCATAGGATGAGGCCCCTTCCAACTCTATGGTCATTTCTGCACTACAATGTATATTATTCCACTTTTAACACCCTATAGAATCCTGGGGTTTGTAGTTCAGGGAGGGGCCATTAGAATTCTCAACCAGAAAGCTCTTTGACCTCAGTATACTACAAAGCCCAGAATCCCACAGGATGTTGAAAGTGGAATAATAGCACTGTAACAGTGTAGGGCAGAAATGGCCTAAGACTTTATGAGTCCATACATAGAAAGAGCCCTCTTTTCCCCCCCCCGATCTGATCCTTCTTTTTCTCCTTCGTTTTTGGTGATGCATTTAGTTTTTTAAGTAATGGGTAAATTGCAGTCCTGTTACTAAGAGAAGAACATCAAGCCTTCTCTGAATATGATCCTCCCACTATGCTCCAAGAAAAACAAGAACAAATCAATAGTTCTCTGGCATCAGGCTTTCTTGAGATAGGAACTATATAAAGCTGTTAATACAATCCTTCTCTTCTTTGTTGCTGTTTAAAATGCATTTATAGTGTTCTTTTGCTAGGGCAGTTTTGATCAAAAGGTGGCTTGGCGATTTAATCTGCTTTGAGAGTCTCCACAGGAAATGATAAGAAGGCCAGGGACAAAAATTAGAATAAATGCAGCTAGCATTTGCAGGTGGAACAATATGTGTAGACTTGGTTCCCAAATATGTCAGAGCTGGAAACATTCCCCTCCCCCCACTTTTTTTTTTTTCCGACTACAACATGCTAGTTGAGAGATTTTGGGAACTGTAGTCCAAAAAGTGGCTTTCCCAAGGCACTCTGAACAGTTCATTTGGAATAATGCCTTTTCAAGAGTATTAACTAGTCTGTGGAAGTTAAACCAGCTCAGGCCTAGTTAGTATTTGGATGGAGACCCCCAATAAATACCAGGTGCTGTAGGCTGTATTTCAGAGAAAGGAACTTGTAAAAAGCCCCTCTAAGTATTGCTTGTCTAAGGCCCTTTCCTCACGTGGGACGCCGCACGCAGGGGCAGAGCTTGCCTCATAGCGGGTTGCTCCGTCCCTGCGGGGAGCGCGGATTCGCTGTTCTAAACGCCGCCAAATTTCGGTGGCGTTCGGCGGCGCTCAGCAGCGCCCAAAATGGCGGCCAGCGGCTTCCGGTGGCACTCCGCCTATCAGGGCAGTGCACCAGCCGGAAGCCCAACCCCGGGCAGATCTGCAGGGATGCGCTACCGCGTCTCTGCAGTTCTTCACTGGGGGCTGCCGCGGAGCAGCGCGGGCGAGTTTCGTAAAAACCACTTTTGAAGGTAGTTTTTATAAAACTCGCAGCACCACCCCCGAGGCTGCGCTAAAGCAGTTTGAGGTGTAGAGCCTCACTTTTTCAAACTGCTCTAGCGCACCCCGTGGTGAAGAAGACCTCCTGGAGAGGTCACCCTAGTGTGGGCAATATGCCCGTGTGGAAAGGGCCTAAGAAAGACTTATAAAGTATTAATGAGATCACCAGAACTTGACAGGTGACTTGAAGGCACATACGCACAGTAGAAGTGCAACACGGAGTTCACCTTTTCCCTGTTACAGCATGTTTGGGTTTTTTGTTGTGTTCTTTCAAGTCAGTTCCAACTTATAGTGACCCTAAGACAAACTTATCATGGGTTTTTCTTGGCAAGATTTGTTCAGAGAGGGTTTGTTGTTCCCTTCCTCTGAGGCTGAGACACTATGACTTACCTAAGGTCACCCAGTGGGTTTCCATGCCTAAGCAGGGATTTGAACCCTGGTTTTAAGAGTCACAGTCCAATGCTCAAATCAGTACACCATACTGGCTTTCCATGGCCCTTTCCACACCTTACCTGTGTCTCGGTGGTGTCCAGTGACAATGGCAGCAGTGGCTGTCCAGTTAGGGGAGCATGATGGAGTGCTCCCATCTGCACCAGCTGCTTGCGGGATCCAGGAGGTGCACTGGCAATGTCTCTTTCTGCTGCAGAGCAGTGGGTACTGTCTCTGGCTGTGCTGGGACAGGAAGTGCAGCCATTATGCTTCCAGAACCTCTGCAAGCAAGGTAAGTACAGGTCCATGGGGGGAAGGTGATGTGATCATCAGTCATTGATGGGGAAAACCTGTCAATGGTTTGCAGTTCAATCATGCTGCCTGGGGGTGAGAGAAGGATGGGACCTGGATGACATCGCGCATAAGCGTCATCTGGGTCCCATCCTTCTCCTGTCCCTAGTGCAGGTTGGGTGCATCAAGCAGAAAGGGCCCCAGTTACAGCATAGAGGGCTTCTATTAGAGGTCCCAGCCAGTCTGTCTTGCCCTTTTCCAAGACACTCCTTTCTACATTCCCAGCTCCAAAGTTTGGTTTCCCATCCTCCCACAAGCCTCTCTTCATTTATTCCAAGTCCTTTGAGCATGCTCAGTCTTTGCTTTTTTCCTAAACATAGAGGGGGAAAGGCAGATCTGCATTGCTGTAAAGTTCAAGATTCTGCAAAGCTCGCTGATATTCCCACTTGAGTATAGGTGGTGCCCTTACAGGTACATAAGGGTCCACACTCAGGGAATGAATTTGCTGTTTGGATATAGGCTGCAATATCTTGTCAAGCACAAGTCACCAGCACCAAGCTCCAGCATCACTTTCTGGAACGTAAATATTCCTTGTGCTTCTCTGTCTGTTTTCCAGGTTCTTATTAGATATTTTATATTACCTCTTATGGACTCCTGAACCAGCCTGTCATAAGGCCAAGAAGAAACTAGGAGTGCTGACAGAACTCTTCTGGCACTCTCTGAAGATCAATATCAGGCAAATGTAGAATTGGCCCTCCATGTTTCATCATTTGATTATTTGCCCCTGCCCCTCCACCTCATGTGCTTCTTGTTTGGGAGAACCTTCCCTCTCAGCAACTCCAATCAGGTTAGATAGCCCTTTAAAAACTCATCTCTGGTCCTCTTCCTGCTCCACTAGTCACTGCCTGGCCAGCTAAGGATGTCTCACAGCCCAATTTCTCAGCAACACAAACCCTCTTCCGATCTCCCCCCACCCAAGCAAGAAGATGGTTGAAAGATAGGAAGTATAGGGCCACCATGCCAAAACTCCTATGCCTCTACCCCTTTCCCACACACACATGTACACACATTTTGATATTTGTGGGATTACTACTTTGGGGGGGAGTGAGCCCTAGTGAATGTGAAGGGCCAACTGTAATATATCAGGAGCATCCTACTTGGACTGCTTCAGAGGTAAATACACCACAACAGCTGTAAATAAATAAAGAGAAGGGTGGCTTTAACATAAAGGAAAATACACCTAATGATTTGGAAGAATTCATGGAACACTACTTGGAAATATGTCAAACCCAGTAACCTAAGAGAAAACTATTATAAAATACTATACAGGTGGTATCTTTCTCCAATGCAGTTTAATAAGAGTCCCACTTGTTGGAAATGTGACAAAATTGGTACATTTTTTTCATGTCTGGTGGAGGTGCTCTCCAATCAAAAGACTTTGGAAACAAGTCCATATAAAGACAACAGAGACAATGCATATCCAATTCCCTTTATGCCCCCAAATCTATCTCCTTAACATGATAGACAGCTCACAGCAATTCTGCCAATTAAACAAAAAGCAAAAAAAGACCGTATTATACATGATTACTACAGCAAGGCTAACACTGGCCAAAAATTGGAAAAACTCTACTACACTGGCAATACAAGAATGGTTGCTGAAACTCTACAGTGTCACAGAACTGGAGAAATTAACAGACATACTATTGAATAAGTTACTAAACAATTTCAGAATACTTGGAAAATAATTAACCCCTTTTGGGAAAAGTCCAGCAGGAAACTAGCAACAGCTACAGTGACTGACTAAACTTTATAGGATAAAAATATTTCAGAAGGTCTGAGATTTGCGATGGCAGTGACAGGAAACTCTTTAAAAATGTAAAATAAGGTTTCAAGATTGATGGAAAATATATGTTACATTATAATCACACTTGATTCCAATATTGTAGGGTAACTGGAAAAATGAAATCATGATTCAGATCAGCGGGACAAGAAAAAATAGTTAAACACTTAGAATAGGAAGTGAGGGATTTTTCTCTGAACAGGATGTAAAATAAGTTCAAGTAATTTCTAATGGTAAAATATGATGTATGTACTTTTTTTGACAGAACTAAGTATTATATATATTTAAATGTTTCAACATTAGTGTAAATGTATAATTATAGAATCATAGAGTTGGAAGAGACCACAGGGCTCATCCAGTCCAACCCCCTGCTATGCAGGAACACCCATCAAAGTTTCCCAACAGATGTCCATCCAGCCTCTGCTTAAAAACCTCCAGAGAAGGAGACTCCAACACACTCCAAGGCAGCATATTCCACTGCCGGACAGCTCTGACCATCAAGAAGTTCTTCCTGAAGTACAAGTGGAATCTCTTTTCCTGTAGTTTGAATCCGCTGTTTCTTGTCATAGTCTTTGGAGCAGTGGAAAACAAGCGCGCTCCCTCCTCAGCATGACATCCCTTCAGATATTTAAACATGGCTATCATGTCCCCTCTTAACCTTTTCTTCTGCAGACTAAACATACCCAGCTCCCTAAGCTGCTCCTCATAGGGCATGGCTTCTAGACACGTCACCATTTTGTTCACCCTCCTCTGGACATGCTCCAGCTTGTCAATATCCTTCTTGAATTGAGGTGCCCAGAACTGGACACAGTATTCCAGATGGGGTCTAACTAAAGCAGAATAGAGTGGTGCCATTACCTCCCTTGATCTAGATACCATACTCCTATTGATGCAATCAAGAATCACATTGGCTTTCTTGGCTGCCAGATCACACTGCTGACTCATGATCAGCTTGTGGTTCACCAAGACTCCTAGATCCCTTTCACACGTACTGTTATCCAGCCATGTGTCCCCCATCCTATATTTGTGCATTCCATTTTTTCTGCCTAAGTGTAGGACCTTACATTTCTCTTTGTTGAAATTCATTTCGTTAGCTTTGGCCCAGCTCTCCAATCTGTGAAGGTCATTTTGAATTTTGATCTTGTCCTCTGGGGTATCAGCAAGCCCTCTTAATTTGGTGTCATCTGCAAATTTGATCAGCATACACTCTATTCTTTCATCCAAGTCATTGATGAAGACGTTGAATAGCACTGGGCCCAGGACAGAACTCTGTGGTACCCCACTAGTCACTTCTCTCCAGGATGAAAAGCAGCTGTTGGTTAGCACCCTTTGAGTTCCATCAGTTAACCAATTACAAACCCACCTAAGAGTAGCACTGTCCAGGCTGAATTTTACTAGCTTTTTTGCAAGAATGTCATGGAGAACTTTGTCAAAGACCTTACTGAAATCAAGATGTGCTACATCCACGGCATTCTCTTCATCTATCAAGCTTGTAGCTGTATCATAAAAAGAGATAAGATTAGTCTAGCATGACTTGTTTTTGAGAAATCCATGTTGACTTTTAATGATCATGGCATAATTCTTTTTCTTTTTGTATATGTATTTATTTTGATAACAATATATTTTAAAAACATAAAGGAAACTAAATCCATTTAAATTAACAAATTGTGGCTTTGCTATCACTGTGAACTGGCCTGGCCTTTGGTAACCTTTGGATATCATTTTGATATCATAATTCGGCCCTGCTCTGCCACCAGCCAAGTGTTTGTGAGGCCACCAAACAAGCACGAAGCTAGGCATGACTATACTTGTTTACACCAAGGCAAGCCAGAAACTGCCAGATCTGTTTTAGGGGACCTCCCGAAACACACACATCTTCATTATAGAAAACAAAGAGACCTCTGCCCCAAGAGGGCACCCTGGCGAGCTAAGTGCTTAACTGCCAAGCTAGCCGCATCTACATACTGGCCATACTATTGTCAATTCGGTCTACAATTCAATCATGTAAATTCTGACCTTTTGGAGACATTGTCTCCAGTCCAAAACTCATTGTTTTACCCAAGACCAGACTAGCCCACGGTCATGCCTTCCCTTAATAAAAAACCCCAGTTCCCAGAGTTCCTTGGACTTCGCCGGACTTCCATCCCGCCTTGCTGCCACTTCTTCTGCGAATTCTCCTCAGCCGCCGTGCTGGGTTTCCTTCTCTCCAATTGGGTTTCTCCAGGACTGCGAGAAAGGTGACGTATCAGCCATTCCCCAAAACTCTCTTTCCATTTTCTTGTTTAGTGGTGAGGCTGTGTTTTCTTAATAATTGCTCAATAAATATTGTTATTAGTTTGAATTGTTCACTGACCCGATGCTGTATACATAAGGTAAAGGATCCCCACTAAGTTACCCTGCCTCTCGTTAGCCAAGAGAGTGCTCCAGCTAATTTCCCCATCTTTGTTTAGTTTGGTTTGGTTGTTGACCCCCAAGTCACAGGGTGACAGTTTGTATCCTCTTGGGGATTTACATATGCATAAACACTGTAGTTACAGTTCTATACGGTGAATCCTGTCCAATGTCCTCAATCCCCATTTACTGGAAAGCAGCCACTACGTCTCACAGCTGTGAAACATACTCCTTCCTGTAAGTGATCTGCAGTACAAGAAGCAGAAGCAGGACCTCTGATTCAATTCCTCCTCATGCCAGAGATCACTCGCATAATGGAGGGTGGAACTATCAGCCACTGCTTCTTAGTGACAGAGGATTGGATTCCCATCAATCACAGTGGCTACTCTGATGCTGTTTGACATTCTACTGAGGCAGAAAAAATGCAGAATGACCTGGGATTCGCTTCCCACTTTATACCATATTGTCAGCATTGGGTCATGAGCAAAAATCCAGACCCTTAAGCAAGTCACAAACAGGGAGGTCCATCTATCAATCACTTTCTCTATACTCTAAACTGTAAACCCACATCTTCAGGGGAAGTGTAACCCCATACAGCACAGGCTAAATTCCTATTTCCGGATTTCCATTTCAAACAACCATCAGCACTTCTGTTTTGCCTGTTCACCTTTATCCAATCCATTACTGCCTACAAACACTGGACTACAACTGGAACAGTCTTGTGGGATTGAGATGGAAAGAAGATATTGAGTTAGGTGTCATCAGCATACTGATAGCACCAAACCCTGAACCTTCAGACAACCTTTCCTAGCGATTTATGTATGTGTTAAAGAGCATGAGGCACCAAATAGAACCCTGCAAGACTCCCCCCAGGCCGATAGACAAGAAGTTGAACAGGAACCCCTCAGGACCACTTTCTGGGTTCAGCCCTCCAGGAAGGAATGGAGTCATCATGAAACAGTTCCTCTAAGTCACATGCCAGTGAGATGGCTCAGAAAGATACCACAGTCAATGATATTGAAAGCATTTGAGGCTCAGCAGAATCAACAGGAACAAAGTCTGCCTGTCCAGTTCCCTGAATGTCTCTTCAGCCAAGGTGATCAAGGCTGTTTCTATCCCATAACCAGGCCTAATGCCAGATGGAAACGGATCCAGATAATACATCTCATCTTGCCCAGAAATGGAGTATTGGAAGCTGCTTGGTAATGATCTAATAGATTTTTTTACCTTTTTTTCCACATCAGCTTTACAGTTGCCTCCTTTAGACATTTTGGAACCATGCCTTGCTAGAGCTAAGCATTATACAGTCCCATTAGCCACCCTGCCAGTTATCCTGTGGCCTCTTTGATAAGGCAGAAAGAGCAAGGATCTACCACACGTGTGGTGGCTCTAACTTCACCAAGGATCCTGTCCACATCCTTGGGTTGTACAAGTTAAAAAGTATCCATTAACAGTGTACAAGCAGAAGCCGAGGTAATATCCACTAGTCCTGTACCAACTGTAGCATCCAAGTCAGAACAAGTCAGAATGATTTTATCTACAAAGTGCTGGGAAATTTTTCACAGTCAGCTGTTGAGTGGCTTAAATTCTTTTGTGGACAAGATTGTAACAGACACCTGACCACTCAAAGCAGCTTTGCTAAACAGCTCTTTTGCAAATAATAATAATAATAGTAGTAGTAGTAGTAGTAATAATAATAATAATAATTTATTTCTATCTCACCTCTCCCCATGGATCGAGGCGGCGAACAACAATAATACATTAAGTACATTAAAAACATTAAAAACATACCCAATCCTCCCCACTCACCAACCCACCTAAAACCAACCCCCTAAAACACACAACAGTTAACAATTAACAACAATCAACTATTAAAAGAATAACAAGACAGTTGGTGGGAGACAGTGGAAGTACTAGTCTGGGAAGGCCTGTTGGAAGAGATCAGTCTTGACTGCTTTTTTAAAGCAGTCAAGACTGGTAATATGCCGGGTCTCCTCCAGCAGGCCATTCCATAACTTGGGAGCGACAAAAGAGAAGGTCCTCTGGGTAACCGCAGCCAACCTAGTTCTGACCAGCTGCAGTAAATTCCTCCCAGAGGACCTTAATGTGCGGGGCGGATTATATGGGAGAAGGTGATCCCGCAGGTAAGCTGGCCTCAAGCCATGAAGGGCTTTAAAGATAATAACCAACACCTTGTACTGTGCCCGGAAACTAATAGGCAGCCAATGTAAAGACTTCAGAATTGGTGTTATGTGGTCAGTTTTAGGTCTACCAGTGACCAACCTGGCTGCCATATTCTGAACTAGCTGAAGTTTCCGGACTAAGCACATGGGTAGCCCTATGTAGAGCGCATTACAGAAGTCAAGCCGTGAAGTTACCAGTGCATGCACCACTGTTTTTAGATGTTTCAGCTCCAGGAAGGGGCGCAGCTGGCATATCAGCCGAAGCTGATAACAGGCTCTCCTGGCCGCCGCATCTATTTGAGCTGTGCAATAATGGTAGCAGGAAAAAGTTCTTTTTGCCACCCTTATTGCCCTACCATAGGCCTTGAAATGTGTTCAGTGAAACTCACACCGAGTCTTCTGCCATTGTTGTGCTAGTCACTATTTTACCAGCTTCATTGCTTCCGGAACCAGGAGTCTGTTTTAGCTCCATACCATGAGAGAGTAAGCTTAGGAGCAATTCTGCCCATTGTCTTGGCCATTTCTCCATTCCAGAGATCAACCAGGGCTTGGACAGAATTACTTACCAAAGCAACAGGAAAAATCCCCAAGAGCTGTCAGGAAGCCATCCAAATCCATCAGATTCATGGGGCAGACCATCATAATCAGTCCTATACCCAACAGAAGCTCTGAATTCCAGCTAGTCTAAACCTGACCAAAAAGTGATCTGCCCATGGCAATGGAACAATAAAAAGCTCCCCCACTTCCATATTGGCGTCATCCCATCCAGCACAAAACACAAGGTCTAGAGTGCATCCAGCAGCATGAGCAGGGTCAGGATACTATTTGGAAAAGAGCCATGGTTGTCATGGCAACCATGAAGTCCTCAGCCACTCCTGAAAGAGCAATCATATCATAGTTCCTAACTCTCAAGCCACTATGGATAGCTCAAAAAAGGAGACTGTTGAGCATAGAGATGGACTTTGCACTAGCAGAATCTCCATTTTGTCCCTGTGAGAAAGGGCAAGGGGATGGGATTCTAATAGATCACTGAAACTCCACTTCCCTGTTCCCTAGGCCTCACCGAATGCACATAAATCTGGTGAGCAAAGAGAAGAGAGATCAACACACACACTCCAGCCTCATACAACCAGGAAACCAGGTTGGTATGTTCATCCAAAATCAAGTCCTGGATAGTGCTTGTTTTACCATTTGCCAATCTGGCATTCACCAACATTATTTTCAGCCCAATGGGAATGTTGCCACAGCTACCAATACTACTTGTACCAGAAGACAGTTGGGCAACAAGGAAGTCCCAAGGACGGAGTGCCAAATAAGGAGTGAAAGGTAAATTGGAGCTCTTGCATCTGACTTCATTCCCTAGACATATGTAGAGTTCTGCAGGTCTGTGGTGCTGAATATCAAAGCCTTAAATGACCTGCGGCTAAGCTGTCTCAGAAACTGCCTGCTCTCATATGTATTTCTCCAGTACTCTCAGAGCTCCTACTGTGTCCAATTCGTATGATGAAGCAGGCTAGAAAGGATCTTTAGTACTGCTGCCAAAACTGTAAAATCCCTTCCTGAGTGAAATGTCAGGATGTTTATAGCTAATAAGGACCTTTTCCTCATTCAGTTTTAGTATATGCTCTGCTATACTGCTATTTTCTGGAGGTTACTACCATTTGATTTTTTCCCCACTTCTGTTCTCTTTATTTATTTTTCCGTAAACCACTTCTATTGATTTTACAGGAAACAAACTGATTATGAGCATTAAACTACACTCAGGTCATCTCCCCATTTAATTCAACCTTTCTATATCAAGGTAGCATATAACAAGCAGCAGGATTATGTAAGCTTTTCAGTTACTTTTACTTTGTTTTGTTTTCTAAGTAGGGCCCTTTCACACTGACAGAATCATGGTACTTATGATTCCACTTTGTCTGCCATGGTTTCATTCTCTGGAATCCTAGGATTTACACGTTGTTGTTTTTGTGTGCCTTCAAGTCATTTCCAACTTATGGCAAACCTATCATGAGTTTTTCTGGAGCCTGTGTGATGTGCCCAAGGTCACCCAGTGAGTTTCTATGGCTGAACAGGGAATCATACCCTGGTCTCCAGGATTGTAGTCCAGTGCTCAAACCAGTATACATTCATTTACACCTTAGGAAGGAGTATTTAAAGTTCTCAGTCAAAGCACTCCAGTGCCTCACCAGACTGGGGTCATTTCCGTACTATAACAGTCTAGTGCCTATGAGCTTCAGGAGTCCATAGGATGCTGCAATGATGATTAAAGTGGAATCATAGTGCTACTATTGTGTAGTGTGAAAGGGGCTTAGGTGTCCTGATTTAACTGTTTGAACTCCTTACTGAGGACTAAAGGTCAGACTCTTCTCAGTTAATTTAAACACTCCAATGATTTGTTTTAAATTTTTAAACATATCTTTTACTGACTACCTGCACCCATAACTCATTTGATGCAGCTAGTTCTGGGAGACTCCATTGCAATTGGTTTGATTAGAAATTAGAGGACTCTGATATGAGAGTGCTTCTACATTTCCTTGGAAAGAGAATATAGAGAAAGGCTGCTTAATTATAATTGTTTCAAAGCTATTTTATAATAATGGTTAACTATTAACTTTTTAATATTTAATATTTGATTGCCCCCCCTTCTTATTTTAATTTTTTTTGTTTAAAATCAATAAGCAAAGAGCCTATGCTGTTCATGATCAGTGACTCTGGAACTTGTTTTCTGCTTCAGACATTTTGAGGTTCTTTCTGTGCAAATCAAAGATGAGCAAATTTTGCACAGCTTAAGTGTCAAATTGCGAATGAGCTTTGAAAACTGTGTGGTTTTTAAAGACTTTCTCACAGAGGGAAGAAAAGTACTATGATTACTTGTTGTTTCCTTCAAGAAAAAAATTAGTGAGGAATTACACCCCCACTTTCTTGAGTTCCTATAACTGAAAGGAGGCAGCATTACTGTCATCAAAGTGGTTCTCCAGTTTACCACTCTCCTCCAACATGCTATTGATTGTTAGTGACTGTGCTTTTGAATTCTGATTCTTCTTTTATCTTTCTTTGTGCAGTCTAATTCTGCAGTCTAGATTGAGTTGGCTGAATTTGCCAACTGATGAAAGGTATCCAGGAAGATGTCTGTTAAGAAGCTCAGCTCCCATGTGGCAGAAGACAATTTAGCTGCACCTGGTAACTGCACCTCTGGCTAAAATCCAGATTTAATATGGTTCTCCTCTTGCCATGATATTGGAATTCAGCATATTTGGTGCGGAACTTTCATTTAAGGGATGGTTTTGACTCAGATCCAGAAAAGTTTGAAGGGGGTTGATACCATGCCAAGATAACCCCTGATACATAAATAGCTCCATACGTTAAGCATTTTGTTGATGTAACAACAGTTAAGCAAATCTTTACACAACATGCAGGAGTTGAGGTGGAGGCATTGCCTAGCAGTGTGGCAGTTCCCCTCCCCATACACAAAAAAGAATCATTTTTTTGTTGTTGCTGCTGCTGCTGCATGCCTTCAAGTTGTTTCCAACTTATGGCAACCCTAAGGTGAACCTATCACAGGGTCTGAGAGTGTGTGATATGCCCAAATACTGAACATTTAAATCCAAACACACATAAGTGCATCAATTTAGTTTGGAGTCTTCTGATATTTAACACTCAAACCCCTATACATTTTCCAATGAACTTTTTGTGCGTGTTTCAACTATTTGGCCTCCTTAAATTGCTTTCTTCTGGCCAAAGAGCCACAAGTTGGGGTATTATTGATTGTTTCTGTTGATTTCCTTTATATATATCACTAGGTTTGCTCCTAGGCTCACCGTGAGAACTAGAAGGTAGACAGACAGACAGACAGACAGACAGACAGACAGACAGATATACATACCATTATCCCTGAGGCATGTGTTATACTGAACTAAATCTTTATCAATCCCTGTTGCTGTTTTACCCCCTGAAGCCAATTTAAAAATTGCTCTAGGACCTTTTTGTCTGAAGTTGCCAATCACTTGCCCCATCTTGAATCAGGCCCTACTAAGCACAGCTCCATATTGACCTTAAGCACATACCTCCTTTGACAGAACTGCAATGCAGCTAAGCAAAGGGGAGGAAAATGTCCTCAGCAAAAAATGATTCATGCACACAGTGTACATACTCCAGCTTACTCTGAAACTGCTTCTGAACTGCCTGAAGCTTTTTCGGTCTACAATGATGGTTATTTCTTAAATTATCAAAACAGACAATTGCATGGGAATGCTAATGGATCATCAGTCAGACAGATGCAAAATGTTTTATGACAAGCCAGGAAACATGTTAAAACATCAATAGCACTTTGAGGTGATATGACCAGAGATATAGCACATTTGTTGTAACGTAACTTTCCAAGATTGTATGAACCACTTGGTCAGGATGTGAACAAAAAAGATTTGTAGGTATTAGATATAGAAAGGATGATCACAGAACAAATCCCTGGAGATTGCACAAAACTTTTGGAACTTGTTTGTACATAAGCAGGACTGAGCCCTTGATCATGGTATTTGATCTGCAAGCAGAATTCAGTATCCTAAAATTCTGAGCTTCTATGGCTGCAAATTCTGGCTCATAAGCCTTTTGCAATCATTTTTTGACACTGAATGAGCCCAAAAAACATTTGCCAGTAGAATGACAGCACAGGAGCAACACTTGATAAATGTTTGGGACCAAAGAGAGAGCTCATTAGTATTTTCTGCTGGGTGGCATATTTCCTCATGGGAAGGAAATAAGGGACCAGGGCTGAGCATGGCTCCTTTAGTAGGCGATGGCATCATCAAGGCGATGAGCATTCTTATGCTCATTCCCATTCAATGCCTCTCATCTTTTTCTCTTGATTTCTCCTTCATTCACTTGTTTCTTCTTCAGTGGGTTCCTACAAAGGAGGTAAACTGTTCTTGCTAGAGGTATGAACTGATAATTTGCAATAAAAATAAATTTACTGCAGGAAGCTATTCATACATTGAAGGCCTTTCCACACCATACCTGGATCCTGTGACTTACTGGCGTCATCCTGGCAATACCATTGCCAGGATGGGAGCATGTCTCAAATGCCCTCCTCTGCATCCAACTGTCTGCTGGCAGATGAATAGCGTTTGGGACACACTTCTTACTTCCACAGTAAGCTGGCCTATTCCAGCACTGCAATGAGGAAGGAAATGCTTGATAGAGCTTCCACCCTTTCCACACGGCCCCACCTATGCAACAATATACGAAAGGGGCCATTACCAGATTTTTTTCAGTAATAGTATACAGCACAGTTATGATGGCTGAGGACACGATAGGAGAGGGATCACGATGATGTCATGCAGTGGCACACATCAAGGACCAGCTTCAATGCATCACCATGCTAGGATGGGGCCGTAGTGTGGAAATGGCCTCACTTCCTTTTCTAACTTCTCTCTACTTCTTTCAAGCTTTGCTATTGCCTGATACCTAACACAGCCATCAGAATTTATACTAATAAAAGGAGCAAGAATTGTTCCACCGATTTGGATACCTTCTCAACATGTGAAAGAGGGGTGATGAATCACAGAAAGCAATAAAGATCTATTGATAATAATTACAGCAAGATATGGAGAGAAATAACAAGGGATCTGTAAAGACGGACAAATCTTTGCTTATCTTTGCTTGGTCGAATAGCAGCAATTATGATTAACATACTACTGAAATTCAACTTTCTGTTTCAAAACCTTCCGATTATCACCAATTATTAGCTTTTCAATTGTGGACGAAAGAGCTAGCTAAATTCATATGGGCAGGAAAAAAGCCGAGAATCAAATGGAAACTCCTAACAGATCAAAAAACAAAAGGAAGCTGCAACCTTCCCAACCTAAAACTTTACTATTATGCCAATGGTTTAACATGGATCCAAGACTGGATTACCTTAAAAGATAAGAGAACACTAACATTAGAAGGCTCATATCTCAGGTTTGGATTCCACGCATACTTATGGTAGGGGAAGATGAAGATAGATAAAGACTTCTGCAACCATTTCATCAGAAAGGCCCTATTAAAAATATGGACTGATGTTAAAAATAAGACCTACAACAAAACACCAAGTTGGTTATCTCCAAAAGAAACCTTCTTCAGTAAATAGGTAGATGACCAGAAAGATTGGATCAGATATAAAGATTTGATAATAGAAGACTTGAAAGATTATCTGTGAATAAAATCTCATGAGGAGCTCAAAAGAGAAGGTATTAAACTAAATACCTTCCCCTATTTACAATTAAAAGAACGGTTTCACATGGACTTAAAACTAGAAGGGTTTATAAATCAGAAAATTTACAATCAATTGGAAACAATAATCTTTACAAAGAAAAGGCAAAACATTTCTCACTTTTACAAATACTTCTTAACCTGTCACTTAGAAGATGAAACTGTTGAGGACACTAGGGTGATATGGGCCAACAATCTGCAACATGAAATACCATTAGAAAACTGGGAAACCGCTTGGAAAAATATTAACCAATTTACCTGTTCACAAGATCTGAAAGAGAACTTTTTAAAAATGTGTACAGGTACCATCTCACTTCAGAAAAAAAATGATAAAATTTACCATTCTGAAAACAACAGATGTTGTAAATGCCAAGAAAAGACTGCTTCTTATTATCATCTTTGGTGGACCTGCCCGGTGACAAAAAAATTCTGGACAAATGTACATAAGTCATAATGGAGATATTCCAAATTAGATTCTCTTTAAGACCAGAATTTTTTCTGTTAAATATGACACACATGTTTGATAAAAGTTTTCTTAAAATGTACAATAAAATCTTACTTTATATGGTTTCTGTAGCAAGAGTCAAATTTGTGAAATTTTGGAAAACCAAAAAACATTCCAGATATAGATCAATGGCTACTAAGAATAATAAAGATGAAAGACTATGACCTACTTATTATATAAACATAAAAAAAACTAATAAATTGGAAGAAATCATGGCAGTCAGTAATAACATACACAAGTAAGAGATGGGGTGTCAAGATTTGAAATCTCATGTCAAATATATATGTACACATATTTTCTAATTACTTTTAAATATCATTACTATTACAATGTGCAACCGATATTCTGCATATGGAGAAACAGAAATGTATATATATGTTATGTTATTTCAATTACTTCCTTAACTAGGGATGGGCCAACTGAATTCTCTGTTCCTCAAATCCTTGAATCCTGGGCAAGGATTTGAGACTTACAAATCCAAATCCCTGTGCCAAAATAGGCAAACCGAATCTTTTGAATCCACCAACCAAATAATTTGTTGAAGACCGGGACACCTGAAAACCTGGGAGACTAGGCATACAAGGAGAGATGGCAAGTAGGTGAGTTTTTCCCTTGGAGTAATAATGGCCTTTGCTAACAATTTCAGAAATTACATCTGGGGTTGTATTCTAATATATTTGAATTGAACATTTCATATTTAAGTTCAGCACTTGACTGGAAAGGACAGGCTTCTTGAGATTTCAAGGACAGATGAAAGATTCCTTTCCATAGCTCCCTTGCAAAGCTCTTTCATACACAATTCTGGAGTTTGTAGTTTTACAAGATGTCACAGCCTTCTCTGCCAAAGTGTGCTGGTGCATCATCAAACTACAAACCCCAGGATACCAGAAGGAACTATGCGAAGAAAATCCAGTTTTGACCTGGGATTAATCCACATTTTCCTGCCTGTGTAGAAAGGGCCTTCATGTCATTTTCAGTCTCGGAAGATCCAGAGGCAAAACTATGACAATTGTCCTGGCCAGATTTCTTCAGAGGAAGGTTTGCCTTCACCTAGGCTTTTGCTAAGGTTGAGAGAGAGTGTCTTGCCCAAAATTATCCTTCTTTCCCTTGCTTTTTAAACCCTTTTTTAAAAAAAAAAGATTCAAAAGATTCAAGTTTCATGAGATTTGTGGATTCCAGGGATTTGGATCTGGATTCATATGTGGAAAATTCTAGATTCATCCTATCCCTATTCCTTACACAGTATAAAATTTGTATAGATACCAGTAGCTGAATGTTATGTAAGGATAGACTGGCGGGGGGAGGATGAATTCAAACTATAGATTTTATTTGAATCAAAGGTAAATAGGGAGTTTTGATAAAACATTACTGAACACTGTCCATAGTTGAAGGCAAATGGAAGTTGATATTTCTGTTTTCTTTGTTCTTTCTACTCTTTATTCTTTTGTATTACTTATTTCCCTTTCTTTTTTTACTGTCTTGATCATCTTGGTCTCTACATTATGTAAGCTTTTTTATTCATCATACTTGTAATGGTTTTCAATAAAAAAAAAGAAAAAAAAGAAAGAGGGGTGAAGGTGATGTTTTCATTAAACTATATAGAGTAATTTATTATGAGATGTAAGAGTCTCTACAGCATGGGTGCTCCATACCTTACATCTCACACCCTGCTGGATAGCAAAATTAGTAAAAAAAAAAAAAAAAAAAATCCTATAAAACTAGACACTTATAACTGGAAAACATGTGGTAGCAGGACACTGGCTATGATGTGTGCTAGGTCAGGATGATCTCAGTATGGCCAGTTCATAAGTTCAAGAGGATTAGACGTTAATGGGTTTGCGATCCTCTCAACGACCTGACCTCAAAATACCATAGAAGACAAAATTACCAGGTGAAGAAGTTGAGCATCCCTCCTGCGAGCATATCCTACAGAGACCTTTCCAGTTTACTTTGCCCAACCAAGACATTAAGAGATTCTCATGACTTCCACCAATGTTTTGTTACCTAAAGTTGAGACAGTCAGCTCATTCCAAGACCCATTTTGTCCATATGTAGGAAAGCAATTACTGCTTTGTCCACATACTCTCCTTAAGGCCAGAAAATATGGCATAAAAAACCCAGCTTCAGTCCAGGTAATTTGCTACCACATTGGGCATCACACTGCATCACAGACTCCCATTCCTCCATGTTGCCCTCAAACTGCTGTTTGAGCCACTCAGATTTTCTGCTTCAGGAGCTGTAAATGTCACCCCTTCCACCCTAATCTCTTTCTATCCAACTTTTTCTCACCTTTTCCTTCAACAGATTTGTATGGTTCATGAGACTGCTTGATTTCTTAAGTCTATTAATTTCCAGAATTCTATAGGCTGGAATCATGAAATTTAAAGTGGAATCATAATGATATAATTGCTTAGTGTGACAGAAGCCAGCAATTTGTGTTGACGAAGTACTACACTACACGTGCACCTAATTCATTGATTTCTCTGCACTATTGTGTATACTCAACAACCTGCAGGTGAACATGCAAAGTGACTCTGTTGAAAAGAGTGTCATCTGATAGAGGATCAGTTTTCAGATCCAGACTCACACGCCCACAAGTCACTATCTTTGTTATGGTCTAGTCATGCATACATGTGTGAACCAGAACCTAGAATGCCTTTCATTTTCAGGAACAACTTCCCATACTTCTGAATAAATACATCAGGACAAAGATGTTAGCACAATACACTTTGCTTTAGAATGTTCATTATTATCACCAAGACAGCAATCTAAGTATTTCTGTTCGGAAGTACATCTTGGTGAGCTCAATGATTAACATGCATGGAATTGTGGCCTGAGGTTACAATACTGTGCTTCCTTCCTTGGGAGTAACTGCCACTAAATTGAGTAGGACATAGTTCTAATGAAGGTGCAGCCCTGACACCACATGTAATCCCCAAGGTTGTTTCTGTGGCCCTTGACCTCTCCAAATTCCCTGCACTGCCCTTTTTCTGGCCATAAAAAGGATGAGTTGTCTTTCTAGGAAGCCTCCAGGGGCAGCAGTTCAGCTTTTAAATATGTTGAAAGGGAGTTCACTGTTTTGGTAGCAAGTATAGCTCTGTCTTACAACTAGAAAAAGACTTATGACTGCTTCCACTTTTGTTTTCCTTTTGTTTTAGTGCTTTGGGGCAAATCTATGCAGGCTTCAGAGAGTCCCAAGGGTAGAAGATTGGCTCTCTGACCTGCCAAAGTTGCCTACCCCAAATTAATCATATAGAAGTTTGGTTGGGTTTCCATTCTTCCTTGAATTTCAGCCCCTTGAATAATTTGCAGATATTATTATTTTCCTTTTTTTTTAACCTTCTTTTCACAACAAATAATGATCATGTCAAAGGAGGCCACTTCCAACAGTAACTGCAATATTTTACTACTTATTGTGAATTCCAAGCTTCTTTGTAAACATCAATTTAAAAATTTAAAATTTTTTTTTTAAAAAAAGCCAGCAGTAGAGTAATAAAGTCTTTACTCACTTTCTTAACTGCACCTAAAGAAGCAGTTACGAAGTGTGTTGTGTTCTAAAACATTATAGAACAAAAATCTTCAAAAGGTGAGTGTTAAGATGTTTGTACTTTGTGTGATATGAAATTATATCTAACCTACTTTTCTAATTGTCATTTTTGGTTTAGCCAAGTAACTTCACATATGCCATGATTACTGTACTCTCAGTTGTGGTAAACAAAATGTTTCAAGCTCTTAGTCCTATGCAAACAATTGTAAATTGTCAATACAAGCATAGGCCAATTATATTCTTCTGGTCTCCTCCACCTATTGGAGTTTGTAAAGTCAGAGACAATGTCATCTCAGTGTTGCTCTTGTTGCTGCTGCATGCCTTCAAGTTGCTTCTAACTTACGGTGACCCTCAGGTGAGCCTATCATGGGTTTTTCTGAGGCTGAGAATGTGTGATGTGCCCAAGGCCAAGAAAAGCTAGTGGGTTTCCATGCATAAACAGGGAATCAAACCCTGGTCTCCAGAGTTGTAGTCCAATGTTCAAACCATTGCACCATACCAGCTCTTCAGTGTTTTATACTAATCCCATTCTTCAAGGGATATTAATATGGACCTCAGAATGGGGGAGAGGAGGCTTATGGGAGACTCAAATATATTCTAAGACTAGGCTGGGAAAGGGGCTGAACTTCTCCTGAAATGATCAGACAACATTGGACCACCAGCACTCCTGAATAGTTGAACTCCTTTGAAATTATCAGTCAGAAATGAATAAAATGACCAAGCACAAACAATTATTAAAATAGCTGTTGTAGGATTTTTTTTTAATTTTTAATTTTAAAACAATAGCCAATGCAAAAACTATCAATTAATTGTTTACAAACAGTTAAATCAATTGAAGTTTCTTTCTGAGAATGTTAATTATAGGTTAGGCATTTGACTTAGCAAGATTAGGTATTCGACTTATATCTCATCTCAATGTATAGATATAGATATATAAATTTACTGTTATTCACAGTTTCATTTACTTCCAATAATGGTAGAATAGATGTAGTTATTGTATTTTGTTCATGGGGGTTTAGTAATGTTTGTAATGTTTGCAATATTTTGTAAAGTTTTTATACTGTCATGATGTAACACACTACTGATGTAATTTACATTACTTACTTAACTAATAAAAAATAGTTTACAAACAGTTAAACACAATTATCAGTTCATATTTCAAAGGGGAGGGTGTGTGCAGTTTATCTTATCTACACTTACTTGGGAATAACCTACACTGAACACATGGAAAAGACTTTTAAGTACATATTGTGATTACTCATAGTTAGCAATGGCTGAATGATAACCGATGACAGAATTAATTTGCTCTTCCCTGACTGTGTTCTCAGGCACTATGATAGTTGTTGTGACCATCTGACTGGAGAATCTAAAACATAAGAGGTAGATAGTCCTGTTCTCAGTGACCCTTAGAAACATTTATACTGTTTTATAGTTGTTTCACTGAGCCAAATGTGGTTTTACCTCCCAGCACGAACAAATGGAGGAGAGGAGCTTGCCATAGCCATTTTTGCACTATGCGTTTTGGGCAAAAACCTTAGGAAGAAAGGACTAGTACAGGCAACGTTGTGAGTCAGAAATGTCCTTAAGAAACATGTAGCATTACGAAGTATGTTCTTTTTCTGTATTTATTTTTGTCTTCATATGTTCTGAAGCTAGTTTCTCTCAATTATTTAAGATTAAATGGAATGGCTTCTCCCAGCTGCACTAGGAAAGATTAGCAGGCCATGCTGGTGAATCAAAGATCCAACTTTATTTGGATAAAGAAATGGTTTTCTGTCCTCAACCCTATATCTGAAAAGAATTAGAGTCCTGTGCCCTGAGCTCTTACATTCTAACACAATTTGCCAAAGTTGCCAAATCACTACTGCAGGGACATGTGCTTGGAAAATTCCATGAAGCTCATGAAGTCAATAGAAATCAAAAACTTTTGGCATCAGTCGGTTAGTCACAGCCTCCTAAGGCCAGAGAAACCCACTAGATGACCTTGGGCAAGTCACACTCTCTCAGCCCCAGAGGAAGGCACAGGCCAACCACCTCTGAACAAATCTTGCCAAGAAAATTCTGTGATAGGTTCACCTTAGGGTCACCATTAAGTCGGAAACAATGCACACAACAACAAAAGGTAAACAACCATTCTTCAGTCCTTGCTACATAAAACATTCCACTCTCTTGGCATCATAGAGAAGAATATATGCTATGTAATCTTCAAAATATCAGCTTGTTCTTTTGGAAGAATTTCCCTAGTACCAGGATACACAAATAGATACAGAGATGCAAACATTTTGGAGGTATCACATGTGAAGCCATGCTAGAGTTCCCTGTTCAAGGGCTTTGGCACATTGAGGGCTCAGATCTGAATCATGGAATCACAGGCCCCTTCCACAGGATAGCATCCTCCTGGCATGCAGACACAAGAGGAGCAGGACTGCAACAATGCTTCTGCATGACATTGTCACAATCCCACCCTTCTCACATTGGCCCTTTCCGCACGAGGCGAGTGAATCGCTCTGTGCCGTTACTTACCGGCTCTTATTGGGTCCAAAGTAATGCACGCTGTCCCTTGAGCTCTTCCGCGGGGCTCCTCCATTGGTGCAGGGCAAACTGGAGCACTGCATGGTCTGTAGATCCACACTGCTCCAGCTCAAAATGGCGGCTTCCAGTGTCTTCGTGGAAGTGGACCAACCGCTGAGGCTGGCCACGCCCACAGCCTGCCCTCCGCTGATCGCAGGCTCACATTGGTGTGAGCCTGTGCATCTGCACAGCTAAGTAGGAACGCAATGGTGCGTTCCAGAAAATGTAAAGACCTGATTTTTCCGATCTTTATTTAGCGCAGGGGAGGACCACTTGGGGGCGGGTTGGATCGGACTGAGGTGCGGAACTAAGTTAAATAGTCCACACCTAGTCTGATCCAAGGTGCAGACGACCTCCATGCCAGGACGCCTTGGCCCGTTTTAACTGCCTCGTGCGGAAAGGGCCATTGTCAGCTTACCATGCCCTGCTTCCAGAGCATGGACTCTGACTCAGAGACTAAGACAGGGGCATGCCAGGACCTGCGGTACAGAGAGAGGTTACAATGTCAGAAATAGAAAAGGAGATGGTGTCAGCTCCATCAGAGAGTCCTGCCTCCTCAGATATAGAAGAACACTTACCAAGACCCAGCTTCACAGAGCACAGACAGCAAAGAGAGACCCAGCGTCACTCTCTCAGGATTTATGACCAGCAACAATCAATCAAGGCACAGCTGCGCTAGGCTTCAGACCTATTTAGCTGGCATCCTTCCCCTCCAGGAGTTGTCAGAGCTTATCTGATCTGCTACCTTCCTAGATGCCTTGATGAATGCTTGGATTGACCTTGGACACTCCCTTGCCATGAACCCTGCTGGACTTTGTTTATGATGTACTTTATTTTTGTCTCTGTGCTTACTGCCTAGTAACAAGCTGGGAGTTATTCAGTTGTTTTGGTTGCTTTATCAGCCATGCCGGGACTGAGATAGGACACAGCTGGTGCAATCGCAGGGTATATCATTGATGGAAAAACTCCATCAATGACCCCTGCTTACGTGAGCCTTCTGTCACAGTCAGCCATGCAGAAGGGCCAGAAGTGTGATTACATACTTCCTTTCCTACTGCAGTATGGGAAGAAGGCTGGCTTCAGTCTGGAAGGATGGAGCATGTTCCTCGCACTCCCTTCCGCAGGCAGCCAGTCAAGTGTGGAGAGCAGTGCTGGGGACACAGTCCTATCTCAGCAGATGTGCCGCCACTGTTGCGATGAGATGACGCACAAGAGCATTGTCCTGCAGAAATGGCCATAGAATCATAGAATTAGAAGAGTTACCAATTGTCATGCTAGTGCAGGAATGAACAGCTAAATCCTTCCTGAGAAATGGCCATCCTACCTCTGCTTAAAGTTTTCAACAAAGGAGAATGCAGCAGACTCGAAGCCAGTCCTGTGAGTGATCTTGTGCACAAAATATGGGCAAGAGAAGACTGTATTGGACATTACTATGTTATGCATAAGCTCTTTGTCTCTTTCAAATTTAAAATTAGTTTGTTTTCTGTAATCATAGCAATAGCATAATCAATCAACACAGAAGAGGTTTTTAATGGGAGCAGATTCCTAACAGCACCAGTAAGAGAGGACCAAAGGGGCCACAAGAAAAGGTTTTACATTAATAAAGAACCAAAATATAGGGATACATTTTATTGTCCCCAGACACACTTTTTGGCCTGTTTACAGATTTTCTGTTATGTAGATGTGTGAAACTTCTCCTAAAAAGGAAAAAGATGTCTATCTTATCAACATAATATAGACATTTTTCTTTCCCTAGACAAGATAAAGCTTTAGGCTTTCTTCCCAAAGCTATGCTTCTTCATAGGCTATATTTTTCCATGTTCTTAATTCTCTCTCTTAGTTTAAGAGTTCTTTGAGAACCTCAGATACATTTTCTTGATTCAGTGGGTGCCTTATTCCTCAAGAAGGGACAGCTGAGGTAACTTCAGCAGAAGGGTGCAGGAAGTGGATCATACAAGCAGTCAACAAGTGTTTCTCTGTGTGAGTGACAGCACATAATGACTGTGGCTTCTGTTTCTGGATTTTTATTTTTATTTTTGTAATGGAAAGCTATAGGCTATCCATTACAAAACCAGAAAGGAAACAGCTTTGAAATACTTAATTTTTAATGAATGCTAATCCTGGGGTGGGTTAGAGAATTTAGAGAGGCATAAGAACCCTGAAACTCTGAATCTAATGACAGTCAACAAGGCACTATAAGTCCTAATACTATCCACAGGCAGCAGGCATAAGCAACCAGCATGAATATTTATCATTTAATAACCAAGGGCCCCAGGATTGTTTTTAATGTGGATATTTACCAGGTACAAAACAGTTACTAATTTTACCTCTTTGCAGGTACACTTTTATAAAACAATGAACACACAGAAAATGTACATCTATGTGCCTTCAAGTTGCCTATTGACTTATAGTGACCCTGTGAATTTCATAGGGGTTTCTCAGGCAAGAGATATTTTGGCAAGCAGAGGGTTATCTAGTGTAAACAGCACCTAGGGAAGTTGTGCTACTATCTCTGGGGCTGCTTTTTCCTCCTCCTCTGCTGCTATACCTTCCCACAGAGGTTTTTTGCAAGCGCGCACACGCGCGCACGCACGCGCACACACACACAGCATTAGCATCCAGGGCATGTTCCCTACTTGCCCCACCCTAGATACGCCTTGTTGGCAAGCTCCTATAGAATATAGGAATATCGCCTATAGCACCTGGAATTCATTGGCAGTCTCCCATCCATGTACTAACCAGGCCTGACCTGGCTTTACTTCCAAGATCAGACAGGATCTGGTACCCTTAGGATATTTAAGCCAAGAATAAAAATAAGAATAATATACCAGGTGAAGCAGGAATAATCTGACTCGCGTGAAGGCAATGGAAAAGTAATACATGAAATATTACAAAACGGAGTAAATTTTAAAGAGAATACTATGTCAAACATGGGGAAAACGATAACATCTCTCTTAAAGGAATGCAAAGTGCCTGTAGAGTGCCACCTCTTCCAGTACACTACTTTAAGAGCAAAAACTGTGGAGATCTGTTAGAGAATACAGGATTGCCAATTAAATACTTTCAAAAGAATGTATATCTACTAGGGCTGAGAGTGTAGAAAATCTCCTGATGCAAAATCTTGAATTAGGGGCATATCATAAGATAGTCATGTTTGCTGATGACATTAAATTTTTAAGGGTGCTAAGAACAAAAGAAGGTTCCAAAAGAACCCCTCTAAACTTGGATAATGGGCTTTAAAATGGTAAATGAAAATTCACTGAAAGTCCTGAAAGTGTAAAGCGATGGCTATTGGGGGAAAACTCAGCTTCACATATACAGTGATGGGATTTTAGCTGGCAACAACTTACTTGAGGGACTGGGGTCATGGTTGATATCTCTATGAAAATGTCAACCCTGTATGTAGCTGTTGAGGAGGAAAAAAAAGAAGCAAATTCCAAGTTGGGCATAGTTAGAGAAGGAATGAGAGATAAAACTGTTAATGTTATACTGCCCTTATGCAAACTCATGGCCACATTCAGAATATTGCCTACAGCTCTGCTCATCACACTTAAAAAGGGTATTGTAGCAATGGAAAAGGTGCAGAAAGACACAACAAAAATGACCAAAGGATTCTAGGAACAAACCTATGAAAACAAATGTTTGGGACTGTTTAGTAAGAAAATGGTAAATAAATGGAGACATAATAAACATGTATCTACAAAATTATGCATTTCTCACAATCCTAGAAGGCAGGGTTATCCACTAAAACTTAAAGGTGGGCAATTCCAGGCACATAAAAGCAAACATACAACATAATTAAATTGTGGAATTCACTACCACAAGGTATAGTGAGACAAAGTTGCAAACCTGGATGACTTTAAAAGGGGATTGGAAAAATTCATGAAGGATGGGTCTATCAATGGACTGAGTGGTTATATTTCACTTCCGTATCAGAGGCATCAGTCTATTGGTTGCTGAAGGGTGCAAGATGGTGGATAAAGATTCAGTTATGTTCTGCCAGTGGGATTCTTGTTAGAAACTGCTTGACCACTATGTGAAGAGAATGTTAGGCCATTTTCACACAACATCGTTATAGTGCTATTATTCCATTTTCAACATCCTGTGGAATTCTGGGGTTTGTAGTTTACTGAGGCCAAAGAGCTCTCTGGCTGAGAGTTCTAAATGCCCCTCCCTAAACTGCAAACCCCAGAATTCCACAGGATGTTGGAAGTGGAATAATAGCACTGTAACAATGTAGGGCGGAAATGATGAATGTCTTTACTGTCTGCTTTCAAGTTAATGTAAAGCATCTATGATCATTATTTTTGTTTTCATGATGTTCTACTGTAACTCTGTCTTTGAAATTTCTTCCTTAATCATCTTCAGTAATTGTTCCAGGTCTTTGCTGTTTGCTGCTAGTAGTATGGTGTCATCTCCACTTCTTAAATTCTTGATGTTTCTTCCTCCAGTTTTCACATCTCCTTCCTTTGAGTCTAATCCTGGTTTATGTATGATATCTTCAGCATACAAAATGATAAAATGCATCTTTGCCTGATCCCTTTGCCAACTGGAAACCATTCCCTATCTCTGTATTCTGTCCTAACAGTACCCTCTTGTCCTGTATACAGATTATATATCAGGAAAATCAAATGTGTTGCACCCATTTCGCTAAGAACAATCCATAGTTTCTCATGATCTCCACAGTCTAAGGCTTTGCTATAATCTACGAAGCAGAGGCTGATTTTCTTTGGAAATTCTTTTATGTACTCTGTTATTCAAAGTATGCCAGGAATGCTTAGATTCCTGCATGGCAGGGGGTTGGATCCGATGGCCTTTGTGGTCCCTTCCAGCTCTTTGATTCTGTGATTCTGTGATTCTATGATTCTGTGTTTGCAATATGATCCCTAGTGCCTCTTCCTTTCCTGAGTCATCTGGACATCTGGCTTGCCTCACTCTATATATGGTAGAAGTCTTTGTTGTAGAATTTTAACCATGACTTTATTTGCATGGGAGATTAATGCAATGGCCCTGTGGTTATTGGGATTGGAATGTCTACTGAGTGTTTCTAAGCTGATGTATTTCTGCATGGCAGGGGGTTGGACTCAGCCTTTGTGGTTTCTTCCAATTCTATGATTCCATGATTCTATTCACTTTCTAAGATTGACAATTCATATTCATGTGGATCTTCCTTGAATGAATCAATCAACCTTTAATCTCTTTTATATAATTCTTCCATGTATTGCTTCCATTGCCTTTTTATTTCTACTTATCCATGTAATGTGTTCCCCTGCTGGTTGTAGAGCATCCACACTCTTGGTTTAAATTTCCCTTTGATTTTTCAGATTTTGCAGAAGAGGTCTCTTGTTCTTCCCCCTTTTTTTTTGTCATCTATTTATCTGCATTGATTATTATAGTAGCTCTCCTTGTTCCTGTGCACATGTTATTTAACAGGGTTCTGACTCCATTTTTGTCACCTTTTACTTTTTCTTCTTATCTGTCCTTAATTGCTTGAGAGTTTCATCTGTCATCCAATGAGGTTTCTCTTTCTTTTTGGCTATTGGTAGTGTCTTTTTGCATTCTTCTCTGACAATTTCTCTGGCTTCAGTCCAGAGTTCTTCTGGTTCCTGGTCAGTTAGGCTTAATAGTGCAAATCTATTTTTCATTTTATCTTTACATTCTACAGAGATGTTCTTTAGCTTGTATTTCAACATGATGGCTAGGTTAATGTTTTTCTTCAGCTTTACTCTAACTTTTGCAATTAGTAGTTCATGGTCTGTGCCACAATCTGCTCCTGGTCTTGTTTTTGCAGAGAGAATAGACCTCCTCCATATTTTGCTTCCAATTATGTACTCTATTTGATTTCTATATTGGCCATGAGATGATGTCCATGTATACAGTAGCTTCTTGGGCTGCTTGGTGAATGTGTTTACAGTGAAAAAATTGTTGGCCTTGTAAAATTCAATTAGTTAATCTCCTGCTTCATTTCTTGATATTAGACCAAATTTTCCCACAATCTTCGATTCTACTCTGTTTTCTGCTTTTGCATTCCAAATCACCTAGGATCAAAAAGTCTTGTTTTGGTGTGTAATCAATTTCCTCCTGGCCTCCTGCATAGAATCTTTCAGTTTCTTCTTCTTCTGCCTCTATAGTTGGAGCATAAACTTGAATTATAGTTATATTGATAGGTTTTCCCTGAAATCATATTGACATGATTCAGTCAGACTTTGCATTGTACCCTTTGACTGCTTTTGCTATCTCTCTCCTCACTATAAATGCCACCTGTTTCTTCTTCGATTTTCCTTTCCTGAGTAAAACACTGTGTAATTATCTGACTCAAAATCTCACCTTCCTGTACCTGTTAGCTCACTCACTCCAAGTATTGCAATGTTTATACATTCAGTTTCTAGTTTACTATATCTATATTCCCTAGATTCATACTTCTCACATTTCATGCTCCTGTAACATGTGTTATGCAGCTTTGACTTTCTTTTCACATCTAAGCATATTAACAGTTGAATATCAAGTTGCATCATAAGCTGCAGCAGTACATGTAATTTGTTCTCCGCTTTTCCCCAGTAGCTCACTGAGTGCTATCAAGCCTGAGAGTCTCATCTTCTGATTATCTCTTGTTTCATTTTGGATTGTTTTCACAGTGAAAGAAATTCAAAAGAGGTTTATTGTGCCTCCTTCTGTGCAGTACTAACAAGTGTTAGCTATGGTGCTAACTACACCATTGCCACCCCTCAGTACTGCTGCTGTCTAGTAGCTCTTTAGCACACTTAGTTTGGCTTCTCAACAAAAACCTGGTCTGACACTAGAGACCCTACCAGCAGCACTGATGCTTTCTGCACAGGAGCACTCAACTTCACCACCACAGAACACTAGTGCCAGTGATGGATCCTGAAACTTGGTGTTTTTAGAGTTTGGCGAAAGCACACACCTTACTGACTGACTGGTAACCACACATTTCTTTCCTTTTATTCCTTTCTTTCCTTTCCTGTTCTCCAAGCATGGCACTTTCACATTCTAATAAAACTCAAGAGCCCAACTCTGACCTTAAACACATCTCCCAGAGAATCAAATGAAAGGCAGTGGGTGAAAGGCAGAGAATCAAATGAAAGGTAGTGGGTGGAGACGCATGTGGTGGAACTGAACATCCACCTCAACTTCTTTTGCAAAGAAAAGCAGATGGGTAAGTCCTTGTGTGACCAGGTTGCCTATGACTGCCTTCTTTCCTAACAGATGGAAAGACTGATGCCCTTTCCACACGGGGTAAATAACAGGGTGTAGCATAACCTCGACCAGAGGTCGTCTACACCTTGGAGTGCACAGAGTCAGTTTAAAATTTGAGGTTCCACACCTCAACCTGCCCTGACGCGGCCGTAAGGGGTGGTGCTGCGTGTTTTTTAAAAATCACATTTCATGTGGTTTTTATTAAACACGAGCGTTCTACCCCGTCACAGCAGCCTGTGTAGATTTGCAGGCGCGCGCAAGCGCACACCTGCAGAGCTGCCAGGGGGCAGGCTTCCAGCTGGCGAGCTTCTCCGGTTGGCGGAGAGCCTCCGGAAGCCGGAAGCCGCCATTTTGGGTGCCGCCGGACACCGCTGGAGTGTGGAGCAGCGAACGCGTGCTGCTCCTTGCGGCAACAGAGTTACCTGGATTCAGGTAAGCTCCGTTTCCACGTGCGCTGCCCCATTTCTCCCCCGCATGTGAAAAGGGCCTGAGAGAGTATGAGAGTTGAGTTGAATGCTCCACTCTAACTTGGAAAGCCTTATTCATTAAATACATGCACAACTTATTTAGAAATTGGTCCCACTGGTTTAGTGGGGTTTATTATCAGCCAAGTGTTCATGTGGCAAGGCAACAATGCTACCCTCTCCATGTTGTTGTGTGCCTTCAAGTTGTTTCTGACTTATGGTGACCCTAAAGCAAACCTATCATGGGGATTTCTTGGCAAGATTCGTTTGGGGGGCTTGCCTTTGCCTCTGAGACTGAGAGAGTGTGATTTATCCAGGGACACCCAGAGGGTTTCTATTGCCCAGCAGGGATTCAAACCCTGATTTCAAGGATCATAGTCCAACACTCAAACCAATGGCATCACTATGGGGATAAAACTCTATGCTATTTTTTTTAACCTTCCGATGCACATATACTCTGGTCAAGGCTGTCATTATTACCCAATTACAATTATGCTTCAAATCACATAGTTTCACCAGCATGCAATATAAGCATATGCTCTTGTTTTTGTTGTTGCTGTTTTTTTATAGTCACTGATTTTGTCAAATTTTCTGGTATATTAGCTATAATACTGTGATATAGTCTGGTACAGGAGGAGGTCCATGCGGGGTGTGACACTATGAGTTACCAGACTGGGTGACACCAGCCTTAGTGATACCACTGTTCTGTGCATAGCACATTACACAGATTATGGCCAGAAAAATCTGAAAAGTCTTTCCCCAAATGATGTGCAGAAGAGATGAAGAACACTTACTTCATCTTTTCCTTCCTCTATTAATCCACCTATCACTACCCTTCAAGATCTTTCTGTCAGGAATTAGTAGAAGTATATAAGTACAATGCCTTCAGCACTTGTTAAGTCTTGCTGTTGTATCACCAGCATCTTCAAATTATTTCAAATGTCACTGAAAGATCTAATTCGGCCTCAACACATAACAGATACATCTTCATTACTTTCCACGGGTGTACCCACAGTGTATAATTCTAATAGTCTGATACCACTTTATTTGCCATGGGACCACATTGTGGAATTTTGAAATCTATAGCTTGGTAAACTACTTAGAATTCCTTCATGTACTCTCCTGAATTTCAGAGTTCTCATTCTTTAACATGTTAGTTATTCAAAACCAGATGTGAGCTTCTGGCCACTTCAGGGGAGGTTCATTTTTTGTCATTTTGGGCGATCTATGTGGTCTCCTCAGTGTCTGAAGAGCAGAAAATTGTGTTCCTGCTGCTGTTTCTCACAATGTTGCACAAATATATCCATCATAACCCTGGAACACTGCTGTATCAGGTGATCTAGGCATTATAGGGAATTTTACATGGCAGCTTATAGCCACTCACCATAAGGTGTTCATGTGCAGGCAAGACATAATGACTAGAGGGCAGTTGTCCAAGGATTTGATGTTGTGTGTGTGACTTCAAGTCAACTTTGACTTATGGTGACCCTATCCTATGGGTTTCTTCACAAGATTTAGTCAGAGGGGATTTGTTATTGCCTTTTCTTCAGGATGGGAGAATGTGACCTGCTCAAAGGTACTTAGGGGGGTTCCACAGCTAAGTGGGGAGTCAAACCCTGGTCTCCCAGATTCCTAGTCCAACAGTCAAACCACCACTCCAAGCTGGCCTTTTACAAACAGATACATCCTCTGATCTTGAGCCAGTCTGAAGTGAAAAACAACTGCCAATCAGGCATCTAGACCAGAAGAGACCAGTAAGAATTTCCTTTCTTCATCTCATCTTGCAATTTGATTAGCATGTACTATGAAAAACTGTGACGTTTGACTCTAGCTAATTAAATTGCACAGCACTCGTTTCTCTGAAAACTCTTTGTTTCCAGATGAGCTTCTCACTTAAGCTTTAATTATGTTCTCTGACATCCTGCTATTCAACAGTGTCTGCCATTGCAGATCCTCCTGAAGGTAAATGAGGTTTTTAATGCAGTATTTTTGAAAAGTGAACAAAGAGCTGCTCATATGAAGGTATTAATTTGTGGTATTAACTGGAAATGTATGTAGCTCAGGTTGCTGCAATGTAGTAAAAAGGGATGGTCTTCCCTTTCCATCTGACTGTGAAAGAACACTTTTTCTGAGTTACCTAGTTCTCATTTCAGGCTGGTGCCAATTATTTAAAACATGAAATCACAAACAGCATGCCAGTATAAACATCACTATCATCCTTTTCTGTTCCTTTCACACATCTTATGCACAGACTGTTGTTAGCCCTACTTGCTAAAATAGGCAAAACGGAAGGATGGACAAAGACTGGCACTGCAGAAATAAACAACCCTCCAGATGTTTATGGACTGCTCCTCCCATGACTCATCACTGTTAGCTGGGAAGCCCAGTAGAGCAAATGGAAGCTGCAATCTAGCATTATCTGGAGGACCACATGTACTGAACCTATACACTGCAGGGATAGGGATACAATACATGCATCCTCTGTTGGTACCCTGTAACACTCAAACATCTCTAGTTGATAGCCTAAGAAGCCTAGATATGTCCTATTCAGTGTTCTTTGTGAAATATCAAGTTCTTAAAAATGGAAGTCTTTCAGGGGAGGGGGGTAATCCCCGTGCATGTCACTATGCCTAATATGGGGAGGGCTACTGCAATTAGAAATGTAAATCTTCACACAATTCCTTCTCATATGCAAGAATGAAGAATTCCAAAGGTTTTCTAACTACTAGATGTGATAAATGAGGGAGAGTTGTCATTTGATGTTTCCAAATGATTATTCACATTTGGCAAAAATTATATTTGTGCACAATGCTTTCCTAAAATACACCATTTTCTTTGCAAATTACACTGTGTTCTGCAGAAAACATTGGTGTTTGTGCAAAAACATATCCTCAAAACAAACCCCCAAAACCATTGTTTCTTCTTGAAATGAAATATTCACAAGTAAGTCCCAAAATGTAGAGAAAATGCCCACCACACCATTACCTTTCCGTGGTGGTAGGACTGCATGCTCCTAGAATCATACACTCATAGCACTGGAAGAGACCAAAATGGCAATCCAGTCCAACCTCCTGCCATACAGGAATATACAATCAAACAACTCCAAACAGATGACCATCCAGTTTCTATTTAAAAACCTTCAAAGACTGAGACTGCACCACACTCTGAGGCAGCATATTCCACTATCAAACTGCTCTCACTGTCAGGAAGTCCTTCCTAATCTTTAGGTGGAATCTCTTTTCCTGTAGTTTGAAGCCACTCCTCCATGTTCTAGTCTCTGGAGCAGCAGAAAACAAGCTTGTCCCATCCTCTGTATGACATTCTTTCAAATATTTAAACATGACTATCATATGACCTCTATATACAGGTCCCTAAGCTGCCCCTCATAAAGCAAGGTTTCCAAGCCTTTGCTATTTTGGTTACTCTTCTCTAGACGTATTCCAGCTTGTCAATATCCTTCTTGATTATGCTGCACAGAACTGGACATAGTACTCCAGGTGAGATGTGACCAAAGCAGAATAGAGTGGTACTATTAGTTCCCTTGATCTAGATGCTATACTCCTATTGATGCAGCCCGGAATTGCATTGGCATTTTTAGTTGTTGACTCATTTACAGCTTGTGATCTACTAAGACTCTTAGATCCCTTTCACATGTACTGTGGTCAAGCCAGGTGTCATCCATCCTATTCTTCTGCATTTCATTCATTTCTTCCTGTTGAAATTCATTTTGTTAGCTTTGGCTGAGCTCTCTAATCTGTTAAGGTCATTTTGAATTCTGATCCTGTCCTCTGAGGTATTAATTACCCCTCCGAATTTGGTGTCTGAAAGCTGAAAAGCATGCCCTCTATTGCATCATCCAAGTTTTGATAAAGATATTGAATGGCCCTGGGCTCAGGATAGAATCTCGTGGCACCCCACTAGTCACTTTTCTCTAGGATAAAAAGGAGCCATTGGTGAGCATCATTTGGGTTCAGTCGGTCAACCAGTTACAAATTCAACTAAAGTAACTCTAGCCCACATTTTACTAGCTTGTTTGTAAGAATATCATGGGGGACCTTGTTAAAGATCTTACTGAAATCAAGATAAGCTACATCTACAACATTCCCTTCATCTACCTAGCTTGTAACTTTATCAAAAAAGAGAGACACAATCAGTCCAGCATGGCTTGTTTTTGAGAAAGCCATGTTGACTTTTAGTGATCATGACATTCTTCACTTAGTGCTCCTGTGAGGCAAGGCTCTACATTAATGGTAGTACAGCTCCTGTTAGGGTCTCCCAAGTCAGACAGGCTTCTGCTCAGGGGCCAGACTAAATGTGCCAAACAGCTACAGGGCAGTAGGAGTTGTGATCACTCAGAGACAAATACCACAGCTAATGCATGAAAGAAGGCACCAGTAAACCACTTCTGCATGTCTTTTATTATGAAAACCCAATGATGAGACAATCCAAAATGAAATAAGAGATAGTCAGAAGATGAGATTTCCAGGTCTGATAACACTCAATGAGCCACTGGGGAAGAACAGAGAACAAATTACATGTAGTGCTGCAGGTTATGATGTAACTGTCAGGAATTTCTCCCTGCCGGGCCACAGTCAGCAAGGGAGGAGATTGGCCAGGAACACTTGAGGAGTCCAAATATACCAAACACCAGGAAAACACAAGCCAAGCCAGGTCAAGGTCCAGTCCAAAGGTTCAGGAGGCAGAGATCCATCTGGAGCGTTTCAGGGAGCAGAAGACACAAAGGTTGTGAGGGCTTGCTAATAATTTGCTGCAAGCAAGGAGCAGCCACACCGGCAGACTCAAATAGCCCCTGTGAGCAGGTGCTGCTCATTATTGTTTCCTCAGCCTAGTCCAAGCAGCCTCCCTTTCTGCAACCCGTTTCAGCCTTCTGCGCGATTGAGGGCTGATGGGCACAGCTGGCTGCAACTTCTCTGCACCACTACTGGTTCCCTCTCTGTCATGAGCTGGCTGGGGCAACTCAGTCTCTGTCTGACCTTCCAGTGCAGGGAATGTTTGCAGGTTGACTTGCTCAGTCACTGGTTCAGCTCCCTGCACAATCAGTTGCTCCTCAATCACAGCATCATAATCTATCACAGTAACTGGACTCAAGCTGAACGGACATTCAATTGTTAATGTGCTCAGAGGTGAAAGGGAAGTCAAAAGTTGCATCACACATATTACAGGAACACGGAATATGAGAAATAGAAAATCAGGGGAAGCTTGATGTTATTGTGTACCTTCAAATCGTTTCTGACTTATAGTGACCCTAAGGAGAAACTATCACAGGGTTGTCTGGGACCGAGAATGTGTGACACACCCAAGCTCACCCAGTGAGTTCCCATAGCAAAGAGGGAATCCAAACATGGTGTACAGGGTTGTACTCCAGTGCTTAAACCATTACACCATGCTGGCTCTCCACGTTGCTAAACAAGCAATGAAACCTATAAGCATTGCAATACTTTGTGTGAGCGAGCGAAAATGAACAGGATTTGAACATTTTGAGTCAGATAACTATACAGTGTTTTACTCTTGAAATTAATCTTTGTGCCAAATGCAACCTGACAAACATCACTGAAGAATTTTAAAAAACCTGTAAAAATAGATTTGCGGATCAGGAACCAAAAGAACTCTCAAAGGAAGCCAGGGACATTTTTAGAGGATAACACAAAAAGGCACTATCAACAGCCAAAAGAAAGAAAAGCCTCACTGGACCACAGATGAAACTCTTCAAATAGTTAAGGATACACAAAAAGCAAAGTAAAAGGTGACAGAGAAAGGGTCCAAATCCTGAATGCAACTGTTCAGTGACCTCTGCACAGGGACAAAGAGACCTAGTATAATAATCAATTCAGAGTAATAAAAGACAGCAACAAAAAAGATAGAACAAGATAAATAATCCACTAGGTCTGAGAATCAAAGAGAACATCCCCAAGAGGAGGGATGCTGTATATCCAGCAAGGGAACACAGTACATGATTAAGAAGAAATAAAAAGATGACAGAAACAATACATTAAAGAGCTACATAAAAAACATGAAAGGATGACACGTTCATTCAAGGATGAAGCACTTGAAGATGAACCCACAATTTTAGAAAGTGAAGTGGAAACTGCACTCAAGACACAGGAGAAATAAACCATCAGGATTAGATGGCATACATATAGAGCTGCCTCAAGCTAAGGAATCCACTCAAATTTTAACAAAAAATCTGCCAACAAATATGGAAAACAAAACAAAGGCCACAGAGTGGAAGCATTCAATATACATTCCATTCCTCAAGAAACACAAGGGGTTGCAGGATCATTCCATTAATCTCCCATGCAAGCAAAGTGATGGCCACAATTCTGCAACAGAGACTTCTACCATACAGTTACCCCTCCACATTTGTGAGGGTTCTGGGCACAGAACCCTTGCAAAAGTGGAAAAACACAAATAACTCCCCCTGCCCTGCAATCCTGCTCCTATTCTCCTCCAGAGCTTCCCTCTTCCCATTCCTTGGTCTCTGGCCCCAGCATTCCCAGAACTGAGGAACTGAGTTCTGGGGTTCCAGAAACTTCCAATAGCTATCTTGAGAAAGGGTAGTAGGAGCAAAGACAGCACCTGACCAATCAATAGCTATTACACTGCAGAATGTGCAGCCACAAAAGGACACACCTCCAGCAGTGGAAGGGGGCTTTGCTCACCTAAAAGGAAAAAAATGTCCATTTTAACACAAGCCTTGAAAGCCTAAGGTGAAGAATGGAAGGGAATGGGAGGAGGAAAAGGGGGGAGGCATACATGTGCCTCACAAATAATCAAATTCGTGGTCAAACCCGCCAAAGTGGAGGGAGGACTGCATATGGAGTGAAAAATGCCAGTTGTCCAAGCTGGGTTCAGAAAAATAATAGGCAGTAGAGACCAGACTGCAGGCATACATTGGATAATGGAATGCACCAAAGAATTTTAGAAGGAAATCAGCCTGTGCTCTATAAATTATAGCAAAGCTTTTGATTGGATAGATCATAAAAAACTATAGATTGATCCTAAAGAATGGGGTGTGCCACAACATTTAATTTTCCTGATGCATAAGCTGTACTCAGGTCATCATTGGAACAGAATATGGAAAAACGGAATGGTTTCCAATTGTCAAGGAGGCCAGGCAAAGCTGTATTTGAACACATTATATTTTTAAGTTATATGCTGAATGTGTCATACGTAAAGCTGGATTAGACTTAGAGACAGGAGGCTTGAAAATTAGAGGAAGGAACATCAACAATTTAAGAGATGCAGATGACACCATACTACTAGCAGAAAATAGCAAAGTCTTGGAACAAATTTTGAAGAAAGTCAAGGAAAAAAGTGCAAAGGCAGGGTTACAGATGAATATTAAGAAAACAATAATACTGTAATGACCATATATGATTTATAGAACTTTAAAATAGACAATGAAGACATCAAAATAGCTACAGATTTCTAATCCTTGACTCAGTAATTAATCAAAATGGAGACTGCAATCAAGAAATGAGAAGAAGACTAGGACTTGGAAATGCAGTTATGAAGGAACTAGACAAGACCATCAAATGTCAAGATATATCATAGTAGTCCATGCCATCATATGATGGACTTCTATGGATGGTTGTGAAGAGAATCAACTCATTTGAAATGTGGTGCTGAAGAAGAGTTCTACAGATATTATGAGCTGACAAAAAGACAAATAAATGAGTTCAAGAGCTGATCAGGCTGAACTTTCCTTAAAAACCAAGATGACTAAACTGAGCGGGTAATGCCTTGACCTGACTCACTTGAAGAAAACATAATGCTTGGTAAGGCAGTAGGAAGAGAAGACTGCACTATAGAAGGATAGACTCAATCAAGGAATCAATGAGTTTGAAAGATCTGGGTAGGACTGTAGATAATAGGCATGATTTTGAAGTCTCTCCTGCACAGGGTTGTTTTGATGGTAGTTAACAACAATAGTTATAAGATGATTCAGGACTACAGCAAGCTGCTTTGTTTGAGAGCACAAAAGAAAAACTTCCAAAGCACTTGGAAGATACTTGCTCATCTTTTTCCACTGGCTTTATGTGCTTCCTATTGTTCAGACTAGCTGCTTAGTTTTGTTGTTGTTGTTGTTGTTGTTGTCATTGTTGTTACTGTTGTTGTTGTTGTTTTTAGTTCATTTAAATGTTTCTTGTGGATCCAAGGGGCAATTCTAGCTCCACAGACAATACAATACCCAAGACACCTTAGTGGAGAAAATAAGGCCACAGTTTAATGGATTGTAGCTGCACAAAAGGTTTGCATTGCCATGGGACCATAACTATGTATTGGCCAACCCACCTGTTGATTGATGACCTTCTGTCCAGAACCTACTGGGCAGCTCAAGGGAAGAGCTGTGGGATTCCACATGAGTAGACACTACTTCATAGTTTCTGCTGACAACGGAGGCGTGGCGAAGCAAACACCCTCCCAGCAGGGCATTAATCCTACCATCCACTGTTACCCTGCTTGCTTGGGGCTCCCTTAAGGGGATTCAAAATTGTGGGGAAAATTAGCTCAGAGCACTGCTTTAGCTTTACGAGAGGCAGGGTAACTTAGCAGGATCTTGTAACCCCGTGTATACAGGGTCAGGCCAAGTCAAGAACTAGGCAAGTTGTTCAGTTTAAAGATTTTATTAAACTCTCAGTAATTAAAGCAAACAACGACACACGCACTCACTCAAGAACTAATGAAGAAGAAAGTGAGGAAAATTAATAGGGATTTTGAGAGGAATTCTGTGGGGATACTCCACCTGATTCTGATGCCCAGGAAGCCAAGATTGAAAACAGAGGACTGCAAGCGGTGAAACTCAGAGCGGGGGGGGGGGGGCTGAGGCAAAACAGAGTGACGGCAATTCAGGAGGAAAATGTAAACGAACCCCCAAACACATAAAAACATGGGGTTTTATAGAAAAAAATATACCTGGGGGGCTAGTTCTCTCCCCGGGAGAACAATAGCAAGGAGGGCTAGATCAAAGCCCTCAACAACAAACATCTCCGGCTGAATGTTTCTCAGTGCTTCGTGAATGACTCTGCTGGAGTGAGACAAAGGCACAGATAGAGTGGAAATTGCCCTCACTTGGCAGGCTGATTGTGATTCTATTGAGCTGCCATACCAGTGCAAAGAGCCCTTTGTCTGTTTGATGGTCAGAATGTCTCGAGGGGTCCCTGGCTATGTGACAGGTTGAGTCACTTGGCTTGACCAAAGTTTTCCTAACTTCCGCCTTTCAGCCTTCCTGCCTACGTGCACTTACAGTGACCCTGACAGACACATGGAATGATTTTTAATATTAGCCACATGGAGATATCAATTTGATGTGGTGAATTAATAAATTGTAGACCCTGGGAGAGAGCTATTGGCCATAGTAACACCACACTGTCAGAATCCTGTAAGAGGATCCTCCCCACTGTTTGTTGGACCAACCAACTTCTCAAACACCATCTTCCTGGATCCAGATGCCACACTTAACCATCTAGAGCAAAGGTATGACAATGTCATACAAGCAAGATGAGTACTAAGAACTTAGGGAGAGAGGGTGGGACAGAGCTAACAAACAGTGCTGTGGAGCTTGTTTAAATACCCAGGCACCAGACCTGACTGAAAACTTTCAGAAGTTTCCTTCCAGCCAGTCAATAGCTTTGATTCTATTGGCTGGCATTCTCCAGCCTTCCCAGAGCCCAGGCAAAAATGCACAGGTTTCTGGGAAGAAGAAACCCAGCTCAATGTCATGGCTGGCATGGCACTACCATCTTGCCATGCCCCAAGACCATAAACTTGCTTCCTGGTAAGTCAAGAAATATGCTTCTTCACACTCCAAATAGTCCTCCCAGCCAGCTGACACCACAATTTGAACATGTCGATGTTAAGATATTATATATCATCTAGTCAATCAGAATTGACTGAGAATGTCACAAAGCCAGTTTTATGGGGAGGAACTCCTTATTGGTCTGACTCTGCAGAGTGGACCATTTTATCATTTTTCATGGGATTCTCTGAAAAAGAATGATTGAAAGGGAATGTTTTCATGGTCTGTGAAAGTTTTCATTATGACAACTTCATTTCACGCTTATCTAAAAATAATACCCCGAGCTAAAAAAACAAAAAATATATATATCCCAATGAAAGAACTGCTAATTTGGGGATGGGGACCTTAGTCACCAAGGAGATCATTGCAGATTTATTATGTTACTCATTGAATATCTGCATAAATCCTTTAAAGTGAACTTCCTCTTCTCTATACAGACAACATGTTTTACACACTGTGCAAGGTCACTTTTTTATTTGTTTGAGGGTTTTTTATGCTTTTTTTTTTAAGTTATGGCCACTGTCCTGTGTGATTACTAACAATCATCACTCAAATGTTTATACCATGTCTCAAATAGGAACTACAATAACATAACTGTGTGCTGGCTGTATTATTATCATGATAATCTCTGCTGGATCTTCTATTGTTCCTTTACTTTACAATTTGATTGCTCAGGTCTTTAATGCTTCTGATTTTTAAATCAAGGGAGACAAAGTAAGACTCTGGAGCTTGCTGGACCACCTGTTGTTGTTGTTGTTGCTTCTGCTGCTGCTGCTGTTGTTGTGTACCTTCAAGTCGTATCCAACTTATGGGGCCCTTAAAGCAAACCTATCACCAGGTTTTCTTGGACCAAAAGTGCGTGACACACTCAAGGTCGCCCAGTAGGTTTCCATGGCCAAGTGGGCAATCGAAGCCTAGTCTCCAGATTCATAATTTAATGCTCAAATCACTACACCATGATGACTCTCTGGACCATCCTTTATCTAGCCAAAAATAAAAATATGACTTGCCAATTCTGGACACTTTCAAGAACAACACTTCACCTTTTGAAGAAGTTGCAGGGGGCACTGGCATGCTTTAATACCCAAGTTCTACAGTTACCAGGCCATATACCCCCACAATTTGACATGGTCTAATTGGCAGAGTATGATTTCATTGGCAAGATATATTAATTGACATTGATATAAAATGGACCCTGATGTGACAAGCTGGACAAGGGGAAAAATACTGGCTGAACACGTGAACTGCAAAGTAGGTCAAAGATCCCCTCTAGGCATAGCCAGGTCAGTCAGGAAATCACCAAGTAACTCCAGAGATAATAGACTTAAGCTAAGCAATAATGACTCTGCTTTCAGACAATAGCAACAGGGAAGCTCCCACCAAACCAGTGACTGTTTCAAACCTTCTTCCCACTGTGCCTTTCCCCCATTGTCCACACTCCTGTCTACCATTACAGAGCTATCACAATAACCATTAACTCTTTGTCATCTAACGCTAAGATTGTTAACTCAGTTTAGACCTCATTGACTGCTCTGAAACCTTCATTGTTTATTCAGCCAAAGAGCCATTCACATCCATGCCCTCCATGTAGAAATTGGGTATAAAAACCCCTCATTTTGAGTAGTCAGGCACAGTATCTCACTTGCTGAATGCCATGCTGTCCAAATGGTTACTCTCCTTAAGCACCAGTCTAAGCCACATTGGTGTTTCTTTGCTGCTCTCCAGATCAGTAAATATGATCATGACCCCTACACTTTGCTATCAACAATTTTCCTCCTTTTCTCCTTCAGCTAGCCTTCTGTGATTATGTGAGTGCTTGTATCTTGAGTGTGATTGTCAATTCCCTAAATAAAATACATTTTTGCTCACTTTTGGATCTGTAGCTGGCTCTTCCCTATGTAGACCCTGTAAACATTGGCGGAAAGATCTTGCTAGGTCCCCTTCCCCCACAGCCTCCCTGATTTTGAGCTAATAATTCCCCACCTTTGAATGGAAGTACTGGCATCATGGGTGGACCCAGAGTCACCCATATTTTGGGGTGACACTACCTTCTTTCAAAGCTAGATGTAGGGGTATAGTAAAACAGTTTTCGGGGGTAGCAACTAAAAATGTGGTGGTGGGGAGTTTGGCCATAGATCACCAAAAGAGAGGCTCCGTGGAAAAAAGCAGCCCTAGGTAATGATAAAAATACCCCAAATATTCCATTTTTTTACAAGGTATATTGAGATGTTTCTAAAAAAGCAGCTGAGAACCCCCAGTGTTCTGCTGCAGCTGCTTGTCTCAGTGCACAGCACAACTGGAAGAGCATTGAAGAGAATTGGGGAACTATCTGATTTAAGAGGTAGGTTTTTGGTATCACATTCATTCATTCAAAACCTCAAATGTGAATCCTCAAAGTTATAAAATTTTAAATCTAGATTACAATCTCATGAATATTGAACAAGAGACTAGCCTAGCAGGGTCATGTTTTAACTAGATATTAGGCAGTCCATTCATACAATTGTTAAAAATCCATGGCAAATGAAATAGTCGATTGGATCCTCTAGTGAGACAATTTTGTGGTGACATTTATTTCCACTAATGATTCAAATGAAACAAGTACATTTTCCACAGCACTAGAAATTTTGGGGGATGACAGGGCCACAGAGCAATCACTTTCTTTCAAGGCACAACTGCAACTATCTTCTGTGAAGCCATGATTACCCATTTAGTTGTCTATAGTAAGACAACAGAGAATTTATTCTCTATAGTATAGAATAAATTGACCGTATGTATACAAGGATGTAGTAAGGCTTTCTCCTGTTTCAGCGATTAAATCTAAATCAGAAAAAAGAAGTTTTCTGTCCTCAATCCTTGAACCAGGAAACCTGATAGAAAACACAGGAATACCATCTGTGACAGAATGTCCAACATGCTATTCTAAGGCAATGTAAAGACTTCAAAGGTTTGGGTATAATGTTAGTCGTAATAATTGCCTCAGAATAAAATACCTCAAACATTTATCTGGTACAAAATCAAAATGCCTACTTTTAAAAAAATGAAGCTATCAGTCTCTTAATTCCTGAAATAAAGGAAGCCAGTGTTCACAGATTTATAACTTCAAGATGAAAGTGTCTGACAATGGTTGCACATTACACATCATTATGGCTTTTCCACAGTGCTCATGAATGAAGTGCTTGTAATGAAGAGTTTTCAAGAATGCGCTAGGTTGCTCCTCTTCATCACCAGTTCTAAGTCTAAACTTCAACAGGCTGAACAGGAGAGATTCTGCAGTCCATGAAGACCCTCCAAGTGAATTTTAAGATTCCCAATTGCCTAAAGAGCCTACAAAGAGGCTCTCATATTCAAATTGCCATTCTTTAAACAAAAGAAGAGAGCCAGAATGGTGTAGTGGCTTGAGTGCTGGATTATGACTCTGGAAACCAGGGTTTGACTCCACTCAGCCACAGAAACCCACTGGGAGACCTTGAGAATGTCACACACTCTCATTCCACCACCAACCCAAAAAACCATTATAGGTTCACCAGAGGGTCACTAGAAATTGGAAACCACTTGAAGGTACACAAAAACAACAATCAAAAGAACTGCTAACAGGATGGGGTTACCAGTTTCCCTTCTTCATGCATTTGTTATTTCCAGATAGGTAATGCCTGAATTATAGAGAGCTAGCATGGTCTAGTGGTTTGAGTGCTCGAGTAGGAGTCCAGGAGACTCCAGGATTTGAATCCCTGCTCAGACCTGAAATCCCACTTCGGCAAGTCATGCAGAACTTCTGAATGTCTCTTGGACATCTGAAGTCATAACTCATTGCAAGACTCCTAAGCCAAGTTCACATTGCTATTGTTCCTTCCATTTTCTTCAAAGTACCAAAAGGGAAAAAAAACAGAATTTTGTTTTTGTTTTCTTTTTAGAAAAACACCATTTTTATTCCTCCCAGAATAGGCACTCAAAATTTTCTTTATTAAAAAACTTATTCTTTATACATTTTCCAAGGACACTGTTTGCATTTAGTCATTGCCAGGACATTTTTACATAGATGCAATGTTTTCCATAAAAGCTTTTAACAGCTATGATTTGCACAATTTGTTCCATCAAATGTCTACGTTGTGAATACCTACTGCTCATGGACCTCAGAATGTACTTTAGTAGAAAACAAAAGGTGCTTGTTGAAAAAGATACTGCTGGAGAAAACAGTCACCAGTTTGAAAGGTTGGCAGAGCAAAGTCCTGCCTCTGAAGATGTCTTCTGTTAGAAGTCCAAATCTGCTTTAAAGATACAAAAACATAAGAAGGGAGAGCTGGTGGAGTTTTGAAGTTGCCATTCCACTGGACATCTGGACATAAGACTCTAAGGAATCGGTGCAAAGGCCACTTGTTTGCAGTCCTTCAGCCTACAGTGAGATCTATTGTATTATTGTTGAAATGATAGCAATACTTTCTAAATTGGCATTTATGCATATAAATTATTACATGTAAATTTTATGCAAATTGATTTCCTTTTTCTCTTTGGAGGATGATAAATCTTCTTAGATGGGGAGCGATGATGCATAAGTGATTACTCTATTCCTGACAGTTATTGTGTGTGTATCTGCAAGTCACCTGCAACTTATGGCAACTCCCTGGATTTCATAGGGTTTCCTTAGGCAAGGTGTACTCAGAGGTGATTTGCTATTCTTTTCCTCTGAAAGAAAGTACCTGGTATTTCTTGGCAGTATCCTACCCAAATACTAATTGGACTTCAAAATCCATTCCCCAAAGGAGTTGCATGGATGAATACTTGTGAGGAGGACAGTTCAGGATGGTAGCATCCTGACTTTGGAACTCTGTTCTATGAGCAATGAATTCAAGCTGCAGGAAAAGAGATTCCACCTGAACCTCAGGAAGAACTTCCTGATGGTCAGAGCTGTCCAGCAGTGGAATATGCTGCCTCAAAGTGTGGTGGAGTCTCCTTCTTTGGAGGTTTTTAAGCAGAGGCTGGATGGCCATCTGTTGGGAACGCTTTGATGTGTGTTCCTGCATAGCAGGGGGTTGGACTAGATGGCCCCTCGCGTCTCTTCCAGCTCTATGATTCTATGATTTTTTTCTGGTACTTTTTTATTTACCCACACTTTGGCCCTTCCCGCACGTGGAGGGGAAACGGGGGAAACCACGCTGAAACGGAGCTTACCGGCAGCCAGGTAAGTCCATCCCCATGCGGAGCAGCGCGAGCTCGCTGTTCCGCAGTCCCCGGCGTCCAAAATAGCGGCTCCGGTGTCCAAAATGACGGCTTCCAGTTGGTGGCGGCTCTCCACCAACCAGAGAAGCTCACCAGCCTAAAGCCCGCCCCCGGCAGATCTGCAGGCACGCACTGGTGCACGCCTGCAAATCTGCACCGGAGCACAGGAATGGAGTGGCACGGAGTGGCACACTCCGTGCTTTTGAAAGCCTGAGGTGCAGAACCGCGACAAGTAGTCCGACCCAGTCCGCTCCCACGGTGCAGACGACTTCCGTCAGAGGTCGCACCACACCGTACTACTTACCCCATGCAGAAAGGGCCTTTGAGTTGCTTCTAAAACCATATAAGAATTTTAAGTACACATGCACAAAGCATCCAACTAACTGCTTTTTTTTTCAAGTTGTAAGATAGTGGGGGTGGAGGTGGGGTTCTCTTAATTATACATACTTACATATATTCCTGTCATCATTATTCCCATTAACATTAAGGCTGTGCCTCATATCTTCAACCAATGGATTTCAGTATTACACCAGTAGGTCCTCACCCTTGTTAAGCAAGTATGAACAGTTTAGAGAGGATCTGCAGCCCCATGGCACAACATGTGTTTTACATGTAGAAAATTCCAGGTCTAGTCCTTGCTTTCTTCAGTTTCAGAAGGATTTGGTCACAGCTGCAGAGAAACAAACTAAGAAGCTGGGGAGCTGTGCTAATCAACATAGTCACCCCAGGCAAGATGAACAAGTATCTAGATTAGGATATACTAAACAGTCATAGCAGTTTGATATGACTTTGGTTTCCATGGTTTCATGCTCTGTGATTCTGGGCTTTGTAGTTCCATGAGATACTTAGAATTCTGTAGTCCGCTCCCTTGAACTGCAGCACTAGCCCTCTCTGGTCAAAAATTGCATGTATATCATGATGCTACAAATCCCAGAATTCCATAGGACAAAACTACAGCAGTTAAAAGTGATATCAAAGTACTGTAACTGCACAATGTGAATATCATGTCAATTTTACTATACTGAGTAATAGTACTACATAGTTAATAGTACTATATAGTACAACTTTAGTAGTTATAGTACTGTACTACACTATAACTGTGTAATGTGAAAACACTCTAGTATAACTTTTTGTACCAAAGCTTGGAAAAATTAATTTGAGGAACTACAGCTCCCAAAATTTCCCAGCCGGCATGGCCATTGCCCTCTCCATGCTCCATGCAGCTTGAGGGATTCTTAACTCAAAAGGTAATTTTTCCAAACTTTGCTGGGTACTAACAGTGATCCTCTTCCACCACCGCTTGGAGACTGGGAAAATAGATTGGGATTGGCTGCAAATCTTTTTTTTTATGACATCATAAAACCCCAAGATGTGTAAGTGTGCATTCACTGTAGTTAACCAGGATTAACTTGCAAACATAAAACCAAGACAGATTTAGAGTTCCAGCATATAAAGCATATTTAATTAAAAACTGTACCCTTTACGGTTGTAATAAATAAGGGATTTCCAAAATCAATACTGGAACTAGCTGTAATTTTCTTTAAGGCAAGTCTTATATAAAAGATTGGGTACAAGCCAGAAATTATCCCTTCTGAACCTCTGAACACCAAAGCATATATCCCAACATTTCACAGATGAGAACTGGGACACGTGTGACCAAGCGACATCAGAACGTGGTTAAGACGGCAGAAGTTATTAAGGAAGAACACAAAATCTACACGAAGCTGCAGGAGTTTGCTTTTACCTGAGACTGCAGGGAAGGCCCTCTTCTTTTCTATCCCATCCTGAGTTAATTGAGTATACTTCAAATTTAGGCCATTTCTGCACTACACTGTTACAGTGCTATTATTCCACTTTCAACATTCTTTGGAATCCTGCGGTTTGTATTTAAAATTCTTAGCCAGAGAGCTCTTTGGCTTCAGTTTACTACAAACCCCAGAATTCCACAGGATGTTGAAAGTGGAATAATACCACTATAACAGTGTAGTGTGGAAATGGCCTTAGTTTGCAGCAATTGAAATAAGCTGAGGACAAAGGGGGAAACTGGCAGGATGAGAGAGAAACTCAGACATTTAAAAACAGATTAAAAGTGGGGGCACAGGTAGTTAATTTGGACCATCTCTTCCAAAATGGGAATGTTAAAGGATATGCCAGAGTACTGTTTTGGTACGGGGGAAGTAAAGAAAAGAATAAACTTTTTGGATAATGGCAAATTATCTTCTCGTCATCTTTGATAAATTGTGCTGCTACTGCCTATGCCACTGTAGTTATGCCAGGATAGTACAGTGCTGGGTTCCTCCCCTTTTCTTTAAAATCCCTGGTCTCTGACTCTGATACTCTTTATTTTATGTAGGCTGACTGATGCTTAAGTGGAGACACCTTTCATGTGGTGACTTTTTGAACACTTCTGGCTCCAGATTTGAACCCTGCCCATTTATCAGCTCCCTTATACTCTCTTCACTTTTTGCTGCCTTCTTTCTACAATTTGCAAAGGTAGGAAGCAAGGGGGAGAAATGAGGGAGTTTACTCTTTATAGCGAACTAGGAAAAGGCTATTATCTCTCACCATTTACACAGGCAAAACAGCTGGCAGAGAGTCTTGAGAATTCCCATCGTTTCTTAACTTGTCCTGCTCTCCCTGTTACCACAATCTTGTAGTTACTTAGCACGCTGACAGTCTATTCTCAAAAGAGTTTTTCTCTCCTCCGAGACTCTCTCCACCAAGGTTTTTTTCCCTTCTAATTCAATAGATGCTGCAGGGATGACCTCTGTGGGATGAAAATTTATGAAAATGACATGCAAGTCATGGAGGGCAGGGACCTCTGAATGAGGCATAAGAGATTTTATTTAAGGGCTAGCTGTATGCAGAGAAGGTGAATGCATGTGACAGATTCCAGAAGGGGAAACTGTTTTGTTTTTCTGTCTTTCAGAGCAATTGTTGTACAAGATTGTTCTGATGCTTAGAGACATGCCACTCCACCAGAGACGTCTATTTCATTTACGAAAAGTATGAACTATATTTGGAAATGAAACAATTCCAGTGTGTGGGCTGGTGGGCCATTTCAATCAATTGAAGGATTCTGACCATGAACTGTGCTCTGTTTCAAAGTGTAGGAGGAAAATGAAACCCAACACAGCAATTATGTTGTGTGTGTCCCTGAGCACCTTCAAGTTACCTGTCAATTCATGGTGACCCTAGAAATTTCATAGGTTTTTTTTAGGCAAGGAACACTCAGAGATGGTTTTGCCATTTCCTTCCTCTGAAATATAATCTAAAGCACCTGGTATTCATTGGCAGTCCCCCATCCAAGTATTAACCAGGGCTAATTCTGCTTTGCGTCCGAGATCACATGGGACCTGGCACCTTTGAGTATTTAGGCATCATAGCAATTATACTTCTACCTACAAAACAGCCACTTAAAGTGACCATTGTGGTCAATCTGCATGGTACATGGTAAAACTGCATGGATCCACTGTGATTTGAACCCTGTAGTTGATAAATGCCCAGTGGATGTAATTTTGGCTCTGGCTTCCCCAGTAGAAATTGATAATTTTCAACTTGTACCATCCAAGAATCACTCTTGACCACTGACCATGTTGTCTGGAGTTAATGGATGTCAAAATCCAGGAATATTTAGCATGTCTCAACTCTAGTTTCAAAAGACTTTTCCAAAACAAACAAACACAAGCCCAAAGTATTGCATTAGAATCATAGAATCATAAGAGTTGTAAGACCACGGGGGCCATCTAGTCCAACCCCCTGCCATGCAGGAACCCACATCAAAGTACTCCCAACAGATGGCCATCCAGTCTCTGCTTAAAAACCTCCAAAAAGGGAGACTCCACCACACTCCGAGACAACATATTCCACTACTGAACAGCTCTGACCATCAGGAAGTTCTTCCTGAGGTTCTGGTGGAATCTCCTTTCCTGCAGCTTGACTCCACTACTCCTTGTCCTAGTCTCCAAAGCAGCGGAAAACAAGCCCGCTCCCTCCTCAACATGACATCCCTTCAGATATTTAAACATGAGTATCATGTCCTCTCTTAACCTTCTCTTCTGCAGACTAAACATACCCAGCTCCCTAAGCAGCTCCTCATAGGGCATGGCTTCCAGACCCTTCATCATTTTAGTCACCCTCCTCTGGACATGCTCCAGCTTGTTGATATCCTTCTTGAACTGAGGTGCCCAGAACTGGACACAGTATTCCAAATGAGGTCTA